>OY294049.1:24505806-24589712 GCA_958510825.1 Brachypterus glaber | reverse complement strand
GGAGCCCTGAGGTGAGCCTCATAATAAAGGCTGAGGAGAGTTTGATTGGTCACTAACCTCTACCAACGCTAGAGAGCTCCTATGTGCGAAAATAACAAATATATTTCTTTTAGTTTTGTTAGTGTGACGGTTTAAAATTATCAACTTGGAGGTGACCCTGAGAGTTAACCTTTGGGGATAGAGAAAAAAAATTCTGGGCACTAACAGGCACTAACAAAATGCTTAGTGATAAACAAAAAAAATCGAAAAAATCGTTATTTCTCTTTTGTGAAGAACAGGTGTTTTTTTCCCAACCTTATAAGTCGAGAACCAAAGGGGCACTAACGAAACCAATTGGGGCACTAACCTTTCTAGGGGGTCCCCTTTTAGGAAAGGACCCTTATTCGTAAGTGCCCCATCTTCAGGTACACACGGCCGTTCCTCTTTGCCCCCTGTCTCGATTTGCCTGTTATCATATTCAATATATAATAAAAAGTTACTTGGGTTATGTTATTTAGGTGATAAAAATTTCAAGTTGATGTCTTAAGCCTCACAAAAGTTAAAGGGGGGAGGGGGTGACTTTTAACACATTCTGTATGTAAAAATCGACTCTATTGCTATCTCGATTTACTGTGTTAATACTAAGCAGGATAGAAATGACGCTACAAAAGCTGATGTCCAAATAAATAAAGGTTTTAAAAATAATACTAGCAAAAAAAAATATTGCGAAGAGTGTATATTACAAAACAAGATGCAATAGAGTTATTTATTTATCATTTGATGCGTCACCGTTATCAAAATAAACTAAAACAATATTATTTTATTTCATTCATTTTTATTTAAAACAATTACACAACCTTTTCTGTTACTACATAATAAATTATAGAGAATTTTAAGAGCTACAAGTTTGCTCATAACAACTACTACCTCCGATGTATAATTTGGCTGAAAAATCGAAAAAAACAATTTTACCCCCAGCATGGCCATATTTGAAAATTCTCGATTGTTATTAATATAATAACAAAATGATCCAAGCAAAACTTGTTCTTTAACAAAATTGGTTATATACATTTTTATCGTAAGATGCATATTTAGCGGACACCTCTTACGCAAATCACCCGGTGAAAAACTAACAGGAGTGTTCTGTTACTATCCACTACTACCCTTTAAAATATCAGTACATTTATTGCAATTTAACACATGAATTTTTCGTTATATGACTGGACTAAATATAAATATTTAAAAAATCCAAAAATTCAGTTTGATTTTAACACTATCGTTACTAGGGAAATGTATAATTAAGTTTATCAAAACTTGTTTTTTGTTTTTTTGTGTCATAAAGTGCACTTTATTCCCGCGCGCCATAAAATGCTCTTTGTGCCCGCGCGGTCATAAAGTACACTATTATGTAGTAACTAAGAAATAAAAACACAATAATGAACTACGATGACATAAAAAAATAAATAAAGCATGAAAAAAGGGTATTTTTAAATAAGAGGAACGTTCTCTTTATTATATTATTCACAGCGCCTGCGCTAGAGTAATATATGGTAGTTTCGAATTTTCAAAATATTTTAAGAAACGTCCTAGACAAAAAAATTTTGGATATAAATTTTCATGAAAAAAATAATCAACTTTTTTTTTTAATATACATAATAATATAACCAATAAAAATTATATAACAATGCTACATTATTACTGTATTAAGAAAAAACTTACCAAAGTTGAGGCGTTTTTTAACTTTTTCTTAAGAAAATGGCAGATTCGCACAAAACGCTTGCACCTATCACTTAACAATTTCGTCATTAATATACATTAATGCCCATAAGCTAGCATAATGAAGGATATATACATCCTTTAAAAACTTTAATATACTTTGAATATATTTAAAGTAGTGTTGCCGCCTAAGGCCTATCGTCTCGCTATCGTCTCGTTATCGCTGAATAGAACGATAGCGAGAGGGTGGAGAAATATCGTATCGTTGTAACGATAACGAGAGGCCTCTCGCCCGTAACGAGACCGAAGCGAGAGCGATAACTCTCGTATAGTCAGAGACAGTCGAATGTTCAAGCTACCTAAAATCAGATAAAAATATTTGACACAAATGTCATTATTTAATTTTTGAATTTGATGATTTTTAAAATGCAAATATATTCTTTAATATGCATTATGCAGCATATATTAGCCCATTATAAAAGTCTTTTATCTTTTAAAATCCTATAGCAGGCAGAAATTGCTTCAAAATTATCCTATTTTTATAGCAGATATAAAAATATGAACTCCTGGCAGTTGCACTAAGTACCTAATTAGGCTTATAGTAAGTATGGCAGTATCTGACTAATACGAGGGGTAATTTAAAAGAAGCCAAAAAGGCCAGCGCTGCTGTTAGTAGAACCTGAGTGCTAAAAATCGATTTTAATAGTCTTTATATATTTTGCTTTCCCATTTTTACTTTCTAAAGAAAGTATTGTGATAAAAAAAGCAAACATTTTCTCCCTTTCCCCAAACCGATTATGCTCAAAAACGAACTTGTTGAAGATAATATAAAAAACATCTGCATACCAAATTTCAAGTCGCTAGCTCAAAGCGTTCCTAAGTTATCGTGGATACAGACAGACCGACTAACAGACAGACAGATAAACAGACAGACCGACAGACAACCAGACAGACCGACAGACAGACGGATATATTTTTTTGCTTATTTTGATTTTTTTCGACGTTTCAGGAAAAAAATAAGATGATTTAGGTAAAAAAATCTATGCTTTTTTTTCTATTACAATACTTTCTTTGTGAGAAAGTAAAAATGGGAAAGCAAAATATATAAAGACTATTAAAATTGATTTTTAGCACTCAAATCCTACTAACAGCAGCTCTGGCCTTTTTGGCTTCTTTTAAATTACCCCTCGTATTAGTCAGATATTACCGTACTTACTTAAAAGCCTAATTAGGTACTTAGTGCAACTGCCAGGAGTTCATATTTTTATATCTGCTATAAAAATAGGACAATGTTGAAGCAATTACTGCTTGCGATACGATTTAAAAAGATAAAAGACTCTTATAATGGTCACATATATGCAGCAAATTATCATTTTACGAAGATATATGCATTTTAGTAATTTTTGACATATTCTTTTTAAATGTGACATTTGAGTCAAATTCATTTAACTAATATTAGATGGCTGAAAAATTCAAATTTTACGGTGGAACGATAAGTATCGTTATCGCGAGAGGTAGGCGTAACGAGAGGCCTCTCGTTGTCGTTTGTGCGAGACGATAATTTTTAAAATATCGCATCGTAGTTGCGATACGAGAGGTATTTATTGGCGATAACTATCGCTTTAGGCGGCAACACTAATTTAAAGTACATAAAATTTTAAATAAAACAAACAGAAACGTTATTAGATATCTTGAATTGAAATTTAGTTTTCCTACGATCTCTTATGAAAATGACATTTAGCACCCTCTTTTATTCTTCAGAAAAGGCCTTATATTACACTAGTTTGATATTTTTATATCACCCTAGTTTGATATTTATGTATGTAGGTTTGCCTAATTTCACGTATGTAGGTTTGCCTTAATTTTCCCTGTAGATTCTACAAATTTAGCTCAACTCGTTTTATATGCCATTTTCCACCTAACATCACAGAATTTAATGATATCTTTTATGTATTTCAATCCAAATGTTATTCATGTCAAAAATATAACTATAGTTATAACCTTACTACACTTCTGCTCAAAAATATCGGTCCACCTAAAAAAATACACATTTTTGAATGCAAATATCTCCAAAACTATTTAATGGATTTATTCGATCTTTTTTTTATTTTGAAGCTTGAACTTTTAGCTCTTACTTACTGGAATAAAAATTATCAAACATCTTTTTTTATACCGGCAGCAATGAAAAGTGCACAGCTATGTTTTTTTACTGCACCTTTCGATATGCGCATGGTTCGCCACTGCATATTTTTTTACAATTTAATTAATTGATTTTATAGCCTAATTAAATGGAAGTAATCTCTTTTTAAATTTTTTAATTTTCCTTTTCTCGTTTAGGAGATATAAGGTTTTTTCTAAAAATTTACATTTTTGCAAGTAACAAAAAAACTACGCAATGGATTTAATTGATTTTTTTTTAATTTGAAGCTTAAATCGTAAAATTTTATTTATTTAATTTAGGTTTCTGTTGGAAACATGTTTAAACTGAGTTTACATTGCTTAAATAGTCATGTTTTTTTTACTCGATCTTTTTTGTTGCAATTTAAACACAAACTCAAATCTTTCCATAAGTTTTAAAACTTATTCTAATAGCCACACTTATTGTGACTGATTCCGTCTTTTATTTTTTATCATAAGTCTTCTCATTTAGGAGAAATTATGTTTTTTTGGTAAATAAGGACTTTTTAAGTGGTGGGCTAGTGCCACCCCTGTAACTAACTTTTTTATGATTGACAAGACTTGTCACTTATGTGACAATACTTTTTTAACTCGTTAAAATTTTATTTAATTGTATTATTTAAATGGAAACAAGTCCGGAAGTAGCTGCCCAAGCTGTAGCTCTGCTACAAGAAGGGCACAGTCAGCGTTATGTTGCTCAACAGTTAAATATTACGAGAGCAGCGGTAAGAAGAGTATTCCAACGTTTTGAGGAGACCGGTTCCTTTAGTCGACGCCAAGGAGCTGGCAGACATAGGTGCACGTCCGCTCGGGATGACCGATTTATCGAGCTTAATTCCCTGCGGAATCGTCGTCTAAATTCAGTTAATTTGAGATCACGGCTTCAAGAAACAAGAGGTGTAGCAGTAAGTAGGTCCACTATTGGTCGAAGGCTTTTTGAAAGAAACCTTTGCTCTTATAAGGCCGCAACTGGACCTAAACTCACTGCTAACCATCGTCGTGCCAGGCTGCAGTTTGCAAGAAGACATTTAAACTGGGACAGAAACCAATGGGCAAAGGTTATGTTTTCTGATGAAACCAGGATATGTCTATTTGGGAATGATGCAAGACAGCGTGTCTACCGACGTCCTGGAGAACGTTATGCACAGGCCTGCATTGCAGAAAAAGTTAGTTATGGTGGTGGATCGTGCATGATATGGGGAGGTATATCATTGGAAGCTAAAACTGAACCCGTTTTTATTATAAGGGAAGAACGTGGACGGCAAAGGCGAAGTCTTACAGCGGAAAGGTATGTCGAAGAAATTTTGGAAGAGCACGTCGTACCTTACGCCGGATTTATAGGCGATGACTTTATTTACATGCAAGACAATGCAAAGCCGCATACTGCAGCAAATGTCAGACGATACTTAAGAGATGTCGGTATCGACGTCTTAGAGTGGCCAGCTAATAGCCCCGATCTTAACCCAATCGAACATCTCTGGGATGAGTTAAAAAGAAGAATTCGATCAAGGAACCCAGCGCCAGCGACAATTCCAGAACTAATTATAGCAGTCGAGGAAGAATGGGAAAATATACCTCATAATACTATAAGAAACTTAATTCTCTCTATAAGTAATAGAGTACAGGATGTACTTAGGGCTAGGGGGGGAAATACCAGATATTAATATTAGACATATCGCACCCGTTACAGAACAGTGTTATAACACGTCTAATACGTTTTTTTGTGTTTATAATTGTTATTAAATAATTTTAATAAAATTTAAAATTTGTTTATTGTTATTTTATTTGATAAAATATTTTGTTTAAAAAAAATTAAAAAGCAAAAAGTCCTTAAAAAGACGTTAGAACTTGTTTTTGGAGTACCATTAGAGATTTAAACAGTCTGTGCAAAGTTCGTTCGACATATATGCCTCAAAACGCAGTCTGAGCTGGGAACCAAAAAGTTGCTAACGCAGAAAACGTGTTAATTAATAGTTATTTATAATACAAGGGCGAAAAGTTAAATTTTTCGATTGAGTAGGTTTTTAGAAGCCGAGGGCCGGCCGATAGGGCCGGCCCGAGGGTAATAAGCCTACGAAATCGAAACTTAACTTTTTGCCCGTGTATTATACAATATTTTTTATTCGATTGTTACTAATTATAATAAATTATTACTGTCTTATTACTTATCTAGTTATCCATGACAAATCGCTACAAAAACAATTGAATCGTTTCTTTTGCTTGCGGTTTCATTTTTAAATTTAAAAAGCTATAGCTTGGTGATTAATTTCTGTTAAAATGTGTCTCTTGTGAAAATAATACTTGTGAAACCGTTCTATAAATATTATAATTATTGAAAGTGATTTTACAATTTAAATTTTGTGTTTTTAATTTATTTTAGTGGGTGAATACAGATTAATCAGTTGACATATATTTTGAGGTTATGTTATGGAAATTTTTTTATTTTGTATGAAATGATTATAATAACTGTATCTGGTCAAAAAGAACATATAGTTTAAGACCAAAAGGTCATATTTCTTTATAAATATTACAGTAAAGGTAAAGCATGTTCTTTTAAAAAGCTTAAAAATAACAAGTTTTAGTTAGCGGGCAAAAATAACTTTTTGGCCCTAGGGCCACAAAGTGCAACTTTTCGCCCGTAAAACATGAACAAAAAGTGTCGCTTTTAGAATCAATCGAATAAAAATGTATTTATTTAAGCTAAAGTTATAGAAGTGCAATAGATCTTTATATTCTATCGACGCTTTCCGTCATATACAGTTTTACAGGGGTGGCACTAGCCCACTGATTAAAAAGTCACTTTTTCCGAAAAACTTTAATTTCTCCTAAATGAGAAGACTTATGATAAAAAATAAAAGAAGGAATCAGTCACAATAAGTGTGGCTTTTAGAATAAGTTTTAAAACTTATCGAAACATTTGAGTTTGTGGTTAAATTGCATCAAAAAAGATTGGGTAAAAAAAACATGACTATTTAAGCAATGTAAACCCAGTTTAAACATGTTTGCACCAGAAACTTAAATTAAATAAATAAAAGTTAAGGACTTAAGCTTCAAATTAAAAAATAAATCAATTAAATCCACTGTGTAGTTTTTTTGTTATTTGCAAAAATGTTTATTTTCAGAAAAAACCGTATATCTCCTAAACGAGAAAAGGAAAATTAAAAAGTTAAAAAAGAAATTACTCCCATTTAATTGGCCTATAAAATCAATTAATTAAATTGTAAAAAAATATGCAGTGGCAAACCGTGCGCATATCGAAAGAAGCAGTAAAAAAACATAGCTGTGTAATTTTCATTGCTGCCGGTTTAAAAAAAGATTTTTGATAATTTTTATTCCAGTAATTAAGAGCTAAAAGTTCAAGCTTTAAAATAAAAAAAAGGTCAAATAAATCTATTGAATAGTTTTGGAGTTATTAGCATTTGAAAATGTGTATTTTTTTAGGTGGGCCGATATTTTTGAGCAGAAGTGTAGATTGACCAAGATATAGCTTGGGATGTTTTATTTATGTCTAGATTTTATAAAAATTACTTAATTTTTGATTTAGTAACCTTACATTTTATAAAAAAATATCAAAATACACGGTCTTTTTTTTATGAAATCGTAAAACAGTACAATTTTACTGTTTCATATGGGAACATATCTAAAGAAATCTAATTTAAGTAGCAAACTATCTTGCCTTGATTTACACAAGAGGCTTGCGTTATAGGCAACCCATTAAACAGCTAGGTATTGTATTGAATTAAATTTAAAAACCAAGAAAATTAAAGTAAAAGAAAATCATATTTTCTGATTAACATACATAAATTTGTATGCTATTTTTTGCTTTATATGCTTTTCTTTTCCCAAAAATTCTTTGAATAAGTAATAAAAATTAGAAAATAATAAATTAAGAAACTTTATAGTTTTTCAGGATCGTAGGAAAAATAGTGTGCATAACTCATTGGAAAGTTTATTTCGTACACTCGTGGGGATTCCTCACTCGCCTGACGGCTCGTTCATAAACCTTCCCACTCGCGTGAAGTATGTCACTTTCCACACTAGTTATGTAATATACTATAGCAAATCACTATGTGGTGGCCAATCACTGTACTGCTTACCCTATATTAAATAGCTTTTAGGTTTATATTTTATTTATTCTATAAATCCAACCTCAATATTAAATGGTAAGTAACCACGTTATTTTTTACCTAATAAAAGGTTGCCTTGAACATTACATTTACTACAAAAAGTTTTGGAAATTTGTGGTATATTTTACTTTAAAAAAAGTGCAACTCAGGAAATCATCAGGTACACCCCATATAGTTATTATATCAAATCAATAGACGTTCTGACGTTGAATAGTTTGAATTATTTACTTTTATTTTTTCCTATTTTTCGGCATTTTCCACGTACAAAACGTTCAGTGGCTTTACATTTTGGTGGAACTAAAACCATATTTCTATCATCAATGCCTAAAATAAAATGAAACATATACAGGGTGGCCAAACTTATTAGCCCAATATATACCTCATTAATGGATTTTTTTCTAGGGTGTGTCAAAAAATCTTAAATTTAAAAATCGAAAACGCTCTCTGGCTTAAAAGTTGTTCCTTAGTAAAAAACGGTGGCTACTCAAATATGATCCAAATCGATTAATGTTTTCAGGTAGCTCGAAGCACTCAAACGGTACCTGATTTTCGAAAAAAAAGTGATTGTATATAAAATTAAGGAAATTTTGGATGATGTCTTTGGTAATATTTAAAAACAATACTAATTGTGAGAAACTAAAAAAATATATCCCCCCTCCCCTTAAGTTAGAACATAAAAAAAACGCCAATTATTTTAAGATTTCGTGATTATTTCATTTTTGCAAGTTTTAAAAAGTGCATAAAAATAGTTTTAAACAAAAAATCTCCAAACTTATATATTACTATATCGATACCCCCAAGCAACAAAGCCGTAACTCATATATTGTCATTTTTGACGACAGCTAAATTTCTAAAATATTTTTTTTCTTATTTAAGGGTGGGGAAATGATTGAAGTGGAAAAGGAAGCCATGTGATACATTATTTGAAAGCTTATAACATTTTCTATTTAACTGTATAAGTATTTATTGTTTATTTATTGTTTGTTTCTGATAATACTCAAAATAAGAATTTCTTACTTTAGTGTTTTTAGGTATATTTTGGGTTAAAATGGCCTATGGAGAAATCTGAGTAGTACCACCGTGTGTGTCTTTTTTCAATGCGTTTACCTATGAGTGTAACTCAAAATAGGTCTAACTTGAGTTACATCCTTGTTGCATGGGAGTGTCGATATAAGCATATATAAATTTTAATCTATCTGACTATACAGAAGACATTATTTGTTTCCGCAAGTCGAGTAAAAAAAAATAAATTTCAATTCGAACCGGGTTGATTTTCTGTTTTTTGCCTAAATCTTTTTTCCGTGTACTTTTTTTTATTATTCTTATTGGAATATACTAGTTTATGTAAAAATATACAAAAAAAAAATTGTGGTGTAACATCGCAGGTTTAACCGTTTTAAAGATAAATACATTTAAAAGTAAATTTTAATTTAAAGATAAATACATTTAAAAGTAAATTTTTACGCATCAAGAACCAAAAATAACATAAAAAAATATATAGCCAAAAACTAATATTTTAGTAATGGGTAGTTATTTAGCATTAAAAATCGAGAAAAAATTATATTTATTTATTTATTTATTTATTTATATGCACCTTGGTCAAAAAATAATTCCTAATGAAGTTATGTCCTTTTAAATATGCCCTATTTTTAAAGGCATGGTGTATTTTAAGAATGGCGTAGCTCCCATAGGAATGATTTTTTGGCCAAGGTGTATATAACTTTTTCTCGGGTTTTAATGTTAAATCCTAAAATCTTTGTTTTTGGTTTATAATTTTAAAAGTACACCAAAAAAAGTTTTAGGCAAAAAACCGAAAATCCAAACGGCTTCGAATTGAAATTTAATTTTTTTTACCCGACTTGAGGAAACAAGTAATGTCTTCTGTATACGCAGGTAGATTAATATGTATATATGCTTGTATAATAATAATATAAGTTTGCAGTTTTTTTCTTTAAAATTATTTTTATTCACTTTTTAAAACTTGCAAAAATGAAATTTTTGCTAAATCTTCAAATAATTGGCGTTTTTTTTTATTTTGCAACTTAAGGGGAGGGGGATACAATTTTTTTAGTTTCTCACAATTACTATTGTTTCTAAATATTGTCAAAGAAACCCTCCAAAATTTCCTTAATTTTATATACAATCACTTTTTATCCGAAAAACAGGTACCGATTTTTTTCAAAGCTTGAGTGCTTTGAGCCACCTAAACATTAATCGATTTGGCTCATTTTCGAGTGGCCACCGTTTTTTACTAAGGGGCAACTTTTGAGCTAGAGACCGTTTTCGATTTCGAAATTCGGGATTTTTTGACACACAATAATGCTCTCTAATATTCTAGTACAAAAATTACCCCCAAATTAAACATCTCACAGGTGATATTGCCCTGTCACTACCATCGACCTTAAAATTTACCCTTTATACATTTTTAAACACATATACAGAAATCGTCACAAAAATTGTCCAGTTTATTTTTGTACAGATTAATTTTAAAGTAAGATGCCTTGACATTTTAATAGTGTCAACAAAAAAGTCCAAAATGATCAAAATTTTCTTTACGTAATACTTGAACGTTCCCTAAGTCGTGTAACAATGCTCGTGTTAAGGTATACAGACCACTTAATACACGATATAAAGAAAAACACCTTGCAAAACAAGACGCACGACGATATGTTTATGTGTTTTATAAATAATAATAAAAATATTTATTGGATATTACATTTTTGTTTACATGTTTGTTTAACCTTGTACTATTCTACTTAATTAAGCAAGTCCAAGACTTATGTGGGCTAGCAGTAGAGGGAACCACCGGCTTATACTGACTTTCGAACCAGATTATAGGGAGCGTCCATTTCACTTATCGCCTTGGCCAAATTTCTATTATTAATTAACTGAAAAACTCAAATCGGCACCAGTGAGACTGAAACTCACGATAGTTGGCTTGCTATGTACACGCGCTAGCCCACTATGTGCTATGCTATGCTCCAGCTGAATGTAAAGCCTTTCTTTCTGTTACTTCCATTATGTTTAGAGTAGTACGCCTAAGGTTGCATGTGAGAGGGACACTGTACTTTAGGAGTGGAGTGTGTTTTATATTTTGTTATAAAACATTGCATTTTTATGGTAAATTCAGTTAACCTATAAAGTTTAATTTGACAACCTAATTTAAATAAATATAGTCTAATTTAAATAGTTGTATTTAAACAGCAAAAAATTAGTAAAAAATTACATTAATAATTTTGACAAGAGGACAATTTTTGTGGCGCCTTCTTTAAAAATTTATAAAGGGTGAATTTTGATGGTAGTGACCGTATATTATAGATGAATACAATGGTCTCTTAAAACATTCCGGACCTTTTTTCTTTTTGTGTGACTGTGTTATTATAACATTATGCAATTATACAATATCGTTAATAAAATGAATTTATTTATAAATGACATAATTTTTAAGCATCAATACAGCAAAAACAACTAGCGGCTGAAAACTAATAATTTTTTTTTCGGTGTTTTTGGTTTTTTGGTGAAAAAATTTAACGGCAATGTAGGTATACTTTTTATGCTGCTTACTTTCAAGATCTTCACATTGAACCAAGATGGGTACAAAAAATAAACAGACAAATAAAATAAAGGATAACTTCACCATTTTGAATTATTTAATTATTCTCAAGAAGTAAAATAATATAGTACTGAGATTAATAATAAAATTAATTGCTTATAAAAACATGTATTTAAAGTCAAAAGGTTATCAGATAATGGACTTTTTAATATTTAAATAAATAATATTCCTATACACATGGTAAAATAATTTATAAGTGTTTTGACAGATAATAATAATAATAATAATAATTATTATTATTATTATTATTATTATTATTATTATTATTATTATTATTATTATTATTATTATTATTATTAATTGTTTGGTTTTTGGTAAACAGTCACTAGTTTATTATTATTGTTACCATACCAGTCAAATGACGAGGAATTCCCATGTTGAAATTACAAAAAAAATGCACACGGACTGATATTTTAAAGGTTGTAATGGACGGTAACAGAACACTTCTGTTAGTGTTTCATCGGGTGTTATGCGTAAGGGGTGTTCACTATCTTGAATTTTAGGGGTGAGTGGGGATGGTGTATTTTACGATAAAAATGCATATTATCTATTTTGTTAAGAAGGAAATTTGCAACAATTCTGTTTTGTATTATATTAACAATAGTCGAGTTATAAATATTGAGAAATGGCCATGTTGGGGGTGAAATTGTTTTTTTTCGATTTTTCAGTCAAATTGTTTATCCGAAGTGATTACCAGCAAGCTTATAGCTTTTGAAATTCTCTATAATTTTCATAATTTATGAATTTGCATAAGTATTTTGGTACAGAGGGTGCTGGAAGTCGAGATACGGCATGCTCGAAATATGCAATGTAGGTTAATTAATGAAAAAAATAAATAAATAGATTTTTTTTTGCTAATATACCTTTTCGCTGAACCACTTACATACTGTGTGAACATTAAGTCTGGAATCACCCGATTGACTTTTCAGTTATAAGTCTTTTTAAAAAACGCTCGGACAGTTCGATTTTTATTTTTATTTTTCCAAATGTTGGTACAAAAAAAAATACCAAAATTTTCACCCCCTTGCACAACTATTTTTTTTTCAAATAGCAACCTACCCCTTGTAACACATCGTTAAAAAGGTTATTTAATAAGCTTTCTAACGGTTTATGATAAAACCTCATTTGGCACAGGGCTGATAAAAAAATGGGTGGCAAGAGGGTAAAAATTGTGACAACAAAAAAGGGGTGGCTATTTGAAAAATAAATTGGACTGGGTGGGTGCAAGAGGGTGAAAATTGTGACAACAAAAAATGGGTGGCTATTTGAAAAAAAATTGGAATGGGTGGGTGCAGGGGGGTGAAAATTGTAATAAAATTTGGTGTAAAGCAACATTTGCAAAATTAAAAACAAAAATCGACCTGTCTGAACATTTTTTTTCTTTAAATTGTAACTGGGAAGTTAAAAAAAAAAAGGTTCAGAGATGTCGAATTTTATTTTTTATTTTGAAAATTTCGGTTTACATACACCAAATTTTATCACAATTTTCACCCCCTTGCACCCACCCATTCCATTTTTTTTTGAAATAGCCACCCATTTTGTGTTGTCACAATTTTCACCCTCTTGCACCCACTTATTCCAATTTTTTTTTCAAATAGCCACCCATTTTCTTTGTGACAATTTTCACCCTCTTGCACCCACCCATTTCTCAATTTTTTTTTTCAATTAGCCACCCATTTTTTGATAAGCCCTTTGCCAAATAAGTCTTTATCATACACTGTTAGAAAGCTTATTAAATAACCGTTTTAAAGTTGTGTCACAAGTGGTAGGTTGCTATTTGAAAAAAAAAGTTGTGATGGGAGGGTACAAGCGGGTGAAAGTTTTGATTACATTTTTTCACCAAAATTTGCAAAATAAAAAATAAAAATCGACCTGTCCTAACGTGTTTTTTTTTAAGACTAATAACTTAAAAGTTAATCGTGTGATTCCAAACTTAATGTACTCTATATGAAAATCAGAGAGAATTTCAAGAGCTACAAGTTTGCTCATAACCGATTTTACCCGATGAATAATTTGGCTGAAAAACCGGAAAAACCAACTTCAGACATTTGAATATAATTTAATAAAAAAAATGCTGCTGCCAACTAAATAATAAATGATGGTTTTTACCCTATTTTACCCCCTTACCCAATCCAATTTTTACAAAAAATAATCCCAGCCTAGAACTTTGGATAGTCAAGCTATGGTCCAAATTTGAAGTATTTAGCCCGAAGCTTCCTGAGTTTTCATGGTAACAAATTTCCCGGACACACAGACAGACCGACAGACAATTTTTTTTTTGACAGAAATCATATTTTTTGGATACAGGACTTTCCTTTGGGAAAGTAATTATAAAAAAAATTGTTGCAATTTTCCTCCTTAACAAAATTGGTAATATTTTTTTTATCGTTAGATGCATATTTAGCGAGATAATCGCACTAACCCCTAAAATTCAAGACACACTATACAACATCATTTTATTGGACTACAACTTTACCTATTTAAAAGACCGTAATCAAAAAACAGTAGTTACTATTTGGTTTTTTGTTTTCTTATACGTCGACATTTCCCCTTTAGATAACGTTCACCGGCTTTACATTCTAGTTTCCGTGGAATTACCATTAGATATCTATTTCCGATACCTAAAAAAATTAAATTACACAGCCACACAAAAAAAAGGTCAAATACCCTTTTCGAACCCATCGTAGTACTATATATTTTGAGGTGTTGAATGCAAATTTGAGGTCAAAATAGGATCGATTAGTTTTCGAGGTACCCTCAAAAAATGTTATAACGAGTATACTCGAAAATAATGTTTTTTAAGGTTATCTCCAAAACTAATCGGAATAGGTGCTGTTTTGACCTAAAATTCGGGTTCAGCGCCTCAAATACATAGCAATATAATGATTCTTGACCTTTTTTTTGTGGCTGCATGTGGTGCCACAGAAACTAAAAAAAAGGTCAAAAACTTTTTTGGAGACCTATGTATTTTGAGCACTGAACTTGAATTTGAAGTCAAAACAGCACCTCAAAAAATTTTATTTCCATACTATAAAATTACGGTTTTTAAGGATATCTAGCAAACTAATCGTATGAGGTGCTATTTTGACATCAAGTTCGGATTCAACACTTCAAAATACATAGGAATACAATGGTTTCGAAAAGAGTATTTGACCTTTTTTATGTGGCTGTGTTATTAAAACTATATCTAATAATAATAATAATAATAATAATAATAATAATAATAATAATAATAATAATAATAATAATAATAATAGTAAAAACAATAATAATTATTATTATTATTATAATAGTCTTCTTTCTTTTGAAAACGTCAATATTCTGAGATTTTTACTATTTTGTTCTGTTTTGTCTATTCATTTATATTTTTCTTACTTATATCTTTTGCTTCTACTATATTTCTATTATCGACACCTAAAAAATTCATGAAATAAGTAAATATATATTTTAGAATAAATAAATATGTAAAGAAGAGAATGTGTTCTAAATTTTTACTTTTATTTGTTTTTAACAGTCAAATATGATATAAAACACCATACTAAGGTCATTCATCCAAAATAAGTAACTATAATAATATAAAGAACTTTCACTTTCGGGTTTAGACCGTGTTAATGGATTTTCACTTTCCGACGTTTCGTCTCTTACTACTAGAGACATCTTCAGGGATTAATCTGAAACTAAGTTTCGAATCAACTTGTGTCACTATTTATGACGAGTTGTGGTTATTCACCCGTGACGAGGTTTTTTCCTATCAGAGACTTCCATATTGCAGGTAAGTGGTAACCAGTGTCCCGATTGATATTGTTAGGATGCTTGATGATTTCTATCGATTCCCGTATCTTCCTTGGCATTTTTCTGTTTTCTGTTAATATTTGTTTTGTTTCAGACAAATTGATTTTATGACCTGTTTCATGTACATGTTTGGCTACTGCCGATAAGGAAATTTGTTTCTTTCTTATATTGCGCTCATGCTCTTGAAGTCTTGTAGAAATTTTTCTCTTAGTTTCACCTATGTAAACCGTACCACAGGAGCAGGGTATTTTATATACGCCTTCTGACCTAATTTTTGGTTGGACCGAAATATAGGCTTAATATTTGACTTCTTCAAAAGTTTACCTATTTTATCCGTGATACCGCTTACATAGGGAAGTATAACTTGTGTCTGTCTGTCATTGTCACTATTGTCCTGTTGTTTGGGTCTGGGATTTCTGTATTTGTATATGGTCTTATTAATGTCTTTTTTGGTATAACCGTTCATGGTCAAGACTTTGGTTAGTTTAAGGAGTTCTGTGTCTAGGGAATTCTTGTCTGAAATCATGAAAGCCCTATGAACAAGTGAATTAACTACCGAGCGTTTTTGAGAGGGATGGTGTGGGTTTTCTTCCTGTATACCGAGTGTCCTATTGAGCCATTTTCCGTTTTGTAACCAAACCAAAACGTCCAAAAAGGGAAGTGATCCGTTGTTCTCAATTTCCATCGTAAACCGTATAGATTTATGTTGGGAATTGAGGTGATTTAGAAAACCTTGAAGGCTTTCCATGCCATGGGGCCAAATAGCATAGACATCGTCTACGTATCTGCGCCAAATTTTAGGTTTTAATGGAAATGACTCAATAGCTTTTTTCTCGAAGTATTCCATGAAAGCATTGGCCGCAGGGGGTGATAATGGGGATCCCATTGCGGCGCCTGACACTTGTTCATAGAACTCTCCCTGTATCAGAAAATATGTAGATGTCAGACAAGCTTCAAATAATTTACATAACTTAGGGTCAAGATTTCCAGTTCTAAGTAGGTCTCGTATAATATTTATTGTATCGGGAACGGGAACGTTAGTAAATAGAGATTCTACGTCGAAACTAACCATTATGTCCGAGGGGTCCAGGATCACTGTCGATAAGGTTTGTACAAAGTGTGTGGAATTTTTTACATAAGACCTCGTTTTTCCAACTAACTGATTTAAGATTTGGGCAAGGTGTTTGGCAAGTTTATACGTAGGGGAACCTATTGTGCTGACAATTGGTCTAAGAGGGGCACCGTCCTTGTGAATTTTAGGTAAACCATATAATTTTGGTACGCGGGAGTCTCGGGGGGTTAGATTATAAATTTCAAGAGGTGTAAGGGAGGATTGTTTAAGTAATTGTGTGATTTTTCGTTCAAATTTTCCAGTAGGATCGGTCTCGAGTTTTTCGTATGTGTCATTGTCTATGAGTTCCGTTATTTTGTTAAAATAGTCAAGTTTGTCCATCACCACAGTGGCATTACCCTTATCAGCAGGCACAACAATAATATCGTCATTTCGATTAAGATTCTTTAAAGCTAAATATTCCTCCCTTGTCAGGTTAGACTTAGGTGGTTTTGACTTTTTCAGAATCTTAGCCGTTTCATAACGTACTATCTCTGCATCTACCGGGGGTAATGAAGACAAGGAAGACTCCACTATAGAAATTATTTCGTTTGTTGGTACTGTCCTAGGTGTAATGGCAAAGTTATGTCCTTTGGACAGCAAAGAGATCTCACATTCTGTTAAGTTTGTCTTTGACAAATTAACAACAGTGTTTGAATTTACTGGAGGTTTCTCTTTACTATCCAAAGAAGAACACTTTTTCTTTTGGATTTCTGAGACTTTAACACCAATAGCATGAGCGTGTTCATAAGTTATAGTATCTAGTACATGAAATAAATCAAAATCAATTGTCTTACCCAGTTTCTGATGCAAGCGGTACAGTTGGTCTGATACGTTGTCTAGCTTCCTTTTATCTTCATTTATCCTTTCTTGCACCAGGGCTTCTCCTGCTCTACGATATATTCGATTGGCAGCAATAGTCTTAACGTGATGAAATATTTGTAAACCCGAAAGTGAAAGTTCTTTATATCTTAATGGCCGTGAAAGCTTAAAATCTAAAAACTATAATAATGTTACTTCTTTTTGTCCCTTCACTACACAAACTTATTTTAATAGGTAATTATTTCTGATATTTTTTTCCTGACGCGTCAGTATCAGTACGTCATGACGTACTGATAGTTAGGAATAAAATAGAACTGAGCATCTTGTTATGAAATTGTAAAAATTTCGGAAACAATGTCTATCTATCTATCTATCCAATTAGGTCACAAAAAGACTACAAATAAATTAAATAAATAAATATATTAAATTATGAACCGGATTTTATGACAAATTTTTCCAGATTTATTAATTAAAACTTTAAATTTTGAAAAACTATGCTACTATATCTATGGCTTGGTTCTAAAAGGGCCAATGTCAGTTTGTCAATAGCAGCATTTTCACGTCAACTCTGGTGTAATATTATGAAAAGGCTGCTATTGACAAAGTGACATTGGTCCTTTTAGAACCAAGCCATATATATAATTCATAAAGCAGATAATTATCTGCTTATAATTATAATTATAGCGGAACTATAATATAACTTTTGTTCCTTGTAGCTAAAAAATATCTGTTTTACAGAAAAAAAATCAATATGTATACAGGGTGATCAATAACTGTCATGCCAAAATTTAAGAAGTGATTCTACATCCAAAATTATCAAAAAAGGTCCTATAAAGGTTGGCCCGGAAATGAGCCCTAAGGGAGCTACGGCCCTTTAAAATTATAATAAAAATAAGGTTTTTAATTAATAACTCTGGTACCCTTTAAGCTAGACGGACGAGCTTTTGCATTAATACTAGTATTAATACGGGCAATAAGTTTATGCTAATTTATTTTTTTGAATTTATCCAGAGGCGTGCCTAGACGGACAAAATATGTGAGGCTTAACACATTTTTGCCCTTTTTGGACTTTTTGTAAAAAATATAGATTTCTTGAGTAAAAATACATAAAAAATGTCATATAGTGTAACACTGTAGGATCAACCATAAAAAAAATGCAATTAAGAGGAAGTAACATTTTGTGCCACCAAAAACGTTACTTTTTAAAAGGCTATTACTCCTTTAATATTAAATTAAGGTGTTTTTGTGAAGAATACTTTTGTGCTCAGTTTTAAATAAAGAATCGCCCTGCAGCATTAAAATTTTATCGATGCTGTTATTTGTTCTCCATTCAATATGTTATATAAAAAGAGCCGTAGCCCCCTTAAGGCTCATTTTCGGACCACCCTTTATAGAAACTTTTTTTCATATTTTTGGACTTTGTATAAAACGAGGAGAAAATTAAAGCAAAATTAAAAAAATTTATTGACGCAATATTCCTAGGGGAAGGTAATAAGCACTCCAAAAATTAAGGGAACACATTTTTTTATTTTATTTAGTGTTCTTTGAAGAGCTGCCCCTTTGTGAAAAATTGTCGTATAAAGATGGCAAAAAAGCATTTTAAAGCTTCAAGCTTCAAGATCTTTTGGCAGAAAATTTTTGTGAGCTAAAGTTATCGCGCAATTACAAGAAATAGCGCCAGACAAAAATTTTACATTTTTTTTATGGGTCCCTGGGCTCAGATAAACCAATACATTTTTTTGGTCTCTCTACGTCAGTTTTTTGCTCTGATATCCATTCCTTTTGTCTAAGTTCATCAATCTCAGCAACCAATGAGGGCAGCTTTAAAAACTTAAATAAATACCCTACAAAAACCTTCTATGATTACAAAAAAAAATCACCCTCAACATTAATTTGAAAAAAATACAAAAAAAAATACTTTTTATGATTTTTAGTAAATTTACCGCTACTTTACAAATGTTGATGGAAAAACTAATCTTGCCAAGTTTTTTTTTAGTGCTTAATATACCACCAATAGCCCTGTGAACTTTCAAATTTGTCCATCGAACCGTTTTTCCGGACCGATTGATCTGTATTACAAAAAAATAAAGGAACAAGTGTATTCTTCCTTAACAGTATTTAGTACACATTGTGTAATCATCAAAATGAAAAAAAAATTTTTTCGACTTTTTCATAATTTCGCATTAGTCAAATTTGAGAAAAAAAAATCGATTAAATTTCAAAACAAAAAAAAATATTTTTTTTTTCCGAGCCAAAGGACGTCTATGGAAAAGTCCGGAAGCTTAAAAAAAATTGAAAAATGTTTGTCTCGCGCTCTTCCTTATGTTTGCCTAACAACCGTAGCTCAAAAAAAATTTCTACTAAAAGATCTCGAAACTAAAAACTTAACTTAACTTTAAAATGTTTCTTTTTTCATCTTGATAAGATCCATTTTTCACAAAGATACAGCTCTTCAAAAACACTTAACTTTTTGGAGTAGTATATAAATAAAATTAAAATTAATGTTCTCTTCTTACTTTCAATAACTTCACATTGGGTCAACATAAATACTTCAAAGAAATAAATACATACGAGTATTACAAAGGTAAACTGCACCATATTAATTTATTTAAAAAACAGTGCATCACTGTTATAGATATAGTAACATTTTATTTAGATAACAAAATATATATACTTGCAAAAAGGTTATCTTTGAAAGTGACCTTTCGTTCAAGAAAAGTATATTTAATTTTCCAAAATATTTATGTAAGATAACTGGACGTTGTAAAAAAGCATTTTACCTTTTTTCTATTTCCATTATTTCCAGATGTGTTTTATTTTTGAAAACTGGATCAGTTTTTCTAGATTTATTCGACATTAATTTCTTTCCAATTCCAAACAGCTCTATTGAAATGTTCATATGTTCATATGTTCATATTTTCATATTTTCATATGTTCATATGTTCATATGTTCATATGTTCATATGTTCATATGTTCATATGTTCTGATATGTTCATATGTTCATATGTTCATATGTTCTGTACCGTAATTAATACGTTCACTGCCAACGGCTAGTTTTGACAGCGGAGCAATGGGTATGGGCAAGGGAAAAATAGAAAGAATTGATTAATGTTGTTAGGGGCGCCAGTTACTTTAGCTTTTACTCCTTTAGGTAAGTAACAACCTAGTGTAAATACTTAAGCTTTTCAGTTTGAGAAAATATAACCCCTAAATAAAATAAGATAATTCATTTGAGAAATTTATTATAAATAAACTTAATGAAAGCACATCAAGTAATGTATTAATATATATAAAAAATATGTGTAATTATATTAAGATATAATTAAAGAAATCTTAATAAAAATTACTAAATTCAGAAATCATTCGACTTAAATGTATAAAGAAAACATGAAGTTCAGCAAGCACCAAGAAATGTATGTAAACAACAATCATTTCTTGCAGTGTATAAAAGTCATGCTTAAATTAGAAATCATTTAATCAAAAGTATGATATTTAATAATTAATAAATGAGATTAAATGTTTTAAAAAAAATAAGTACCTAAAAATGAACAAAAGCCAGAAGGGCATATAGTATTAATCAATACTATATCAGATCTGATAAAGTTTACAGTTATAAGAATATTGAAATAAAAGAATTTAAAAATATGAAATATTGCTTTCAAAAGTTTTCAGAATGAGTACTTAGCTGGTTTCTGCAAAATCCATGAGGTATGAATTCCATCGTCTCCATCTGTGCAAGTCTCCCCTATGCTGATGAATTCATTTCTCAAATGAAAGAAAAAAAATATAGGCTGTCCCATCTACTTTGGAAAAATTATCTTCCAGGATAAAATGTACGATTGAAAATGTTGTCCGGGATTAAATATGCTTTTGAAAATTATGTCCAATATAAAATTGTCTGCTAGACGGTCATATAGAATTTATCTATGCCGAAAAATACAGAACCATGTTCCAACAGAACATCACTCCATGCGGAGAACTTGTATATCAAATATACCAAAATAAACTTCAACCCAAATTAATGTAATTCCATATTAATGGTATAGAAATGGTGAGTAATTAATGGTAATTAATTAATGTAGTAATAATGGTGCTTTATGGTGCTTAATTAATGGTGCTAAAACAATAATTATATCTCAGAAATATTCTAAGAAACAGAAAAACTTAACTTACGTCTCATTCTAAGTCTTCGATGTCCATCGAAACGTTATAAATGCATAATTGTATAAAATAACAGTTATAATATCTTCAGCATTGTTTAAATATTCATTTTCACTAACTTTAAATAAAAATACATGAAGGATTACTTCGATGATTACAGAAAATAAACACTCGTCAAAATGAGACCACCATTGTACAGAGTTCATCAAGAAAGAGCGAAAATCGACCTTATCAACCGGTATGAACCCTTCAGGTAAATAAAATCCTATTTCTGAACTATTAGCGACATCTATGCAAGTCATTATCAACTACAGTTTTACCGTATAGGATTCCTAATAAAGGTAACTGAAACGACACCAAAAATAATAACTAATTAAAAGAATGTTTCCTAATAAATCTGTATTAGTGATATCTAACCTCAAAATATTACTCTAAGAAACAAATATAAACAATACTTATTGTTTATCAGCAAAACTAATAAAAATACGAACAGAATACTAAGTGTCCTGTGAACTAAGTATAAACAAAATACTGAATCTAAGTGAGCAGTTCCAGCAAACTATTTTCAACAAATTCTGGATTATCCCGAAGAAATAAACATATGAAATTTTCCAGGAGAAACAAGCTACAGATGAAAGCCAGTGAAATCCAACCCTCAATAGACTCTGAAACATATAAAAACCAGGTAAGTCCATAGACAAATGCACTATAGAGAAATAAGTCATATGATTCTTTATTATTAAAAATCATATTCTAATTATGTTTTCTTTATGTTATTTTCAGGTAGAACTATGGAATAGAGACTTATATGGTTAGAATTCAGTTCCTGCTACAAAATAGTCCCAGATACAAAATAGTTCTGTACGTACGTAACTATTTATATACAAAATCAACCTAAATTATAACGTAAGTAAACGAATAGTTTAATTAACCCTTGCTATATTACAAAGTGACGATTTATGTCGTTACACATGCCCCCTTCAAAAATAATAAAAATATTTAATATACAAAAAATATTTTTATACCAAACTCTATAACTATTTAACTTAAATAGCTAAAATATATACTATATTTTATTTAATAAATCAACAAAAAAATACAATACTTTATGTAAATCATTTGAAATACTACTTGATAATTAACAATAGCTAAGCTTGATAACTACGTGTATCATCCGCCTACTCTTATGTAGAACATAATTTTGGGACTTTATCGGTGTGTGTCATAAACAGGTAATTGTCATAATCAGGTAATTGTCATAATCAGGTAATTGTCATAATTAATTTTGTTTTTCTTTTTAGCTAAGTTTTATCAAGATAAAAAAATAGAAATAAGACTTGACTGTGTACACCAGAATTCTCTTCTACAAAAAATATATTTATATATTTTTTTTTTTACTATATACAAAAGTTTTGGGTACCCTTTAAATATTTTCAATACATTGATATTTTTTTTAAATATCATTCCGAATGATACTAAGAAAATATTCTTATTTAATCAAATCTAGCCAACTGAAATGTCACTATTCGATCCAAAATATTTCTTTAGATCTTTAACATGCCAGTCGCCTCTATGACCATCTGCATTTTCCAAAATATACACTAACTTTGACTTTTTCGCAACAACTTTGCAAAGTATGTACTTTGGAGCAAGTTTTGCAGCAAAACTTTTACTAGCATCTGAGAGTACTTTGTTTCGTCTCCAAACTTTTTCACCTATATCAAAATTTACTTCACGCTTGCGCAAATCATAAGTACGCTTATTACGTTCATAAGCTTCATGTAAATATTTCTTTACATCAACAAAAATCTCTTTAAGATTTCCCAAGTCTTGACTATACGAGTCTCTGTCACAAGGTTCTAATTTAACACCATCAGTTGATGTCATTTTGCCATAATAAGTTCCTGTGATAGGTACATTCCTCCCAAAATTAAGAAATGCCGGCGTATACCCCGTAACTTCATTTACAGACGTTCGTAAAGCTAGACCTATTTTTGCTAAATTTTTACACCATTCTTTTTGATTATCTTTTATATATGATCTTATAGCAGTAGAAATTGTGCGATGTTGCCTTTCCGTCGGATTATTTTGACTATGGTAAAGTGCATTAAACCAAATTTTCTGTACATTATATTCATCTGCTAATTTTTTAAAAACTTTACCAGCAAATTGTTTTCCATTATCGACAATTAAAAATTGACAGACTCCGTAAACTAAAAAAACTTCATTCTCAATGAATTTACATATTGCATTTGCAGTAGCTTCCCTTAAAGGATGTAATAATGTATACTTTGTAAACCAGTCTGACACAACTAAAAGATAACAAAAACCTTTAGAACTTCTGGGAAATGGTCCCTGCAAATCGCATGAAATAACTTGCCACGGATAATTTACTTCCTTTTCACGACCCATCAATCCAAAACGTGCAGAATTACTAACTTTTTGTGATTGACAAATATTACAACATCTTACATACTTTAAAATATCTTTACGCATTTTTGGCCAAAAATATGTTTCTGAAATTCTATGAAAAGTTTTAAAAAATCCCATATGAGAAGCTAATACATCGTCATGACATTCTTTTAGTACTTGTTTACGACATTTTTGAGGCACTAACAATTTCCACTCTATAATATTACTTTTTACTTTTGTCTTGGTCGGTATGAACTTATAAATATTATCATCAATAACTTTAAATTGCGGATATGAATCTGGACTTTTAACAATTTTTTCCCTCAACTGAATATAATATTTATCACTATTATAATCATTTACATTAAAATTAATTAAATTTACATCTGGAAAAATTGATTTTTCTGGTTCTATTCTATCAAAAGCTCTGGATAACCCATCAGCTACTACATTTAATTTACCTCTACGATATACAATATCCATATCATATTGCTGTAATTTTAATGACCATCTAGCCAAGCGACCAGAGGGATCTTTCATATTACTCAAATATTTTAATGAAGAATGATCTGTAATTACTGTGAATTATTACTGTGAATTTAACACCTTCAATATATGGTCTAAACCTATCTATAGCAAACAAAACAGCTAAACATTCCTGAATATTTTATTTCACTACGTGTTAAAGCTCTACTAGCATAAGCTATTACTTTTTCTTGACCATCTTGCGTTTGTGTTAATATGGAACCGAGGCCAACTAAAGAAGCATCACATTGTATAACAAATGGTAAAGAAAAATTGGGACTTGCTAAAGCTGGAGCATTTATTAAAGATTCCTTCAACAATAAAAAAGCTTTTTCTGCATCAGTATTCCAACTAATGGCTTGTTTTTTACCTTTGCCCTTTAAAAGTGAATTTAATGGACTAACAATTGTTGAAAAATTCCTAACAAATCTACGATACCACGAAGCTACACCTAAAAATCGTTTTATTTCTGTACTATTTGTTGGTCTAGGATAGTTTATTATTGCTTCTACTTTTTGCGGATCGGTTCTTAAACCAAAATTATCAATTACAAAACCTAAATACTTAAGTGATTTTCTAAAAAAATTACTTTTTTCAAAATTTATTGTAAGATTAGCAGATTTTAATTTTTCATGTACTATTTGAAGTAATTTAATATGTTCCTCAAAAGTTTTTGATACTATTATAATGTCGTCAATATAAACAAATATATTTGGATAAAAGGAGAAAGGAAAAAGTTTATCCATTAATCTTTGCTGACTTTGTGTTCCATTTTTGAGTCCATAACACATTACATTAAATTCAAATAGTCCCCTACCAGGTACGGAAAATGCAGTTTTTTCTTTAGCAGTTTTTGTAAGTGGAATCTGCCAAAAAGCATTTTTTAAATCTATACTTGATATATATTTTGCATCGCCTAATAAACTTAAAATGGAGTCTATCCTTGGTAAAGGATGTGAATCACCTTTTGTAATAGAATTCAATTTACGTCCATCAAAACAAAAACGGTATGTACCATTAGCTTTTTTTACTAATAAAACTGGTGAATTAAAATCAGAATAAGATGGTGAAACTATATCATCTTTTAACATTTTATCTAACTCTTTATGTAAAATTTCTATTAAATAAGGTGACAAAGGATATTGACGCATTTTAAAAGGTTTATTATTTCCTGTATCTATATCATGTTCTATTAAATTTGTTCTACCTATTTTTTCGCTATATAATTCTTTAAATAAACTAACAAATTTATCTGCTATCTTTTTCTGTTCGTCTGTCAAGTCACATAAGCCTACTGAATTATCTTTATCTATATCCTGACTATCACTGTTATTACTAATCACATTCAAATTATTAATTTTATTATTCCAAGATTCATCAGAAAAATCCAGAGTCATAGAAAACAATTGTAAAAAATTCACACCAAAAATAAAATTTGTTTCCAAAGAAGGAACAACCAAGACTTGTAAAATCTTAACTTCATTATCTACTTTAATAGGTAAATAAACAACACCAGTTACCAACTGTTTAGATTTATCAGCTGTAGTAACATGCGGTATAAGACATTTATCAATTTTTAAATTAAATTTTTCTAAAATTTTAATCGCGTGACCACCAGCCACTGAACAATTTGCACCTGTATCAATCAAAGCTGTTATATTTTTATCAAAAATATTTACTTTAATATATGGACGGTTATCTCTAGGTAATTTAATAAAAGAATTTTTATTAATTACAGACAAACTATACGGTTTATAAAAATTTTTAACTTTATCCAACCAATCTTTCCATTCATTCAAATAAAATCGTTTATTTGTTTCTGTTACACTTGATTTTTGTAAAGAATTGATATTATTTTTATTATAATAAATGTTTTTACAAAAAGTAGTTTTGTTATCCTTTTTTACCTGACTGTCATTATTATTTTTAGCCTTTTTATAAAGTGAATGCCGACTAAAATCATCCACTTTCCTATTTAGTTTTTTGTACAGGAAGGGCAATTTTTAAAAACTACATCTTTATATCCACATTTATAACAAAACTTTGATCTTTTAGCTAAACATTTGCTAAAAATATGATTTGGTTGGTTACAGTTATAACAAATTATTTGTCTAATTTTATTATTACTACTATTCTGTGTATTATTAAAGCTTTGATTGGTACTTTGACTAATTTGAGAAACTTGACTACTATTACATACTGAACTTTGACGAGTAGAGGAAGATGGGGTAAGTTTGGACACTGTGGTATTATGACTACAATTACATTTACTACTAAAATTTTGATTTATATCCGAACTTAGGACATTTACTTTATTAACTGTTTTATTTTTTGCCACACTTTTACCTGCTATGCTCTTTTGTTTTAATTGATAAGCTTCATCTATTCTTTTACAACTGTCTTTTAAATCTTCTAAATCATTTATTTCTATAAGTGATAATGGTGTAAAATAATGTGGTAATATTCTTTCTCTAATCGTCTTAAGTCTAGTATATAAACTTGCAGCATGAATTAAACGTTTAAACAAGGTTTCCATAGCACCTATAAAAATTGCGATAGATTCATCGGGATTTTGATATCTAGAACGGATATCATCCCATCAAAATTAATATTCCATTTATAAACTGGTACTGATTTTAAATAATCATTATCTTTTTTACTAGAAACATTAGGACTAAACTGTGTACTATTATGTAATGAAATATTATTATTTACTTGAGTAAGATCTGAATTTTTACCAGATTTTTCATAAAGATCTAAAATATCTGCTTCTATTTCTAAACAAGTTGCTTTAGTTATTTCTAAAAATTGAATACGTCTAACTTTATTTTCTTCTACTTCAGGAAAACGCTGCAGACGATTTGTTACATGTACTAAATAAGTTTTTAATTTTCTTAAATCAGCTAAACTATAATCACCATGATATTCTACAATTTCTGAAGATATACTATCTAAAATTCTATTAATATTTTCCACTTCACTGTTAAAATTAAAAGTCGGATCTACATATTTTACTTTAGGATCTTCCCTAGCTATGGCTCTACCTAAAACTTTAATTCTAGATGCTCTATTATTTTTTGCTGTTAAATGTCTTATACGAAGTTCATAATTTACCATTTCTGCAGTCAAAAATCTAATTTCCATTTTATCTAAATCTTATCTAAATCTTCCATTTTGAATATTTATTTTCAAAATTAACTTTAATTTACTCAAAATATTTATTTTAATAATAAAATATTTATACTGTACCACAAATTATTTTTTTTTTGTGTACACTGTTCAACAAAGTTTTTGCATACTTTGGAAAATTTCCCAAATATGTCAAAAAAAATACTAAATTATTATTTATCTCAATTGGACAAATTAATAATTATAAATAGTCTCCAAAACTACAAAATTAGCTAATATTTATTCATATCCTTCGCATAAATAAATACCCTATTATCCATTTATTTCTATTGAATAAACGATAATTTCTAGAAAAACTGAACCCACGCTAAAATTTCTCTATTCCATGTTATTCCATAAAATTCAGAAAAAACATAAAAAACACATATCTGATATATCTTATCAGATTAACTCTAATTTGACTTAATTTTCAACAAAAAATATTTTATTCAACAGTTATATGTAGTTTTTCTCAAAATGAACTTTAAGTTACACTGAAAAAAATAAGCTTTAGATTTTTATAAAAAATACACTGAGAAAAATGGAGTAAAATTAAAAAAAAACAAGTGTTCTATCTATCCAAATACCACGTTCTTGGGCGCCAATATTAGTGTACCGTAATTAATACGTTCACTGCCAACGGCTAGTTTTGACAGCGGAGCAATGGGTATGGGCAAGGGAAAAATAGAAAGAATTGATTAATGTTGTTAGGGGCGCCAGTTACTTTAGCTTTTACTCCTTTAGGTAAGTAACAACCTAGTGTAAATACTTAAGCTTTTCAGTTTGAGAAAATATAACCCCTAAATAAAATAAGATAATTCATTTGAGAAATTTATTATAAATAAACTTAATGAAAGCACATCAAGTAATGTATTAATATATATAAAAAAATATGTGTAATTATATTAAGATATAATTAAAGAAATCTTAATAAAAATTACTAAATTCAGAAATCATTCGACTTAAATGTATAAAGAAAACATGAAGTTCAGCAAGCACCAAGAAATGTATGTAAACAACAATCATTTCTTGCAGTGTATAAAAGTCATGCTTAAATTAGAAATCATTTAATCAAAAGTATGATATTTAATAATTAATAAATGAGATTAAATGTTTTAAAAAAAATAAGTACCTAAAAATGAACAAAAGCCAGAAGGGCATATAGTATTAATCAATACTATATCAGATCTGATAAAGTTTACAGTTATAAGAATATTGAAATAAAAGAATTTAAAAATATGAAATATTGCTTTCAAAAGTTTTCAGAATGAGTACTTAGCTGGTTTCTGCAAAATCCATGAGGTATGAATTCCATCGTCTCCATCTGTGCAAGTCTCCCCTATGCTGATGAATTCATTTCTCAAATGAAAGAAAAAAAATATAGGCTGTCCCATCTACTTTGGAAAAATTATCTTCCAGGATAAAATGTACGATTGAAAATGTTGTCCGGGATTAAATATGCTTTTGAAAATTATGTCCAATATAAAATTGTCTGCTAGACGGTCATATAGAATTTATCTATGCCGAAAAATACAGAACCATGTTCCAACAGAACATCACTCCATGCGGAGAACTTGTATATCAAATATACCAAAATAAACTTCAACCCAAATTAATGTAATTCCATATTAATGGTATAGAAATGGTGAGTAATTAATGGTAATTAATTAATGTAGTAATAATGGTGCTTAATTAATGGTGCTAAAACAATAATTATATCTCAGAAATATTCTAAGAAACAGAAAAACTTAACTTACGTCTCATTCTAAGTCTTCGATGTCCATCGAAACGTTATAAATGCATAATTGTATAAAATAACAGTTATAATATCTTCAGCATTGTTTAAATATTCATTTTCACTAACTTTAAATAAAAATACATGAAGGATTACTTCGATGATTACAGAAAATAAACACTCGTCAAAATGAGACCACCATTGTACAGAGTTCATCAAGAAAGAGCGAAAATCGACCTTATCAACCGGTATGAACCCTTCAGGTAAATAAAATCCTATTTCTGAACTATTAGCGACATCTATGCAAGTCATTATCAACTACAGTTTTACCGTATAGGATTCCTAATAAAGGTAACTGAAACGACACCAAAAATAATAACTAATTAAAAGAATGTTTCCTAATAAATCTGTATTAGTGATATCTAACCTCAAAATATTACTCTAAGAAACAAATATAAACAATACTTATTGTTTATCAGCAAAACTAATAAAAATACGAACAGAATACTAAGTGTCCTGTGAACTAAGTATAAACAAAATACTGAATCTAAGTGAGCAGTTCCAGCAAACTATTTTCAACAAATTCTGGATTATCCCGAAGAAATAAACATATGAAATTTTCCAGGAGAAACAAGCTACAGATGAAAGCCAGTGAAATCCAACCCTCAATAGACTCTGAAACATATAAAAACCAGGTAAGTCCATAGACAAATGCACTATAGAGAAATAAGTCATATGATTCTTTATTATTAAAAATCATATTCTAATTATGTTTTCTTTATGTTATTTTCAGGTAGAACTATGGAATAGAGACTTATATGGTTAGAATTCAGTTCCTGCTACAAAATAGTCCCAGATACAAAATAGTTCTGTACGTACGTAACTATTTATATACAAAATCAACCTAAATTATAACGTAAGTAAACGAATAGTTTAATTAACCCTTGCTATATTACAAAGTGACGATTTATGTCGTTACAGTTCATATGTTCATATGTTCATATGATCATATGTTCATATGTTTATATGTTCATATGTTCATATGTTCATATGTTCATATGAAGTTTTTGTATTATACATGATGTATTTGAATTAGGGTCCGGAATTTGAAGTGGTTTCTACATTATTAAATAAGACAAAAAGTTCATATAAATGTATTCCTAAAAATGCGTCATAAGGGAGCTAAGCCCCTTTGAAAGCGGCTAAAAAAATCGGTTTTTATTTAATAACTTAAGATACAGCAACGAGGGTTTGCACGTGAGCTAATCTTACTAAGGCCCAGCTTTGATTGTTATTTTTATGTACTTATTTTAACCAGGGGTGTGCGAAACAGGGAACTTATCAGTTTTTTTGTCCGAAACTTTTTTTTGTGTAACTTCTTAGTAATTCTATTTTTGGAATATGATTCCTCAGGTCAAAATACATAAAAATGTACTCTTGTTGTAATACTGTTGAATTAACTGTTTTCGACAAAAAAATTTGAAGGTGAAATTTCACGGTTCGGGAATGAAAAAATTAAATAATAAAATATTGAAAGCCAAAATTTCAATGATGCCGACAAAAAGTACATAATAAACTAAGAAAAAAAAACTCATACACAGGTACTTCCAAAAATCATTTTTTTATGGTCTCCTAAAAATGTACCTACTATAGCTTTAAATACGATTTTTCGACCTACATATATAAAAACTTTTTTTCTTAGTTTTTAATATAGGATAATTCTGCATCATTGAAATTTTGGTTTTCAACATTTTAGTATTTAATTTTTTCGTCCTTGAACCGTGAATTTCATCTTCAAATTAATTTTTCTCGAAAACGATTAATCCTACTGTATTACAAAAATTATAGTTGTTATACATTTAATTTAAATTTTTTACAGTATTTAATAAAATAACAATCGGTAAATAACGCAAAAATTAGTGATAATACAGACAAAAGTAATAAATTCTGCTCCTATAATTTTCTCAGTGTAAATGTTTACAGCACAATATATATATATATATATTTTTTTTTTTTGAGAAATAAATGTTTGTTTGAAATAGGTATTCGAATGCAGTTTTTTTCTGTTGAAAAAGTTTTTATTGGAAGGAGAAAAAGCCAACTTATAAAAAGAAATAAAATCAATGTAGTGAAAAATCTATTGGTTCAAAGACCTTTTGATATATGCTTAACGTAACTTTGAATGATTACTTTGCTTACTTCGTAGGGTTTTAACTCAAAAACTAATTTTATTCGCAAAGAAAATAAAAAGTTATGTCTTTAATTATCTAATTAAATAGTTTATTACATAACATGTATGGAAAGTGATTTATTTAGAATAAGCGAATGTTTAGCCAGAGCTACGCAATGCGAAATTAAGAAAGATACTTTCCGATAAGTTATGTACATTATTTTTCCTACGATCTCAAAAAAAATAAAATTATTTAAAATAAATAATATTTTCTGTAAATAAAGATAAATTAAATTATCATTATTAACTATTAAAAAAAAACACCAGCACTTCACAGAAAAATATTAAATTTTGCTGCAGTTTTTCGAAAATTTCCGAATTTTTATGCGTCAACCTTAATAAATCAAAAAAGTTTAATTTGGTCCCTTTCATCTGTTTATATTAGACTTTGAAAATTCAAATTAGTTAGGTTTTGTTCATTTAAATTGTTGTTATCTGATCAAAATTAAAACGATTTATAATTCAGAATTATAATAATTATTAAAAAAATGAAATTGTGGAAATATATATAGGGTAATACCCCCAATCGTTGGCACTCCGCTAATTATTGGCACTGGAGTAATACTTTCGTTTATATAAAAAAATCTCCATTGGTACCTTAATCTAACTGTTTTTTTTTTACGAAGTGGCATTATTGCTAAATATTATAATTTAAATGCGAAAAACATATTTTTCCTCTCCTGGGCAATTTCCTGTGAACTTCGAAAGTGTTAATTTTTAAGGTTTGTGCTAAGGAAGTGCTTTAAATAGAAGGTTAGTAAAATACGTTTATTGATGGACTTACTACCTCTCCTTGATAATTTTAGTAAGTATATGCATTCTACTTATTATTATACCTTAAAAACTTTCTTTTTCTTTACATGTATATTTAATTTCGACGGTGCCAATAATTGGTATACAAAATTGAAGTAAATTCTAATTGTTGGCACACGTGTCAATAATTAGCTTCAATTCTATTCCAATTATTGGCAACCAAATATAATTATATTAATCTAGCATTATAATGCTAGATTAATAGAATATATAAAATAAAATTGAATAAATTTATTACTTGTACGGTTAAATATACATACTTATTGCCACACCTGATATAAGACAAAACCAAAACCATATTTTAAAGCGGGTTGGCTATTATACAAAAGATAAAACTTTTGCTAAAAACCTGTTTCAAATAAATGAGTTCTTAATAGCCTAATGAAAAACTTACAGTTTTTCCTTAATACATATGTACGTATATACATTTTACACTTAATTGTGTCTAAAAACTTATTTTTTCTTTAGAATTTAATTTTTTATCAGGGAGTCCATAATAGGTGTCTAAATTATAATAAAATTCTACTGGCACATTGGTTTGGACTTTATTGTATGCAAAACTTGCGCATCAAAATTAGTGTAAAATTCTAATAATTCTTTTAGATAACCTAGGTAACTAGGTATTATTTTATGGATACAAATTAGTATTAATTAACTATTAGGTAACTAATATTTTAACTTTAATATAGAGATATTTAAGATTTTGTAATTATAAAATAAATTTGAGTTTTTGTTTACAGCCTCTAGTTAATGTATAAAACTGCAATATGCCAATTTAAATATTTTATTTTGATTGATACTAAAATGTTTATTATTCAACAAAAAGTAGGTACTCAGTAATTGTTTTCCGTTGCTTCAAAGCAAAAATTAGGTGCCAATAATAGGAAAATCTGGATGCCAATCATTAGCAAAAAGGTGCCAATAATACGAAATTATGTATTCTTGTAATTAATTAAAAATAATCTTAAATATTATTATAATCTCAATTTAAATTTTATATAATATATAAAATAGAATAACTACTAAATGATGTAAAATATTTTATTCTTGATAGCATGAAATATTTAATAAGTTATAATGAAATGTGGAAAATTTCTAAAAGTGTCAATAATTAGGGGTTTTACCCTAACCAGATACGTAAAAATGTAATAAAAAACGTCTAATAAAATGGTATTGAAAAAAAAAAGATCAGGATAGCTTTGCTTTTTCACACATGTATGATATTATTTCGCATGCGTATGAAAACGGACACTTTTTTAGTCTCTAAATCGTGTCAAATTTATTGTTTTCATAGGTAGTCCTAGAAAAATTGGTTTTCCTATGACCTAGTTAGTAGTTAGTGCCCATTTCCTACCCGTTGCCTATAACAACGGTTGGGAAGTGACAATCAGCTGATTTTAAATATCTGCTGTCAGAAAATTAGTAAACGTCAAGTCGCCGTTGTTCTATTTGGAAATGAAGATTTGAAATTCGGCATGTTTTTAAGTATTTTTCAAAATTTTCGTGATACAGTTTGACACAAAGGACGTTTGGAAAGATGGAAAGATGGAAAGATGGTATAAAACATAGACCGAAGGAATTATAAGGAATAGTTTAATTAAGTTTGAAGCACCTGCAATTTTTTTTTATAAACTGTCTATTATGATATAAACTACCCATTAGTAGGTCTCAAAACGACAATAAACAAATAAATAAATAAATAAATAAATAAATAAATAAGTAAATAAATAAATAAGTAAGTAAGTAAGTAAGTAAGTAAGTAAGTAAGTAAGTAAGTAAGTAAGTAAGTAAGTAAGTAAGTAAGTAAGTAAGTAAGTAAGTAAGTAAGTAAGTAAGTAAGTAAGTAAGTAAGTAAGTAAGTAAGTAAGTAAGTAAGTAAGTAAGTAAGTAAGTAAGTAAGTAAGTAAGTAAGTAAGTAAGTAAGTAAGTAAGTAAGTAAGTAAGTAAGTAAGTAAGTAAGTAAGTAAGTAAGTAAGTAAGTAAGTAAGTAAGTAAGTAAGTAAGTAAGTAAGTAAGTAAGTAAGTAAGTAAGTAAGTAAGTAAGTAAGTAAGTAAGTAAACAAACAAACAAACAAACAAACAAACAAACAAACAAACAAACAAACAAACAAACAAGCAAGCAAGCAAGCAAGCAAGCAAGCAAGCAAGCAAGCAAGCAAGCAAGCAAGCAAGCAAGCAAGCAAGCAAGCAAGCAAGCAAGCAAGCAAGCAAGCAAGCAAGCAAGCAAGCAAGCAAGCAAGCAAGCAAGCAAGCAAGCAAGCAAGCAAGCAAGCAAGCAAGCAAGCAAGCAAGCAAGCAAGCAAGCAAGCAAGCAAGCAAGCAAGCAAGCAAGCAAGCAAGCAAGCAAGCAAGCAAGCAAGCAAGCAAGCAAGCAAGCAAGCAAGCAAGCAAGCAAACAAACAAACAAACAAACAAACAAACAAACAAACAAACAAACAAACAAACAAACAAACAAACAAACAAACAAACAAACAAACAAACAAACAAACAAACAAACAAACAAACAAACAAACAAACAAACAAACAAACAAACAAACAAACAAACAAACAAACAAACAAACAAACAAACAAACAAACAAACAAACAAACAAACAAACAAACAAACAAACAAACAAACAAACAAACAAACAAACAAACAAACAAACAAACAAACAAACAAACAAACAAACAAACAAACAAACAAACAAACAAACAAACAAACAAACAAACAAACAAACAAACAAACAAACAAACAAACAAACAAACAAACAAACAAACAAACAAACAAACAAACAAACAAACAAACAAACAAACAAACAAACAAACAAACAAACAAACAAACAAACAAACAAACAAACAAACAAACAAACAAACAAACAAACAAACAAACAAACAAACAAACAAACAAACAAACAAACAAACAAACAAACAAACAAACAAACAAACAAACAAACAAACAAACAAACAAACAAACAAACAAACAAACAAACAAACAAACAAACAAACAAACAAACAAACAAACAAACAAACAAACAAACAAACAAACAAACAAACAAACAAACAAACAAACAAACAAACAAACAAACAAACAAACAAACAAACAAACAAACAAACAAATAAATAAATAAATAAATAAATAAAGGTGGTCTTAAATAGGGATCTATACAGACAAAAATCTGAGGTGCCAAAAAAACCTAAAACGACAAAATGCAAAACGCAAAATGACTGCTAGAACATTCAGGATTTTTGAATTGGGTTGGTTTTACAATTTTCGCCGTTTAAAATTCGAAGAACAGAGTCAGCTCTTTTCACTTTTTTACTGGAAGTAACCAAGCCACAATTTTAACACGGTAAAAATGAATCTAAAAACATTTTGTATAAAATTAAACTTCAAAGCGATGTTGACATTTAGACGGAAAACGTTAAGCGATATCCATTTGTCCTGTTGCCAACCCAAAAGAAAAAAAAGTACTTGCCTCTCTATAAGAACACGCCAAATTGCGTGTGAATATGAGCTTTTAATAGTGTCAAAATAGAAAAAGCATTTTACTCATAAAGTGCTGTTTTTTTACAATTATGGCGAAGGCGTTATCACCGATACATTGAATTTATCAAAATTTTGAAACTTTTCAAGTTCAAGAATGTTATTTTTTCACAAACTGGAAATTCTGGAGAGTTTTTGAAAAAAGATTTTAAAATATCTAATGCTAGTTAGGCAGACTTTATTGTAATTAACAGGTAAATGCCAAAGTCGGGGGGTTTGGCCCCCGAGAGACAAGAGTGTACCTCAAAAAAAATACAAAAAATTGAAATAATTAAAAAATATATTTTTTTCTATTTTGCTACTCTTATAAGCTCATAATCACACGCATTTTGCGTGTTCTTATAGGCCCATAAAAGGTCTCCACTTTTTTTTCTTTTGGGTTGATAAAAGACAAAAGCCTATCGCTTGAAAATATCCGTGCAAAGTCAACGTCACTTTAAAGTTTAATTTTCTATAAAATTTTGTGTTTACGTTATTTTTTATAGTGTTAAAATTGTGGCTTGGCTGTGCCGGTAAAAAGAAAAGATATGACTATAAAATATATCAAAATATCATTTGTTCTTAGAATTTTAAACATGGCGAAAACTGTAATGCCAACTCGAAACAAAAATCCCTAAATCAGTCATCAATTTAAATGTAACTTTTTTAAAATTTTAGAGCAAAATAGAAAACATTGTATAAAGCACTCGTTTCATAACATATTTTTAGCGCACTAGTACTTTAAACTTATACTCGTGCTCTAAAAACGTATGTTATGAAACTAGTACTTTAATATACTATTTTCTATTTTGTTACCATTATAATCACACGCATTTTGCGTGTTCTTGTAGGCCCCTAAGAGGTTAGTACTTGTTTTTCTTTTGAGTTGGCCACAGGATCCTGTCGACAGATGAATAACGTCTTCCGTGCAAATGTCAACATCGCTTTTAAGTTTACTTTGCTACAAAATTGTGTTTTAAGTTAATTTTTACGTATTAAAGTTATGGCTTAGTTACTTGCAGTGAAAAAGAGAAGAGCTGACTATAAAAGATATCAAAATAACATTCAAACAAAAATCCCTAAACCGGTCATTAATTTAAATGTAAGTTTTTTAAAATTTTAGACCAAAATAGAAAAAATTGTAAAAGTACTTTTTTCATAACACGGGTGTTATGAAACTTAATATACTATTAAGATATATGCAATAAAAAATTCTGGGCTCAAGGATCGAGAAAAAGTTTAACATACCAGGGCTCTACGTATTAAATAAAAAAAATGGATATGATTTTTACGCTGCTTTAGCTTTAACCGTTTTATTAATAAAATTGATTCTGATCCTGTCCATATGCCGCTAATATTTTCTTTCATATTTATAATTATAAATATTTATGGACATCAAAATTTTGATTTAAAATTACTTTATGAAAAAAAAAGTTTTTTTGTTAACTAAAAAGGTATAAAAATGTTGCCTACTTATAATAAAATATAAAAATATACAGAGTAAATGAAAGTGTTTTGAAGTTGTGCAGAGTAAAGTGTAATCAGGTCAACTAAAAGGCTAGAGAGGCCCTTTGGTCAACATTATATTTTCACGGGTAAATCAACTTCTGAGAGATTGAGTTTTCGAGGTATATATATATATAGGTATATACACAAGTTTTCTAACAAAAATCAGGGGTATAAATATTTATTAACTTTCGATGATCCGTCATTTTGACATTGATAAAGCTGAAATGGACATTACATCCAAAATATTACAGTAAATAGCATGCTAAAATTTATGAGGTGATTCTATTTCTAAAAAAATAAAGAAAAAAGTTCTTATAAAGGTTGGTCCGGAAATACTCCCTAAGTGAGCTTATTTTTTTTAATTTATCCAGAGGCGTTCCTAGATGGACAAAATGTGTGGCTTAACGCATTTTCGCTCCAAACTTTTTATGTATATTTTTTTAATTGTTTGTTAAAAATATAGATTTCTCAAGTAAAAATGCATAAAAAATGTCATATAGAGTAATACTGTAGGGGCAACCGTTTAAAAAAAATGTAAAAAATAACAACTTGTGTCACCAAAAATGTAGTCTTTAATATTAAATTTAGGTGTTTCGATGAAGAATTCTTTTTTGCTTAAGGGTCGTCCATAAAATACGTCACGCAAATTGACCAAGATTCATACACTTCATATCCCGTTTCTCGCGTTATTAAAGACTGCATATATTTTATATTTTAGCTACCCCCTCTAAAACACCCAAAGCCAAAATATGAAATCTGTACATTAGGCTGGACCGAAAAAAATAATTGTGGGCCACGGAATCGAAATGGCTCGAAAAGGCTTCCTAAAAGTAATCAGTAATATGGTGTTATCAGTAATATGGTGTTATCAGGACTGCCGTGCTAAGCTGTAAGGTACTATCTACATAGGTTTAACATACACAGATAGGAAGGACCTTTCATCTTAGGAAGGCAGAGGACCGGCCCTACAGGCCCCTAAAATTCTTAATTTGCCTTATTCTAAAAAGTGATATTTTTCCAAGGAAAAAAATCTTTTTATTACTTTTAATTAAAACTATTTTCTTTATTAGTAATTGTTATTTAAAATTTGCAAACATTTTTCGGTTTTTTGAAAACTAGAAAACTAATAATTTTTTGAAAATTATGCCTATTTCATCAACTTTAACGCTTTGTAACTTTTGTTCTAATTGTTTAAATAAAAAAGTTGTTTACATAAATTGTGAAGAATTTAATAACGAATAATATTGTTAATTTTTTATTAAGCGACTAGCCAAAGCCGATTTATAGACCAAAAAACAAAACAAATGCGTTTTTGCACATAACTGTGCAAAAAAAAACTTGAACAGGAGTGCAAATTTGGATTTAAGCTTTTCAAGTGAACCCCTTTTAAATACATATAAAAACAGAGTGTGCATATCACCGCAAGGTCAAACTACCGTTCGACTGGGCTAATAAGGCATTTAGCTCACTCGTCCATTGGAAAACTTCCCGCTTCGCGGCTTGTTTTCCAAAATAGTATATTAGAGTACTAGTTTCATAACATCCGTTTTTAGCGCACGAGCACAAGTTTAAAAGCCACAATTTTAACATGGTAAAAATAACCTAAACACAAAATTTGTAGAAAATTCAACTTTAAAGCGATATTGACGGAAAACGTCAAGCGATAGGCCAGGTCTGTTGCCAACTCAAAAGAACAAAAAGTACAGACCTCTTATGGGCCTATAAGAACACTCAAAATGTGTGTGATCAGGAGCTTATAAGAGTCGCAAAATAGAAAATAGTATATTAAAGTACTAGTTTCATAACATACTCGTGCGCTAGTGTCGCGACGTGTATTATAAAATATAAATCTGGCAACCCTGTGATCACATGATAGCCACCAGAGAGAGAGGGCGAATGACATTCGAGTTGAGAGAATCAACCCACGCGGTAACCAAACATGTACGCGTGATTTTTAAATACATTTTTAAAACCGGTAATGAATTTAGCTAATTCATAATTGAAATTTTAACAAATAAATGTGCAGTGTCGTTTCGTAACGTTATTAAACTTAATTATATGTTCAGTGCTCCGTTTCATGCGTATTCGTTTAATACAAGAAAACAAGTCACTATTTTGGATCCTACCAGTTCACAATCAAAAGCCTATGGTATCTAAGTTAACGCGGCTTAGATGATACAGTCAACCCAGAAAGCTGAATATTGGTAAGTCCTCTGATTTTCAACTTTCAACCCCGCACATTGGTCCTAACGAGACGGATTTTTGAATTGGTACCAGAGAACCAAAATTTTGATTGGGAATTGTCCCTGGATTTCGTCGTTAAATATATATAGAAAAGCAGAAGTAATAAATAGGAAATCCTATTTTCCTTAATTTTTTCTTCCTTAAAATACCTTTCTAAATTAATAAAATTTGCTGTGACTTATGCATAAAAAATTGTAACACTTTCAAGTAAAAAACAGCTTGTTTTGTGTTAGAAAGAGACGGAGGATATCTTTGTTTCACATTTCTACTTTTTATGTTTGTATGTTTTTAAAAGAAAAAAAACTCGTATTTGTTGTCTTTTGTGAAAACCATTTAGCTTTTGTTTAAACAAAACGATTTTTCTGATTTTATTCTGAAAAAAGTCACCATAAAATTAAATTAATTATTAATAATAGCTATTTCGTGAAAATACGGAGGTTTGGATGTTGTATAATATATAATAATAAGTTTTCATTGTTTTTCAGTGTTTTTTTGGTTTTTTAAGCCAGTTTGTGGTTTTAATGCCCATAAAATTTTAATAATATATTTTTTGATTGTTGGGATCTTAATTGCCCGTGTAATAACTTTTTTATAAATAAAACTAATATAGGTATAGTTAGTTTTCATGAAATCTTTGTTTATACTTGTTAAAGCAAAAACAGTAGTTTTTTAGTAGAGATATGCTTTATTCTGGAGGTAACTTAGCATGGTTTTCCCCTTTAATTAAAAACAGAATAAAACAATAAACTCTTTGATTGTTTAACAGGCATTTTGTATAAGCTCTTGTAGATGCAGAAAAGGCTTGTTTTAGACCTATTTTTTAGCTAATATAGCCTTAATTTTGTTAACTGATCCATTATTTATCAAATTAAATTAATTTTTTACTAATAAAATAATAATAAATTCACAGAACTAACATAAAATAAAATAAAATAGATTAACAAAATAAAATAAAAATACATACAAAATAAAAAATTACAAAAATAAATAAATAAAGTTTAGATTTAGAATATAGTTTAAATAATAATAATAATAAACAAAATATTTGGTTTAAAATAGATATAGCTAAAATTGCTTTAGTTTTTAATATTTTTTAAGCATTTTTATGCTTTTTGAGCATTTTTTATATTCTTTTAATAAACATTAGTAAGACTTCTGAAGATTTTATTAATAATAATACTTAGTTGTTTAAACTTTTATACAGGGCCTTAGAAAATTCTGTTCTTACAGGAAAAAATACTTTATATTTTTTCTACAATTTTTTTATTTTGTTTTGGATAGTATATACTAAGTGTTTTATAAATACTTACACATAATCCAAAATTTTTCAATTTTACATTACTAATAGACAAATAATGGAAGGTTATAAAAGAAAAAGAGGTAACTTGAAGGGCCAACTCACAAGGTTTAGAGGTTTTCTCGATACTTTTGATATACAGTCTGGAGTAAGCTTTCAGTTAGCTTCACGTCTGGAAAAAATTGAGTTGATTTGGCCTGAATTTATTCTAGTACAAGATGAAATCGAAGCATTGGACGCTACTGAAGTAAATGAGCGTAAAACCTTTGAGGATATTTTTTTTGATTATGTAGCTGAAGCTAAGCAAATTTTACATGATTTGGAAAGTGCTAATGCGTCCAATGGCTCGAACAACGTCTCTGTTATCGCAGCTTAGGTCAACTCAGTTCAGAGTAGCTTGAAGCTGCCTTCTTTGCAGCTTTTAGAATTTTCTGGTGAATATAGTAAGTATACCGAATTTATTGATATTTTTAATACCATTGTAGGCTCTAACCCGACATTGTCTGATATACAGCGTTTTTATTATTTAAAGTCATGCCTTCGTAGTGAAGCTGCGAAGCTTATTCAAAATTTAAGCGTTTCTTCGGATAATTATAAGTTAGCCATCGATTTATTAAAAGAAAGGTTTGATAATAAAAGGGTTATAGTAAATTCTCATTTAAAATCTATTTTTGATTTACCAGTTATTAATCGGGAATCAGCTACAGCTCTTCGAAGCTTAGTGGATGGTGTTCAAAAAGATATACGATGTTTGGAAAATCTTGGGCAATCGGTTAATAGTTGGGATAGTATTCTGGTATATATAATTTCTTCCAAACTAGATACTCATACAAAACGAGAGTGGGAGACTTCCGTAAAAGGAAGCGAGCTACCTACTTTTGATCAATTTAAAACTTTTTTAAATCAACATTGTCAAGTCTTAGAAACCTTATCTTCTAATCAAACTTCACTACTACTACTACTAGAAGTAATGATAGGTATTTAGCTAATTTTTCGAATTTTTCTAGACAACGTTCTTGTCCAATTTGTACTTTTAATCATGCTATAACTAATTGTAAACGATTTCTTAGTATGAGTCCTAAAGATAGGTATAATGAAGCTAAAAGATTAAATCTTTGTGTTTTATGTTTAAGAGATAATCATAGTTTTAAGGATTGCAGGGCTAATACTTGCTGTATGGTTTGTAAAAAACTGCATTCAACTTTGCTTTGTTTTTCGAATAATAATAATAATGAAAGTAAAAAAGATCAAAATAGTTTTACTCAAAATAAAGATAATTTTAATCAAAATAAATATAGTTTTTCTCAAAATAAAAATAATTTCAGAGATTTTCAAGATTCCAATATGGTTAGTCATGCAAATATGGCTAGTTATAATTCAAATTTAAATTCTTTATCTGCAAGTGAAAATAGAAACAATATTTCAGAAAATTTAAATAGTTCTGAAAATAATAACCCCTTTACCGCGCAGCAGCCTAGCACTTCAGCGCACTCATTTGAAAATCATAACAATTTTATTAAAACTAAATATATTTCTTTACTTTCTACAGCTGTTTGTTTTATTTATGATATTCATAATAGCCCTGTCAAGTGCAGATGCCTACTTGACACAGGTAGTCAAGGTAATTTTATGACATTTGATTTATTTTCAAAATTAAAGCTTCATTCGTTTAAAAATAACACACCTATAGTTGGTATTAGTGGAAATGAAACAAACACGCTAATAAAAACATTTGCTTGTATTGAGTCTTTTAAAAATAATTTTACTAAAAGTATTGAGTTTTTAGTTTTGGATAAAATTACTGGTCCAATACCTACCCAAACTATATCCAGTATTAATTTTGAGCTTCCAAGTGCTGACCCTGAGTTTTATAGGTCAGAGCCTGTAGATATTTTATTGGGAGTTGGTGTCTATTGGAACCTTTTACGGGACGGTTTAATCTCACTGGGGCCAAATCAACCTTTTTTGCAAAATACTGGATATATTTTGGGCGGTCAAATGCAAATTAATAATTCAAATAAAAATAGTAATTTCTGTGGTCTTTCCGTAGAGGAAAAGATTTCTCATCAAATAGAAAATTTCTGGAAAGTCGAAGAACTTAGTAATAAAAAATTTAATACAAGCAATGAACAATTTTGCGAAGAGCACTTTGTCGATAATTGTTCTACAGATTCTTCTGGTAAATTCATTGTTAAGTTTCCTTTTGCAAAGGATGTGTCACTTTTAGGCAATTCTATGCAAATTGCTATAAATCGTTTTTATTCCATTGAGCGAAAGTTAATGCGTGATTCCAAGTTAAGGGAAGCTTACACAAAGTTTATGGAGGAATATGAAAAGTTGGGACATATGTCCAAGGTTTAAGAATCAGAAATTCATTCATATAAGCAGGCTTTGTATTTGCCCCATCATTTTGTTTTTAAAAATAAAAATATTAGAGTGGTTTTTGATGCCAGTTGTAAAACCTCTACAAACTATTCTTTAAACGATATACTCATGGTAGGTCCTACCATTCAAGAGGATCTATTTTCTATTTTAATTAGATTTCGTAAATTTCCTGTTTTAATAATAGCAGATATAGCGAAAATGTACAGAATGATTTTAGTACACCCTAGTCAGCGTGACTTACAACGTATAGTTTGGCGTGATTCTCCTGATAAAGATCTAACACATTACAGATTAAATACCGTTACTTACGGAACTGCTCCTGCAGCTTTTTTGGCAATTCGTTGTTTACAGGGGTCAGCGAAAAAATACAAAGATACTTTTCCTTTAGCATATCAAGCGATAATACACGGTTTCTGCGTTGACGATTTAAATTGGGGTGCTGATGATATTGCATCTGCTATTACCATTAAAAATCAAGTAACTTATATATTAAAACAATCTGGTTTCCAACTTAGAAAGTTTATGTCAAATGAAATGGATGTAATCTCTGATTCTGATCATTCTAATGAACCATTTTATCAAATTTCTGATGGCTCTAGCAGTACCACATTAGGAGTACGGTGGGATCCTAAAAACGATATTTTAGGATTTTCAGTAGATTCAATAAAAAATGTAACCTGTACAAAACGTTACATTCTTTCAAAAATTTCTCAAATATTTGACCCTTTAGGTCTAGTAAGCCCAGTAATTATAGGGGGTAAGATGATCATGCAAGAGCTTTGGAAATTAAAGGTAAAATGGGACGACAAAATACCTGAAAATATTTCAGAATCTGTCGCGACGTGTAATAAAAAATATAAATCTGGCAACCATGTGATCACATGATAGCCACCAGAGAGAGAGGGCGAAGGACATTCGAGTTGAGAGAATCAACCCACGCGGTAACCAAACATGTACGCGTGATTTTTAAATACATTTTTAAAACCGGTAATGAATTTAGCTAATTCATAATTGAAATTTTAACAAATAAATGTGCAGTGTCGTTTCGTAACGTTATTAAACTTAATTATATGTTCAGTGCTCCGTTTCATGCGTATTCGTTTAATACAAGAAAACAAGTCACTATTTTGGATCCTACCAGTTCACAATCAAAAGCCTATGGTATCTAAGTTAACGCGGCTTAGATGATACAGTCAACCCAGAAAGCTGAATATTGGTAAGTCCTCTGATTTTCAACTTTCAACCCCGCACAGCTAGAAACGTGTTATGAAACGAGTGCTTTATACAATTTTTTCTATTTTGATCTAAAATTGAAAAAAACTTACATTTAAATTGATGACTGATTTAGGTATTTTTGTTTTGGATTGGCATTACGATTTACACCATGTTTAAAATTCTAAGTACAAATGATATTTTGATATATTTTATATTTATAGTCATCTCTTCTCTTTTTTATTGCAATTAACCAAGCCACAATTTTAACATGGTAAAAGTAACCTAAATACAAAATTTTGTAGAAAATTCAACTTTAAAGCGACATTGACATTTGCACGGAAAACGTCAATCGATAGGCCAGGTCTGTTGCCAACTCAAAAGAACAAAAAGTACAGACCTCTTATGGGCCTATAAGAACACGCAAAATGCGTGTGATTATGAGTTTATAAGAGTCGCAAAATAGAAAATAGTATATTAAAGTACTAGTTTCATAACATACGTTTTTAGCGCACGAGTACAAGTTTAGAAAACGAGCCGCTTGCGGCGAGTTTTCTAAAGTACGAGTACTCTAAAAACGTGTTAGGAAACGTGTGCTTTATACAAGTTTTTCTATTTTGCTCTAAAATTTAAAAAACTTACATTTAAATTGATGACTGATTTAGGGATTTTTGTTTTGGGTTGGCATTACAGTTTACACTATGTTTAAAATTCTAAGAACAAATGATATTTTGATATATTTTACAGTCATCTCTTCTTTTTTCACTGCAATTAACCAGTCCACAATTTTAACACGGTAAAAAATAACCCAAACACAAAATTTTGTAAAAAATTAAACTTTAAATCTACATTGACATTTGTACGCAAAACGTCAAGAGATAGGCTTTTGTATGTTGCCAACCCAACAGAAAAAAAAGTAGAGACCTGTTATAAGCCTATAAGAACACGCAAAATGTGTGTGATTTTGAGCTTATAAGAGTCGCAAAATAGAAAATAGTGTCTTATGTAACTTGTCCTTGAACATATTATTATATTATATTATTGTACTTAGGTTGTTATGATAAAGCAGGATAGAAAAAGGTCAAAATGCTTTCTTTTATAAAATAACTTTGCTTTTATGTTATTCATAAAGATTTTAATTTGAATTTTATTTAGATTAGATAGATATTTATAGTAAATATTTGTTAATTTGTAATGAAAAAGTTAAATACGCTTAAAAAAATTTATAAAACATTTAAATACGGCTGAAGATAATACAAACTGATAATAACAAAAAGTAATTAGAGAAGTTTTAAGATTATAAAATTACTTCAAAGTTTTCTCAGCAGGCAAAGCTTTGCACATTTTCCTTAAACTGTATGGAGTTACCGCTAATGAATTATGAAGACTCTTTTACGACACCAATAAAGTTTATTCCCCTCTTCAAAGCTCTGCGAAGAAGAGTGGTTTTAAATTTTAAAAAGTTCTCAAAAATTACATATTGCTTTCCCATTTTGAAAATTTTTAAAATTTCGGAGTCTTCGGAAATTTTCAAATTTTTGCGTTTTATTACGTTTTATGTCGATATAAATCAATTTCGATAAAAAAAATAAATGTCAGTCAATCGATCGATCGGTTTGTCCGGGAAATTTTGTGTGCACGATAACTTAAGTACGCTTTAAGCTAGAGACTTGAAATTTGGCATACAGGTGTGTTACCAAAAGTTCTCGCTCGGGATTGTTTTTGGTGAACATTGGAGTGCAGCGAGGGGAAAAATATATATTTTTAGAAAAATTTGAAAATTGCTACATAGAGGTTGCTGAAATTTGATCGGATAATAAATATTTTCTCCACCCCGAGGGGGTGAGGGGGTAAGTATTTTTAAATATTTTCTTCAAAATTTGTATATAGGGGTTTTTGGGGTCAACAAATATGAATCTGATAATAATTTTTTTCTAATTTCACCCCGTGAGGGGTGGGTGTAGTTTTTGTGAAAATTGGTATATTGGGGTTTTTAAGGTTGCTGAAAAAGAATGTGATAGTAGTATATACCATAAAATAGCTTAAACTGTAAAAACGGCATGTAAAATAATGTAAAAATACATGAATTTACATAGTACGGAATAGTAAATTTACTATTCTGGACTATGCATAATTCATGAACTTATGTAAAATAATGTAAAATAATGTAAAAGAATGTAAAAGCATGTAAAATAACGTAAAAAATATATACATTGATTTAAATATTTTTACATGATTTTACAATGTCGGGTTATGTTATTTTAAGACGCGCGTGCGCTTTGGACAATAACCAAGAAGGCGTCGCATCATGAGACGGACCGTTTTATATTGTTATTGTTAGAGAGATAGCGACGCATGCTGCTAGGTTAAAGTGTTAAAAGTGTAAAGAAAGGTAAATATTATTTATGTACGATATTTAAATGCTTTATTTGTGGCCTAAAATTTACATTTATTATAAATTAAGATCTTTATCAACCAATAGATCTTTAAAGAAAGATGTAAGCAGTTTATACTCGTATTAAGGGTGCAAATCGTTTGGTTTATTAAACCAAATGAACTTTACGCTACGATATTTAAAAAAAGCTTTGACACAGAGGCTTGTAAAAGTAGTAAATATATTTTTTTTCAAATTTCAAGTCTCCATATCAAAACGTTCTTGAAATATCGTAGTGTTTAAGTTGTTTTTAAAACACTTTTAATGTGTCTGTATGTTAATTTTTTTAAAAATTATTAAACAATCATAAGTATTGTAGGCAAATATATAAAAAATTGTTCAAGCTGATCGTTTTTTTTACGTTTGTTTTTATAATAAGTCTATGCAAAATATTACCATTCTGGACTATGTAATTTTTAGCGTTCCGGTTTATGCAAAATATTACCAATCTGGACTATGTAATTTGTACCGTTCCGGTCTATGCAAAATATTAGCATTATGGACTATGTAATTTTTACTGTTCCGGTCTATGCAAAACATTACCATAACGGACTATGTAATTTTTACCATTCCGGTCTATGGCAACATATTACCATTTACGGACTATGTAATATAATGTAATTTATTTTTACCGTGTACCTGTAAATTTATACCGATAAACCGCTTTAACAAGGTTTATATAATAACACTATATTTTTTATATTGCGCAATTAGACCGGCAAATATTTTTAATTACACATTGAAGTTTTAGGCTATGCAGTCTTCAGCTGACATGCAGAATCCTTGTTAAGAACGTCGAATTTTTTTTCAGATATCTGTAACAGGTTCCACAAATAATGAAAAAACCGGTTTGTGCCATAAATGGGACAGTATGCGGGAACGGTTAAACTATCGACCAATTTTAAGGAAAAGAAAAAAATAAAAAGTATTTCTATATCTCCTGTGAAAGGGTATACAATGGAATGCGACGCAATGTATATTTTCGAGACTTATTTTAATATCTAAGTTAGATATCAAGAATCGTAAAATTTAATTATTATTATCATTATGAACATTTTGCATAAATAACTCGAAAATAAATCTAAATAAGCTCCCAATATACAGAACACAATAAGCTAGAACTAATATAAGACTTTATTCCAAAGACAAAATACAGGGTGATCAATAATTGGCATGCCAAAATTTAAGAGGTGAGTCTACCAAAAATATAAAAAAATGTTCCTATAAAGGTTGGTCCAGAAAGTGAACGTTCAAGTATTACGTAACGCAAATTTTAATCATTTTGGACTTTTTTGTATGTGTTTTTTAAATTTTTTGTAAAAAAATATAGATTCTTTGAGTAAAAATACATAAAAAATGTTCCATAGTGTAACACTCTAGGAGCAACCGTTTTCAAAAAAATGCAATTAAGAGGAAGTAACATTTTGTGCCACCAAAAACGTTACTTTTTAAAAGGCTATTACTCCTTTAATATTAAATTTAGGTATTTTGGTGAAGAATAATTTTTTGCTTAATTTTAAATGTAGAATCACCCGGCAGCATTAAAATTTTATTGATGTTTTTTTTTTGTTTCCCATTCAATATATCTTCTTCGAAGGGCCGTAGCTCCCTTAGGGCTCATTTCCGAAGCAACCCTTATAGAAACTTTTTTTCATATTTTTCGGTGTAGAATCACCTCTTAAATTTTGGCATGGCAGTTACTGATCACCCTGTATACACTTTCACACGAATGAACGTAAATTTTTCAGGAAAACTTACTTGTATTATAAGAATCCATTCTACCAATTTTAAAAGTAATCCCCCCAAAAACGAAAAAGTTGACTTTTAAAAAATCGAAAAAAAAACCCGAAAGAAAATTCCGATTAACGTAACTTTTTTAGGAAATATTACTTTTATTGTAAAGTCCAATTCTACGAATTTTGAAAAAAATTCCCCCAAAAACAAAAAACTTATGGGGTTTAAACTTTTAAAAAAAAATTAAAAACTATAATTTAAAAAAAAATTTTTTTACAAAATTTTTTGGGTTTTCGCAAAAAGAAAATAAAAAAATATTAAATTTTGAAAAAAAAATTCTGAAAGTTTTTTTCTGAAAATTAAAAAAAAAATCGTTTTTCGCAAAAAGAAAATTTAAACAAACATTTTTGAGGACAGAAATTTTTAATTTTAAAGAAAATTATTAAAATATTAATTTATTATTAGATTAGAAAATAGATTGATGGAATAATAAAAAAATTTGATTTAATTTTAATTTTTTTTTCAAAAATTATTCGCTTTTCAAAAAAAAAAATTAAAAAATCGAATGTTTAACACAAAAAATTGAAAAATCAAAACCTTAAAAAACATTTTTAAATTTTTTTAAAATGTAAGTTTAAATAGATAATTTTGTAAGCTTTAAAATGATGTATCACACGACTCCCCTTTCCATTAAAAAAATGTCCCCCCATGCCCCCCTGCCCACATTTTAAGAGCTGAAAATATCAAATATATCCTAAAAGATAGTTTAAGTTGTCTTATTTAAGAGTTCTAAATTTGAAGTCGATATCTCAACTCGTTCAAAAGTTAAAAGGGGGGGGGGGTGACTTTTGGACCGCACTGTATAATGGAATGCGTAGCATTATATATCTTCACGGCTTGTTTATCATGTATTTATCCGAGAAATTAACTCTGCACCTAGGGTAATAATCATTTTTTCTCTCCTATAGAACTATACTAAAGTAGGAGTAAATTTTATAAACAATTGATAACTGTCACTTGATTTTTCCGGAATTGCAAAGACATGGCATTGCTTATTATTTTCTTTTGGAGAAAAATCAACAATATTTTGCCATTTGATAAAAAATTAATATGGCAACATTAAAAATTAATTAATTTTAATAGAGTATAACAATTATTTATGAAATAGTTACTTACCCATATGTTATCACACATTTTAAAAATATATGAACGCTACTATCAACTTTTAGTAATCAAATTAATGTATTTATTTTTTTCAAATATGGTGATTTCAAAGGCTAGTTGGTTTTTCGCGTTAAAGATACAGCAAACTTTTTACTTCATTATTAATATTAAAGTGTTTAAACAATAAGAATAAATGTGCTAGTGGTGAAAAAAATAATATATTAACGCACTTTTATATCGATCAATTTTACGCATCTCGGCTATAAAAAAAATCTTCTTTACCTTGGTATACAGGGTTACTCAGAAATAAGTTCGAGAAATTTAAAAGGTGATTCTACGTTAAAAAATATGAAAAGAAGTTCCTATAAAGTTTGGTCCGGAAATGAGCCCTAAGGGAGCTGCGGCATTAGAAGATGGAATTGAATTGAATGGGGAACAAAAAAGCACCAATAAAATTTTAATGCTTCAGGGCGATCCTTCACTTAAAACTGAAAAAAAGTATTCTTCACCAAAACACCTAAATTTAATATTAAACGAGTTATAGCCTTTTAAAAAGTAACATTTTTAGTGGCACAAAATGTTCCTTCCTCTTAATTGCATTTTTTTTAAACGGTTGCTCCTACAGTGTTACACTATATGATATTTTTGATGTATTAAAAAAAATACACATAAAAAAGTTTGGGACAAAAACACATATTTTGTCCATCTAGGCACGCATCTGGATAAATTCAAAAAAATAAATTAACATAAACTTATTGACCTTATTAATACTAGTATAAATGCAAAAGCTCGTCGCTCTAGCTTAAAGGTCACAAGAGTTATTAATTAAAAACTTTATTTTTATTACAATTTTAAAGAGCCGTAGCTCCCTTAGGACTCATTTCCGGACCAACCTTTATAGGAACTTTTTCTCATAATATTTAACGTAGAATCACCTTTTAAATATCTCGAACCTATTTCTGAATAACCCTGTATAATTAGGTAGTTTTATTTTAACAGTGTAGAAGGTTATGTTGAGAAAGCAATTAGTAAATATTATCATTGCGCTACAAATCTTCCAGATGTAGTTTGATTAATGAGAACGCTTGTTCGAGCTGCTAGATCATTTATACATTGAAACAGTTGAATGAGAGAGGTCCAAAGTTGAAAGCATTCAGCCAGTTAGCAATCCTTCAAGGAAAAAAAATATGTTTTTGATTAATGGAGAGGTTGTTTGTATGTCTCTTAAGGGTCTAATACCACCACTTTCTAGACCAACGAAATATACGCTAATCCCAAAAATAAACTGTATATTCAAGTATTTAATAAATTAAAAGCAACTACACAGAGAGAAATCTAGATTTATACAGTTAGATTAAAACTCGTGTGATGGGGCACTTAAATTATTATTTATTTATTTTATTATACTGTTCACGTAAGGGCTAGAAAAGGATATATCCTATTATAATACGGTAGTTCCGAATTTCCCAAAATCGCCAAAAAACGCCCTAAAGAAAAAATTCTTAAACATTTATATACATATGTATTGAGATAAATATAAAGACATATATGAGATATACCCCCCAAACAAAAAAGTTTAGTATTTAAATACCCATTTTTATTAACCATAATGGCGATTTCTCCCGTTAGATTAGACAGGGAAAAAAGTTCTACCCAAAAAGGATAGAAGACATACATATACTCCCACTTCCACCCAACCAAACAAATTCTGTATTTGTTCTTTGTTGAACAAATACAATATTTACTTGGCCGGGCGAAAAGTGTAACTATATTATTTTTATTAAAGAAATTACTGGCGCCATCTAAATTTTAGTAGAATTATCTTATTCTACAGATTCACATTAGCTATGTTTGTTCGTACCGCTCAGTGCTACACGTTCCGGCCAACCAAATAAATACTGTATTTGTTGTATGAAAAACAAATACAGTATTTATTTGGTTGGCTGGAAAGTGTAGCACAAATGAGATAGAGTAGACGTCATTTGTTTCATAATTCTAGTTGTAGAGAGCTCCATTGAAATAACTGATAAATATTTACAAAAAATTAGTAAAAATTATAGATTAAATAATTTATTTTCATGATTCGAAAACACCTCGAGTAGAAACTTACTTTCATCCTTGCACAACGCGGGTAAATTAGTAATATTAGTAATACGCCTATTACTTTATCTCTTCGTTAGGCGCGCGGTCTGCAATCGTAGATGATGCTTGTTCTAGCTGGGTAACTTTTTACACGAAGTATTTACGCTTGCGCGCCTTTGAGTAGCTGTGCATTATGCATCAATCTATTAGGTCAGTAGTATTTTAAAATTTGGTTATTTGGTCTACAATAATTCTAATTATTGTAGACCACGCGACTAACCAAGTTACTTTTTTTATTTTTGCATTTTATATTTTTTGTAAATTTTTATAGTTTCTTTTTGTATATACTGTTTTTCAGTTTGTTTTTTAATTTATAGATAAATTAAAGATACAATATGTCTTTACCACCAAAAAAATGGCTCTTTTTAGAAAGACGCAGCGTACGAGTCCGTTTGGGTAGAAGAGCCCATGCCTACTGTTCCCAATAGAACAGAAAATACCGTTGAAAGTTAAATAAGTTTGATAAATTATTTTTATTTTTTTTACAAATTACCTTACAGATGTTAAATTTATGTTAAAATTGCATATAATTTTTTTTATCCTTAATAGTTACTGAAACATTAATAATCTGAAAAAAATATATAAAAATTACTTTTAGATACAAACCAATAAATAATTTGGTTTTTAAAAATATAAATGTATTTTTTTTTTTTAACAAAAAAGAAAATGGTCTACAAATGTAGACCACCCGACTAAACTAAAACAACTAAAACACGCGCACCTAACAAAGGGTTATAGACGGCACTTAGAAGTTATGTTCCTGAATGGGAACACGATGCAATATATGGTTAAAATTTATTAAAAAAAAATAAATAATTATTTTATCTTATTAAAAAAAATACTAAAAAGCATTTTTTTAGCCTTGTCTAAGGTAAAATTAAATTTTAGTTTATAGTTTTAGTTTACTTGTATTGCCCGAGGTTGTATTTCTTACTTTTTTCATCCCATTTAACATAACCTAACTTTAGCGCGCTGTCAAAGTATGTAAAACTAGATCAAAGGATTATTGTTGTTGTTTACTAGGGCGAAGAACGGGCTTTACGCAATATATTATGCAGTAATTCCTAATGAGATATAAACAAACAGTTAAGTTCATAAGTAAACTTGGACGGTTTGCATACTACCTCGTATAGATCTAGTATGTTAGAACCTTTCGTCTATAGACAAGATGTTCTAACACACTTGGCAGTTGGACAGCCTGCACAAAGTATAATCCTTTTCAAATAAGTTTATTGATTTAATTTTGTTTTTTAATAGTTATTTTTTTAACTATTGTACAGTTGGACCCACAAAAAAATGCAAGTTTTAAATATGCCAAAATGTCAGTTTTATTAATTATTTTTTCTATTTTGCGACTCTTATAAGCTCATAATCACACGCATTTTGCGTGTTCTTTTAGGCCCATAAGAGGTCTGTACTTTTTGTTCTTTTGGGTTGGCAACAGACCTGGCCTATCGCTTGACGTTTTCCGTGCAAATGTCAATGTCGCTTTAAAGTTGAATTTTTTACAAAATTTTATGTTTAGGTTATTTTTACCATGTTAAAATTGTGCTTGGTTAATTGCAGTGAAAAAGAGAAGAGATGACTATAAAATATATCAAAATAACATTTGTTCTTAGAATTTTAAACATGGCGTAAACTGTAATGCCAATCCAAAACAAAAATCCCTAAATCCCTCGATTTTACATATTGTCAGTTTTTCTTTAAGTTTATTAGAGATAATGCGTGAATGCGAATAATGTTAAATAACAGTAACTGCTGGTATATGAAGCTGGAAGAAATGGAAAACTAGCTAGGGGAGACCGGGGTCAATTGTAACACGCACCAATTGTAACAGCGGCCATATTTACTTTCCGAACAATTCAAATTTCGCGGCTTTGTTACTGCCAGTGTCTCACATTGAAAGCAGATAACCTCTCATAAATATAAGCGTTCCGGTCGGTTGATGAGCTTCCTAGAGCAATTTCGTGAAATTTCGTACGGTAAGTAAATTTTCTTTCTTTTGGGCGATCTGGGTTTGTTTAAAGGGCATTGCTGCTGAAGTTATGGTAGAAGTGGATAATATTAATTGATAATACAACATCTGTTTTGAGGTTAGAGTTCTTGTTTGTTTTCAAAATCCTTCCTTATTATTAAAAATGTGCCGTGGAGACAGTTGTAACAATTAAGACGGGGACAGTTGTAACATGTTACAATTGACCCCGAGTATTAAGAATCTTGCAAATTAAACTTTATTAATTCTAGGTACCTACCGCGAACCTCAAAATGCCACGCAATCGAAAAAGAACTACTAATCGAGGCCCAAGTGATGAGTTAATGAGTCGAGCCGCAGCATTGGTGTTGGAGGAGAACCGTAAACAAAGAGATGTAGCACGAGAATTAAAAATTTGTCATGTTACCCTAATAGTCTAAGAGCCCATGGCCGGCTACCTGTATGTATTTGACCAGACCTGAGTTTTTGTACGTTAAGGCCCCTATACCTACCATACATAAGTAGGGGACTCACTAAGCTCAAAGTGGTGGACGCGTCGAGCGCTCAGGTAAGACAGGTATCGATTTTTGACTAATTTTAAATCCATTTGACCACGTCTGCCGTTTTAAAATTTAAAAATATATTATTATTACTATCGGAAAATAAGAATGGCAGACCATTATCGCGCATTTTACTTTGTGGCAGACAATTTTGAAAATGCTAAAAAAAATAAAATTTTGAAAGTATTTGACCAGATCTGCCATTGATATATTTTATTTATTATAGTCTTAAAAACTTATATTGAACACGGCAGACGTCTACATTGCGTGCACACATCAACAAATAATAAAATCTTAGCTACTATCCGACCAGATGGTTGGCACAGACTTTATACAGCTATCTCTCTTCTTTTTCCTATGTATTACTATTGTACTCATTCTAGCCTATAGTATGTTCTCTTACAGTTATATTACTAGCATTCGAATAATGGAGGGTTTATACCTGGAAGGGCCTTGTAACAACCCCAACGTAACGGCTCACTATGGGACGAACCGGGCCGTAAGCCGGACATCATACTTTTCTTGAAAACGATAACTGGGATTTTGATAAAATTTGGTATGCAGCCATTTTTAGGTACGACAAAACATTTTAACTAGGTTTCGTTTTTGGGAAAAAATCTGGAAATCTGGAAAATCTGGAAAACTTAAAAAAAAATAAATTTATTTTTCTTTTATATGGTTAATTACCATTTAGTGTACAAAAAAGATATTTAGCTATGTATTTAATACGGTTTGGAAAAAATCTCCAAAATGTGTGTATCTTGTAAAATTATAATTTTAGCTAATAAATTTGGCATTTTCGAGAAAAAGTAAAATTAATGGTAATTAATTAATTAATTAATTAATGGTCTAGTAATGTAGTAATAATGGTGGTGTCATTCTAAGTCTTCGATGTCCATCGAAACGTTATAAATGCGTAATTGTAGAAAATAACAGTTATAATATCTTCCGCATTGTTTAAATATTCATTTTCACTAACTTTAAATAAAAATACATGAAGGATTACTTCGATGATTACAGAAAATAAACACTCGTCAAAATGACACCACCATTGTATTCGAGTTGCATCAAGAAAAGAGCGAAAATCGACCTTATCAACCGGTATGAACCCTTCAGGTAAATAAAATCCTATTTCTGAACTATTAGCGACATCTATGCAAGTCATTATCAACTACAGTTTTACCGTATAGGATTCCTAATAAAGGTAACGAAAACTACATCAAAGATAATAACCAAAAAGAATATTTCCTAATAAATCCGTATTAGTGATATCTAACCTCAAAATATTACTCTAAGAAACAAATATAAACAATACTTATTGTTTATCAGCAAAACTAATAAAAATACGAACAGAATACTAAGTGTCCTGTGAACTAAGTATAAACAAAATACTGAATCTAAGTGAGCAGTTCCAGCAAACTATTTTCAACAAATTCTGGATTATCCCGAAGAAATAATCATACGAAACTTTCCAGGAGAAACAAGCTACAGATGAAAGCCAGTGAAATCCAACCCTCAATAGACTCTGAAACATATAAAAACCAGGTAAGTCCATAGACAAATGCACTATAGAGAAATAAGTCATATGATTCTTTATTATTAAAAATCATATTCTAATTATGTTTTCTTTATGTTATTTTCAGGTAGAACTATGGAATAGAGACCCATATGGTTAGAATTCAGTTCCTGCTACAAAATAGTCCCAGATACAAAATAGTTCTGTACGTACGTAACTATTTATATACAAAATAAACATAAATTATAACGTAAGTAAACGAATAGTTTAATTAACCCTTGCTATATTACAAAGTGACGATTTATATCGTTACAATATATTTACCAACAATTGATTTTTGCCGAGAGAACGGGATAGTTCTTCTTTCATTCCCACCTCACACCTCACACCGATTACAGCCACTCGACGTGAGTGTGTTTGGTCCATTCAAAACTTACATTCATTCATTTATGGATTCCTGGATGAAGAACCGAACTACGCAACAAACAATGACGATCTACGATTTACCAGAAATTGTAGCAAAGGCATTTCCACTTGCAATGACGGCATCCAATATCACTAGTGGATTCGAAGCTACTGGAATATACCCATTTAACCGGAATGTTTTTAAAGATCACGAATTTGCGCCATCTGTATTTACCGACAGGCCTTTGCCTAATGATGATAGTGAAAGAACCGATGATGGTAGTCAAGAAAACGTTGATTGCGATAAAGGAAACGATGATCGCGATAAAGAATATGATGACGGCGCTCAAGAAAATGATGCTAGCAGTGAAGAAAAGGCTGATGATGAACATAACACGATGGACTACGATCAAGAGGAAGAGAATATGGTTCATGACAATGATAATACCCTTTTAATACAGAAGATACATTCAACACCAGTGCCATCGATTTTAAAAGCCTTGGATGACAATACTACGAGTTTGAACACTTCTTTGGAATTATTGACAAAAATCCGACCTTTACCAAAAGCAACATTCACTTCTACAACCAAAAAGGGTAGAAAAAAAGGTAAAACTAAGATTTTAACAGACATGCCTGAGAAAAACAAAGAGGAGAAGGCAAGGCAAAAGTACGCCAAGAAAACGCAGAAGGATTTGTCCAGTCTGATGACAGAAAAGAAACGTGGAAATAAACCGCCGGAAGAAGATGCTGGAAAGAAAAATCAAGAGAAAAAACCATGCAGTACTCAGTCAGAAAGCAAAATTAAAAAACGTCCCAGGGAAAATTCTTGTAACAAAGTTATGTTAAAGGAAAAAGCGAAGAAAGGGAAGATGGAACTATCAGAGAAGAAAAAAGATAAACGAGCTGAGGAAAGTTCGTCCTCCGATGAAGATGATACTGTTTGTCTTTATTGTCTGGAAGCCTATTCCTATAATAATGAGGGAGAAATTTGGATTAAGTGTAATGGGTGCAGAAACTGGGCTCACGAAAGTTGCGCCGATAATGTCGATGTTATTTTTACTGCCTCAATTGTGAAGACTGAGCAAATATCAGCGTTCACTTGACTTGGTTGCCAGTAGAGGAGAATTTTATTTTGTTTTTTTATTTAATATTTTCTAAGATTTCTTACCAATAGCAGAAGAGCATTTTACTTTTTTGGCACATATTTAAAACTAATTAATAAATCTTTATTATTTTTTTAACATTTATTTTTTCCTTTATTATAAAAAAATTAGGACTACTAATGATTTGGAAAGTATTACCTTATATGGTAAGCATATTACAGTAGTTATTTTTAATAAATAAAAAAGAATTTCTTTTTTAATTATTTAAAAATGGATTATTAATATGGTGTTACAATTGACGCGGTGGCTGTTACAATTGGTGCGGGGTCGGGGACATTTGTAACTATGATTTGTCTTCACTTAATGTTTTTTTGAAAAAAAAACAGATTGTTTTCTGTCATAACCAAACAGCAATTTTAGTAGTCGAAAGTTCGAGTAATATTAACACTGACTTCCAAGTCTTTAAGTAGAAAACACTAGCGTCCAGGACCCATTTCATGTAAAATGTTACAATTGACCCCGGTCTCCCCTAATATAGAGGTTCTTGATCTGCAAAAGCAAGAAGTCTCCCCAAGATGGTTATTTTTATGTTAATATTCCTTCTTTTTTACAAAATAATAAGGGAGAGCCCCTAGAACATGCATTTAATGTTAAAAAAGAATCGAAAACTTGCTCTCCTGAAAAATTAAGTTTTTGTGACATGGTGTCGTTTACCTCCGGGGTCCAGATATACCTAATAAATAGTAAACTGAAAAAACATTTAGAATATTTAGGCCCAGTTTATTAGTGTACAGTTAAAACTTTATCTAAAAGATAAAGTCTCAGTTAAAAGCAAATTCTGGATTTTGGTTGGAGTTGCTATGGTTATTACGTGTCAGCTAAATTTAGATGCACTTTGATAAACCCAGCCTTAATCATATAAAAAAATTTAAACACAATCTTATGGGAAATAAAACTTTGAACTCCTTAGTAATGAAATATATAATTTATGAAGATTATGATGTTCGTCTAAAAAAGGTTTTTTGCTGCATAAAAATTTCCAATCTCGGAATTATTATCGATGCGGCGGCGGGCGGTAGTTTTCGACCCAGCAAAATTTTTATCGTTTATACACGCCTTTTAACTGCTTCCTCTTGTATCCATTTTTTCTTCAATCTTAACAAAACTCTCCGAATCATTAAAATTTCTACTTGCTCACATCCTGCTTCCAATAACCCAAAAGCTTGAGCTTTCTTAATCATTTAATTGATGCATTTCTAATTATGTACTTAATTTAATTAAATCCTTTATTGATTATGTACTTTGTAATAATTATAAATAATTTTGACAAATATTGTCAACACTGATAACTGCATTGTTTGTAAACAATTTTTCAATTTACACAACTAGATTTTCTGTCTTGTTTTTTTTTTCGGATCCAACTACAGTAGCATTTTATCCACGCAAAGAATATTAGCCCCCGAGGCTGACAGTGATGAACCCTCACATAGCTGCACGGCGCATAGTGGGAAAATTCAACTTTTTTTTGACAAAATGCTGCCGTCGCGACGGTAGAGAATTCGAGGAATTTTAGTTAAAAAAAAATGGAAAGTACTCGTAAGGCTTTATTTTTTGGAGTAATGCTGCGGAAAAGTAGTTTTGCATTAACCTAACCTAAAAAAATCAGACCAATCTTGGGTTAACTAAATTGGTCCAAATATTTAATCTGCGATAACTCAATCAATTTTCATCGTAAAACGATGAGTTTTTTTTAAGTTGTCTATTCTTTCCCTGGCTATTTAATACTTCAAGAAAAAAAAATATTTTGTCGAACGGTCTTAAAAAGATGAAAAATTACAAAAAGCTGCAATTGCGTAAAAACACTCATATTTCGGTTACTAGTGGACGTATGTAGAAGAATCAGTAGCTCTCCTTCAATAGCTGAGAAAATTTACTATACCCATATTAGTATGCGTTTTTCGATGATCTAGCTTGCAGGTAATTCAAAATTAGCAAAATTGACTAAATGGTAATTTTAGCTGCATGTTTCAGTAACCTTATTTAAAGAAAAAACATGGAAAAATTTATAGGGAAAATCTGGAAAAATGCTACAACGTGCCCCACGTTGTCGCGGCACTTTGTTTTTATTTTTTTGAAGGCATTTTTAAAAATTATAAATAACTAATAAGACATGTGCCTCCTCACAAGCCGATTGTTATCTAACTTTTCACTCTTGTGGCTTGTTACTTATAATTAAATATTTTTTTGATTTTTTTTTTAATTATATATAATTTAATAAACGATTTTTTTTGCTATTTAACAAAGTTTCAATTTTTTACACACTTTTGAATAAAAAAATGCGAAAAAGGAAATGTTATAACATGAACAAATCTCCATATCATGCGACAACTAGCACCAAACCAAATGCGACAACCACTGGGGCGGTCAATTTTACTTTATGTATCAAGTACTTTCTAATTAACAAATAAACACTCATAAATGACAATATCAACAAATAATATACACTTTAAACTATTATAATAATTATAATTATAATAATTATTTTACATAAAATTTTCTTCTCTTAATGTTTTAAATCAGTCACAATAAGAAAAAATATCTACCACAAAAAAAATACTGGGCTTTTTAGTTTTGACATTTTTTGGTTGATCTTGCTGCTCTTTTAATTTATTGCTTTTAAGTTTACAAATGATAAATTGCACTGTTGTAACGCAACGGTTAATCTTGGTTTAGTGCAGAAAAATATTTAACGTTTTAAGATAAAAGCACTTCGACAACTTACCCCTGCGACAACTAGTCCATTTTTTTTATCAAAATTGATCGAATTCTCTACCGTCGGCAGAATTTTGTCCAAAAAAACTCTCGGTTACGGCTTTCACAAGGCTCAGAAAAATATTGCCGACATATCATATGATGTGTGGATACTATAATAGTCATTTCAGAATAGCTTATTTGTGTAAAACTTTGACTATAGAAGTTTAAAAAAGGACTAACCTTAGGTTAAAAGGTTAAAAACTTATTTAATAAAAAGTTGTAAGATTTTGTTCAGATTTGACCTATAGCTAAAAAGTTTTTCATACAGGGATTTTTGTGAACCTAATACATATTATGAATATTGTGTAGGGGTATGAAAAACAAGGATAAATATAATATATGTATACACGGTGTCCCACGGTAGACAAATCAGTCAAACTGTAACGTTATTAACAAAGATATTAACATGACACTTTTACCAGTCAATATGGACCTAATTATCTGCAATTGCCCAAAACAAAAGTTTTCTACTCTTTTTTGGTTTTGAGCTAGAGCTCCACACATGCACTTTTAAAAGCATAACAATACTTTCAAATGCCAAAATTAAAAAAAGTAACAATTTTTCTTTATCATATGATAGTTTTTTTCACTAAAAACAATAATTTTCGATTTAAATTCTTAATTTTATAAAACCTTAAAAAAGGGCAATTGCATAATGGAATGACCCCGCTATGGCAAAAGTATAGGATGCCTTGAAATTAAATTTTTTAAATAAGTCGTATATGATGACAATAAATGTCAAATTTGATTTTACATTATAATCAAAAAATTAACAAAGCAAGATTTTTATAAAACCAAGTTTTGAATGCCAAAATGATAACTTTAGAAGTAAAGAAAGAAATTATTTTAACTTATGGAGAATGTGCTCGAAATTTAAGAGAAACAACGAGAAGAATAGTAGAAAAGTTCCCCGATGATAGTATTAGTTACTTTAGCGTACGAAGAATTGTTAATTTATTTTTGGATACTGGAGGAGTGAGGGACATAAAAAAAGTTTGCGAAAGTCCAGTAACCAAAGATCCTGAAACTATAACTATAATTCAAGAAGCAGTTATCAATGATCCCCACACGTCTACAAGGATAATCGCAAGGGAACATCATTTATCACGCACATCAGTTAGTAGGGTTATTAAAAATTCTAAATTACATCCGTATAAATTATGTCTTAATCAAGAGTTACATGGGAGGGATTTTGAAAATAGGGTTCGATTTTGTGATGAACTTTTGGAATTAACAGGGGATGACGAGGACTTTTCTACCAAAATTTTGTTTAGTGACGAATCTACATTTAAAAGCAATGTAGTTGTCAACAGGCATAACATGCATTATTGGTCTGTTGAAAATCCGCATTGGGTTAGGCATGTTGACAACCAGCGGATTTGGTCTTTAAATGTTTGGGGAGGGGTACTGGGGGATTCGGTTATTGGACCTTACTTTTTTAATGGGCATCTAAATGGGAATATGTACCTAAATTTTTTGCGTGACTTTTAGAAGACGTACCACTAAATTTGCGAAATGACATAATTTTTATGCAGGATGGGGCTCCTGCTCATTTTTTTCATGAGGTGAGGACTTTTTTGGATGAGACTTATAATACATGGATAGGTCGTGGTGGTCAAATTGCCTGGCCAGCAAGATCACCCGATTTAACCCCGTGTGATTTTTTTTTGTGGGGATTTGTAAAGGACAGGGTTTACCGACAAGCTCCCACCACTCCTGAAAATATGCGTCAAAGAATCGTTGAAGCATTTAACGAAATAACACCGGTAATGCTTCAACGAGTCAGACATAATTTTGAAAGTAGGCTTTTTATGTGTATTCAGGAGGATGGGAGAACTTTTGAACATTTACGAAACGACTATGACTAACTACTTTACGAAAAGACAGATAGATACACAGACAGACTCAGACATCTAAACAAAATTAAATTGCTTTATCGTGTTAAAAATGGAGGCTTCTTATGTAGACGATGTGGGGAAGAGGATCAATGCAGATACATATTAACTTGCTGCTTGATTTGAATCCATTTGAATCGTGGAAGACTCGCAAAGAATTAGAATTATTTGCTAATAATAGATTTTGTGAAATGGCATTTATATTCCCATGATTCTCTGAAGTTAGATGCGTAATTTTGACCTTTTTTCATCAGAACTGGAGTGATTTGGGAAAACCTAAGGACTAACATGGATTTATTTGAAATATTGTACAAAACAATTCTAATAACACTGAAAATATTCTAGAAAGGCGTAATTTTTTGTAGATGTATGGAATTTGACACAATGATGAGTTAATTAATTCAAATATCATAAATACGCCTTGCGTTTCGCATATTAATAAATAATATTAATAATAACAATTTGATATTTTAACTTATGAGAATTATTCTTAGTAAAATTTAACTTTTAATTCCAATCAAAATGTACGTAATTAATTACATACCAATAAATTAATTGACTAAATTGCCCATAATATGACAGTCTTTTTCCTTTGTTCTTCTGTATTTGGTCTAATTTTGGTCTGGTTTGGTTCAAAAAAACAAAACAAACGACTAAGAACAAAAGCACAAAGTAGGACTAGATGAAGTGACCCTAATATGCAGGGCCGGACAGAGCCAGCCCGGGCCCCGGTGCAACTTTTTACTCGGGCCCCCATTTTTTCAAAACAAATGTCCCATGTAGGCCTGCAGCTAAGGCACTGAGGGCCGAAGCGACGCCCCCATTCATTAACTAAGCGTCGACATTTTTTCCAAATTATGTTAATTTCTGACTGTTTTATTTTCATAGTTCAGCAAGCTTAAGTATGCAAAAAATAATAAAGTCTTAGCGCCGCAGGCGAATTTTTTTTTAATTTTGATAGCTCTGGCGCCGCAGGCAATTTTTTTACAAATTTTAAGCTTTTGCAAGCTTGAACTAAAAAAAATACGTAGGTAAATTAGCCCTAGCGCCGCGGGCGATTTTTTTTACAAATTTTAAAACACTAGTAACAGTGCACTATTATTTTTTACAAAAATCCAAAAAGGCTTAAGCGCTGCCGCGGCGAAATTTTTTCTATTGCCCATTTGGAACGAGATCTACTTATTTGCTCATTTTGACGCCTTATCGATCTGGGGGAGTATAAATAAATAAACTGTTTATTAAAAACTTCTGTCGCCGGGCCCCCTTCGAGCCCGGGCCCCGGGTAATCTGTACCCCCTGCACCCCCCTGAATCCGGCCCTGCTAATATGAACCAGCTGCAACTTCATGCAACTGCGAGGGAAGGGGGTTCTTTACAAGCTAATTAATTATGTTTTTTAAAATCTCATAATTATAAAACATGTTTTATCATAAGTTGTCCAATAGGTTTTATAATAACTTGCTTTACCAATACTTTCATTATGATATAGACTTGACTTTGTAAAAAAAACTGCTAAGATTAATCTAAGATTAATCCAATCATACCAATTAAAAAATTTGATTGAGCGCAAAAAATCAAAATTTATTAGTAATTAAGTAATACACTCTGTAGTATAAAATACCCTAGTCCACAAGGTCCTTACTAAGTCTAAGTAAAAATCTAATTTATAACATTAGATTTGACATTTATTTTTATCGTGAACGTCATATTTGCAAACATTTATTTTCATAGCATCCTCTCTTTTACATTAGCGGGGTCATTCCATAATGCACTTACCATTTTTTACCGTTTTCTAAAATAAAAAATTTAAATAGAAAACTATTGTTTTTATTAAAAAAAAACTATCATATGATAAAGAAATTATATTTTTTTTTAATTTTGGCGTTAAAAAATGTTATTATGCTAAAAAAAAATTCTGTTTGTTGCTCTAGCCTAAAAACAGAAAAAAGTACAACACTTTTTTTAGGCGTAAATTGAAGGTAACTAGGTCTATATTGACTGGTAAAAAATATATTTTAATAGCTTTGATAATAACGCCACAATTTGACTGATTTGTCTACCGTGGGACACCGTGTATATAGGGTAATTCCAGCAAATCCTGACATGGCTGGCTTAAAATAAAATACAGATTATTATTAGCATTTATAGCCATAATGGTAGCTTATGAAATGAATTTTCTGGTAGTAGCAATTTCATAGTCATCAAGGTGGCTGTTTCTTAAATAATTACAGTTTTATTTAGCGGTACGTAGTACGTAGACAATTCACTTCGTATTTGGCGTCAATTAACAACGCAAAAACTTTAGTTTAAACTGTGTTTTTTTGAAACTAACTATTTTTGTATTATAGATTATTTTATATATTTTCGTTGACTATACATTTTGGACGGTAAGTATACAAATTATTATTTTTTTTTCTTGAAATTCTAAAAATCATCAAAAAATTGTAACGTAAGCAACAAAAAAGTATATTTTTTTGGTTTTTGACCTAATTTTTTACTTAATACTCTTCTACTTTTAGATTATCTTAATTTAGTGTAATTTTTACTTAATTATGTAATTATTTTATTTTATTTTATTTTTTATTCTCTAAAAAAAAAGTTTTAACTTTGTAACGTAAGCAACGCGTAATATTAAGGATCGCCTGTTACTTTATTGTAATACTTGAATTTGCTTTAATAATTCCATAATTCCACAAATTCTTAAAAAAATAAACAACCCGAAGCACCGTGGTCCAATTCTGAAAAAAAGTTGGTCAAACCCTCATTTGCTTATTTTTGAGTGGTTTGGATCACCCATGTGGTATGAAAGAAACACATAAACAGAAATATTATTTAATGCACAGTGGGTTAAATGTCATAAAACATAAACAAGCCAGAGCGTATTTGTCGGTTTGGTCATTCCACAATTCGTCAAATTATTAAAAATTAAACAAACTGACGCACTATGGTCCGAATTCGGAAAAAAGTGATCAATTTTTTATAGCATTTTAATTTCCGCTTAAGTATGGCAATATAAAAACTATGTTTTACCGCACAGTGGCCATAACATAGTTTTTACATTTTTAAGCATTTTTTTGCTCCAGTTCAATAAAATTATATAAAAATGAAGGCTAAGGTACTGTGGTGCGAATTAGGAAAACAGTGGTCAAAACTTTTTTTTGTGTGTTATAGCATTTTTCATGTCATGACGTCAGCTTGAATATGGCAACATAAAAATTAAGATGATTTACCGCACAGTGGTCATAACATAGTTTTTTACATTTTTAAGCACGTTGTACCCCAGAGTTCAATAAAATTATTTAAAAATGAAGGCTAACGCACTATGGTCCGAATTAGAAAAAAGTGGTCAAAACTTTTTTTTGTGTGTTATAGCATTTTTCATGTCTGCTTAGGTATGACAGTAAATTAAGATGATTTAACCAAAATCTAAAAACACTTCTGCGCATAAATATGTTTCACCAATCACTACTGCGCATGCTCTATTTGTAATTGTTTGCTAGAATACTTCTGAACATTTGTATGTACTATTAAACACTTCTGCGCATAAATCTGTCCTACCAAAACTTTCTGCGCATGGTATATTTATATAATTTTGCCAGAATACTTTTGGGCATTCGTATGTACTATTAAACACTTCTGCGCATAAATATATTCTACCAAACATTCGCATGTATTATCAAACATGGAATATTTGTATATGTTTGCCAGAATACTTTTTGGCATTCGCATGTATTATCAAACACTTCTGCATACTTGTGTTTGCCTGAGCAGTACTGCGCATGTGGAAATAAAACAAACTCAAATTTACCTCAGCTATACCGAATATACCCGAACATAAACAAAAAAAACTCGATTATAACGAAATATACCCGTAAAATCCAAAAAAACATGTGTAAGTAAAGGCTTTAGACCGCTTTATCTCGAAGCACTTAGCTAATTTATTCTGCAGTGTTATGAGGGCCCTTTCAATTCCTTTATAATGGGGGCCCCATGCTATGAAATCATCAAGGGGCCTTTCTAATAAACTAATACAAAGTCCTTACTTTCATGATTAATAAAATAATTATAAATAATAAGTTTCCAGCGAGGGGTCCCTAATAAACTTCGGGTGGGGACCGGGCCGCTTCTACGGCCCAGCGACCTTGCCAGTCTGCCGTTAAGTCGAAGTACGCTCTCGGATTAGCAAAACATTATAAACATACTTTTAATGTAACGTAAGCAACGGATATTTCATTTTTTAATACATAATTCAGAAATTTATTAAGATTTAAAACATTATAGCCTGACTTCTAAAACATTCTCAAATCCACATTTAGTTCCAATATATATATATATATATATATATATATATTTTGGAATAGAACAGAAATTTAAAGATTTATGTACCTAAGTCAAAATCTATGTCAGAAAATGTAACTTAAGCAACACTACATAAAATTATAAATTTCTCAGAAATTAAACTTATTATACTAATTATAAATATATCTTTTGTTACTTTGTTATTTACTGAAAATTAATATTGTATTTAAATATTATGTGTTTTAATATAACTGATAAATTTATACATTTAAAAGTTAAAATATGAGTAAAAATGTAACGTAAGCAACGCTGGAATTACCCTATATATATATATATATATATATAGTATTTTCTAAAAGTTAAGTTTATTAAAATTTAACGCTTAGAGAGAAGCGGGGAAAACCGGCACATTGAGTAAATCCGCGCGTCGAGAAATAGTCCAGGGATATGAAACTTTTGCCATAACACTGGCTCATCCAGAGGTCTGTCAAGTTTTTCAGGTATAGAAGCAAAACATATGTATTTGCTGCGGTGGATTTGGTGTGGTTTTTAAGATATTAATATTTAAATGTAAGAAAATGTCTATTTTTGCACATTTTTGCATACCAGTAAAAAAGTTGAGTTTTTTATCAACAATCAAAGTAACCATCTTATAGGAAATAAAAAAAAAAAAAAACTTCAAAATGGCGTTTTAAATGTCGATGGGATCATGGGATCATATTATTCAATAAATTGTAACGATATAAATCGTCACTTTGTAATATAGCAAGGGTTAATTAAACTATTCGTTTACTTACGTTATAATTTATGTTTATTTTGTATATAAATAGTTACGTACGTACAGAACTATTTTGTATCTGGGACTATTTTGTAGCAGGAACTGAATTCTAACCATATGGGTCTCTATTCCATAGTTTTACCTGAAAATAACATAAAGAAAACATAATTAGAATATGATTTTTAATAATAAAGAATCATATGACTTATTTCTCTATAATGCATTTGTCTATGGACTTACCTGGTTTTTATATGTTTCAGAGTCTATTGAGGGTTGAATTTCACTGGCTTTCATCTGTAGCTTGTCTCTCCTGGAAAGTTTCGTATGCTTATTCCTTCGGGATAATTTAGAATTTGTTGAAAATAGTTTGCTGGAACTGCTCACTTAGATTCAGTATTTTGTTTATACTTAGTTCACAGGACACTTAGTATTCTGTTCGTATTTTTATTAGTTTTGCTGATAAACAATAAGTATTGTTTATATTTGTTTCTTAGAGTAATATTTTGAGGTTAGATATCACTAATACGGATTTATTAGGAAATATTCTTTTTAGTTATTATTTTTGGTGTAGGTCCCGTTACCTTTATTAGGAATCCTATACGGTAAAACTGTAGTTGATAATGACTTGCATAGATGTCGCTAATAGTTCAGAAATAGGATTTTATTTACCTGAAGGGTTCTTACTAGTGAATAAGGTCGATTTTCGCTCTTCTTGAAGCAACTCTGTTACAATGGTGGTGTCATTTTGACGAGTGTTTATTTTCTGTAATCATCGAAGTAATCCTTCATGTATTTTTATTTAAAGTTAGTGAAAATGAATATTTAAACAATGCGGAAGATATTGTAACTGTTATTTTCTACAATTACGCATTTATAACGTTTCGATGGACATCGAAGACTTAGTATGACACGTAAGTTAAGTTTTTCTGTTTCTTAGAATATTTCTGAGATATAATTATTGTTTTAGCACCATTATTACTACATTACTAGACCATTAATTAATTACCATTTCTATACCATTAATATGGAATTACATTAATTTAAGTTGAAGTTTATTTTGGTATATTTGATATACAAGTTCTCCGCATGGAGTGATTTTATGTTGGAACATGGTTCTGTATTTTTCGGCATAGATAAATTCTATGTAACCGTCTAGCAGACAATTTTATATTGGACATAATTTTCAAAAGTATATTTTATCCCGGACAACATTTTCAATAATACATTTTATCCTGGAAGATGATTTTTCCAAAGTAGATGGGACAGCCTATATTTTTTTTCTTTCATTTGAGAAATGAATTCATCAGCATAGGGGAGACTTGCACAGATGGAGACGATGGAATTCATACCTCATGGATTTTGCAGAAACCAGCTAAGTACTCATTCTGAAAACTTTTGAAAGCAATATTTCATATTTTAAATTCTTTTATTTCAATATTCTTATAACTGTAAACTTTATCAGATCTGATATAGTATTGTTTAATACTATATGCCATTCTGGCTTTTGTTCATTTTTAGGTACTTATTTTTTTTTTAAAACATTTAATCTCATTTATTAATTATTAAATATCATACTTTGATTAAATGATTTCTAATTTAAGCATGACTTTTATACACTGCAAGAAATGATTGCTGTTTACATACATTTCTTGGTGCTTGCTGAACTTCATGTTTTCTTTATACATTTAAGTCGAATGATTTCTGAATTTAGTAATTTTTATTAAGATTTCTTTCATTATATCTTAATATAATTGCACATATTTTTTTAGATATTTTAATACATTACTTGATGTGCTTTCATTAAGTTTATTTATAATAAATTTCTCAAATGAATTATCTTATTTTATTTAAGGGTTATATTTTCTCAAACTGAAAAGCTTAAGTATTTACACTAGGTTGTTACTTACCTAAAGGAGTAAAAGCTAAAGTAACTGGCGCCCCTAACAACATTAATCAATTCTTTCTATTTTTCCCTTGCCCGTACCCATTGCTCCGCTGTCAAAACTAGCCGTTGGCAGTGAACGTATTAATTACGGTACAAAATAATAAATTTTGAAAAAATCAACCTACGACTTTGTTATTGTGTAAACAGTTGCGTCTTATAGTACTCAATACATGGTTAAAATTTCAGAACGATTCATTCAATAGTTTTTGCAAAATTGCAATTGTTCCCAGAGATGTTTTTTATGCAATAATGAAGATATAATGATTCTACGGGTATTTTTTGAAAGGGAAAGAGTTGTTTTATCAAAAGGAATTATTAATTAAAAAAAAAAACAATTTATAGCATTGCTAAAAAGTCGTAAGTAGATTTTTTTTAAATTTATTGTTTATTGAATTATATGCAAATTTTGATCGTTTTTTGCAGTTTTCTAAGCAAAAAATGATCCTATCGACATTTAAAACTCCATTTTGAAGGTTTCTTAATTTCCTACTAGATGATTTTTAATAAAAAACTCAACTTTTTTAATGGTATGCAAAAATGTGCAAAAATAGACATTTACTGAACTTTAATTGTTAATATCTTAAAAACCACACCAAATAAACCGCAGAAAATACATAGGTGTTGCTTCTATTACTGAAAAAGTTGACAGACCTCTGGATGAGCCAGTGTCCCGAACAGGGTATTTTTTTTGCTCATATGAACTAAAAAGGAAGCTTTTTGTCTCGATTCTCGGGAGTCTCGATTTTTATTTGGACTTTTTATAGTATTAAAGTACGTGACTTTAGAACTAACGTGTTTTTAACAAAAATTATAGTACATTTGATTAGGATCATAACTTCCTATTCCAATTCCAATTCTAGAGAATAATACCTCAACGATTTTCAAGGCTTGCAATTGGTTGATTCCAATATCATGCTTTGAAACATCGTCACACTAGACCAGACAAGTTTTTATCTTAACAATTGTTTTTTATTTTCATAATTTAAACTCATTTTAACTTTTAAGTGGTTGTTGTGTAAAAAGCACAAAACATTGATAGATTTTTTCTGAAATCTAAATAAGGCAAGGCGAAAATTTTCCATTTTACTATTATCGTGAAAGCTTAATACCGATAAAATACACTATATAAATATACCATAGTATATTGATATCATAATGCGATAAGGTGAGAAGAAAACATGTAAAATAAACACTTTAAAAAAAATTTTTACTTGGATTCTCTCTGCTGCATCGTATTTCCCCACTATACCCTAACTGTTTTTGGCAACATAGCAAGCTGAAAAGTTTTATTGCTATTATAACTAGGTACGCGTTGTCCTTATATAACTGTATAACTGCGATTGCAAAACTTACAATTTATTATTCTTTTATGACGCCTTATACGAGAGAACAGACTCACAAAATATTTTTCACAAGTTTTCTACGAAATATCATTAAAAGAAATAAAGTACTTTCAAATAAAATAAAAATATTTTCTAGACGATAATTTCTTTTATATTATTCCTAGAATTATATTCCACAGAAACTTATCTTACAATTTCACATACTTATAAGTATGTGAAATTGTAAGTTATAAATATATTTTTTAAAATATGGGAACGATTCTTTTATATTTTATGTAATAAGTAATATGTAAAAAATCAAAAAAATTTTTTGCTTAAATCCTCTTATTTTTTCCTGAAACGTCTAGAAGAATCAAAATAAGCAACTGTCTTTCTGTCTGGACCCACGATAACTTAAGAACGCTTTGAGCTAGCGACTTGAAATATGGTATGCAGATGTACTAATTTCCCCAAGGAAAGTCTTGCATTAGTAAAAAAAAATTGAAAAATTTTTATTGCTTTTTTGTACGTTTCTGGACATATCCAAAAAAATGATCTCCGTCAAAAAAAAAATCTGTCTGTCGGTCAGTCGGTCTGTCAATCTGTCTGTCTGTGTGTCCGGGAAATTTGTGACCACGATTACTCAAGAACGCTTTGGGCTAAAGACTTCAAATTTGGACAACAGGTTGATTATCCAAAGTTATAGGCTAGGATTGTTTTTCGTAAAAATCGGGCTGGGGTAAGGGGGTAAAATGGGGGTGAAAACAATTTTTTTCAAAAACCTATTTTTTATTAATTTTTTTCGTTTTACGAAAAAAGAAACTTAAATTTTTTTTTTTTTGAAAAACCATTTTTTTTTATTTTTTTTTATTTTTTTTTTGTTTTTGATTTTAAAGAACCTAAGCCTATAGGGGAAAGTATTATTTTGTTGGCAGCAGTATTTTTATATTATCTTGGATCGTATTTGAGCAAAATCGGTTGCGGGGAAGGGGACTAAAATGGGGGTTAAAATTTTCTTTTGGTCGTATTTTTTTATTATTTACAATAGACGAAAATTATAAAAACCTCATAAAACGTAAAAACACAAAAAAATTTATTAGTTTTTTTTTTTTTCAAACAATTAGTAATTTATTTATAACGGCTTGCACCAGATGCGTCACGACGATCCATCGCGATGGTTCAGGCGGACAATCAGGTTTCAGTGTATAGCAGTTATTTGTATTTCTCCGTTACGGATGATATGATTATATAAATATGTTACACATTAACTATTTTTAACATAGTAAGCACTAAATTTAATAAAAGGGATCATAAAAAAGTTCTGAGAACCGTTTTATTACAGGTCACTTCTTTTATAGATATATTTTTTAAAATAAAGAAAGAATTATAATTTTTCTGTCATTGCAGCGGTTTGTAAAAATTAATATAATAAACCCTTAATTTTTATATTCCCTATGAGAATAATAATTTTACGTCAGGTAATAATTTACTAAGGGGCGTAAAATGAAGAGTAGACTTTTTATAAGGGGTTAAACGTCATTGACTACCTTTTTTAAGGAACAAAAAATTATTTTTTTTACGGAATCGAAATTTTAATAAAAAATGTTTTAAATTAATGGTAGTTTGGTACTCTCAAACTTATATAGGGGAAAGTAAGGTAACGGTGCTCACCTAAGCGAAACTTGATATGATTGGCACCTTATGAATGTTACAAAAAAATTATAAGTGACAAAAGAAGCCTTACTTATTTGACTATCATTACGTGTCATCAAAAGTTAGATAGCTTTTACCATAATCACAATAAAAATGTAAAACTACAAAAGTGCATTTGCGCACAATTACCTACCCCAAGTGGCAATGTTGCTCACCGGTTGGGGAATTATGCGCAAAAGATAAAAATAGAAAATAAGGCAAAAATATATATTTATTAAACACAGGTTTTCAAAAAAATAATTTTTAAAAGAAAGGTTTTGGAATTTTTAATCATTTAAAGATCGTTCCCAAAACCCTTCTTTTCAAAATCTAGTTTTTGAACATTTGTATAATTATAAAGAACTTTCACTTTCGGGTTTAGACCGTGTTAATGGATTTTCACTTTCCGACGTTTCGTCTCTTACTACTAGAGACATCTTCAGGGATTAATCTGAAGATGTCTCTAGTAGTAAGAGACGAAACGTCGGAAAGTGAAAATCCATTAACACGGTCTAAACCCGAAAGTGAAAGTTCTTTATATCTTAATGGCCGTGAAAGCTTAAAATCTAAAATTTGTATAATTATTTTGTTTTATACTTTTTAGTCATACGTAACATGTAATTATTAGAAAGGTTTTAACTTTAAAAATTTGTTTTTTTTATTTAATTTTATTACTATTTAATTGAATAAGAGCAGTGCGCATCATTACCCTATGACGAACTTAAAAATAAATCACCTTACATAACAAAAACTATTTAATTAAATGTAACAAAATTGCATGGATAAATGCAAATGATCCAGAATATATTTATTCTAGAATAATCGGTCAAGAATTATGAACTTACCGTCCTATTTCGTACACGTGCAAAATAATAACAACAAACATCAATTCACACATATTCAAATATTGTGAACAACTTTTATTTATCAGTTGCCCTTTTTTGGTGCTAGCAAATTGTTAGACTCGCCCCTCAAGCATGGAAGAGATGTCTCAGAATACCTCTTTATATGAATTTTCGGTGGTGAGCAGGGTTACCCACTGCGCACCGTTACCCTACTTTCTCCTACAGGGCGTATCAAACGTCTACCCCCCTTTAACTTTTTTACGGCTTAAGGTATCAACTTGAAATTAAGCGTACATAAATGACATAACCCAAATAATTTTTTGGTAAATATTTGATATGCTTAGGGGACACAATGGAGTCAGAGGGTAAGGGGGGCATTTTTTTAATGGAAAGGGTGTTGTGTGATGCATCATCTTAAAGCTTATAAAATTCTTTATTCGACCATACAGTTTTAAATTTTTTAAACACTTTTTTTAAGGTTTTCATTTCATTATTTTTTTGCTAAAAAATTAGATTTTTTAATGTTTTTTATAAAATGTATATCATACAAAATTAGTTTAAAAGTATAACTAATGTATTTTCATCTAGAAATAAACTCTTTCAAAAACGTGTTATGAAACGAAACAATTTTTTCTATTTTGCTTTAAAATTAATAAAAAACTTACTTTTTAATTGATGTCTGATTTAGGGATTTTTGTTTCGAGTTGGCATAACAGTTTTCGCCATGTTTAAAATTCTAAGAACAAATGATATTTTGATATATTTTAGTCATGTCTTCTCTTTTTCACCTCCACAACCAAGCCACAATTTTAACACGATAAACGTAAACATAAAATTTTATAGAAAATTAAACTTTAAAATGACGTTGATATTTGCAAGAAAAATTTCAAGCGATAGGCTTTTGTCTGTTGCCAACCCAAAGGAAAAAAAGTAGAGGCCTCTTATGGGCCTATAAGAAAACGCAAAATGCGTGTGATCATGAGCTTATAAGAGTAGCAAAATAGAAAATCAATTTAAAAGTCGAGTAATTTTAAATTTTTGACTTATTATCGTTAAAATTTTTATTTGCCTAGGGAACGTATGACCTACTCCTTAATTTGACAGTCATTGATAATACCCCGTTGTGTCTGAAGATTTTGTACTTGTTTTTGTGTTTAATAAGCTGTTTTATGTATTCTTTAATAATTTTGCATATCATGCAAATTTTTTGTTGCAATCCAAATATAATATTTTTAGGGAATTTTCTTTTTTTGGGTTGGTATTGAAGACCTAAATTTATGTTGCCTAACGTATTGGACTGCTGTCCATTATAAATGCCTCGATAAATGCTATATAACGTAATATTTAAATGAGATTTATATAATGGAATTTGTTCTATAATGTTATTTTTTGTTAATTTTGACTTGGTAGGAAAATTTATTTAAATAACTTGGTTAATTTATAGAATAAAGAAAAAAATATTTATGAGATAAGGGAACGTTCAAGTATTACGTAAGGCTCTTAGGGGAGGTGGTGGTCATTTTGAAGTATTACGCCTATGTTAATGGTATAAGAAAATAGCGTTACAGGGAGGGGGGTCGGAGTCCAAAATGATCAAAATTTGCGTTACGTAATACTTGAACGTTCCCTAAAATTAAAAACTTAATCATGAATAAACAATATAAAAATCTAAAAAAATATATAATTACTTTCCCCAAGGAAAGTCTTGCGATAGTAAAAAAAAATCGAAAACATTTTATTGCTTTTTTTTAATTTTTTTTGTTTTTTGATTTTAATGAACCTATAAGGGAAAGTATTATTTTGTTCGCAGCAGTATTTTTTTTGCGATGGTTAAACCCTATTGTTGTTATTATTTCTTACTTACAGTCATGGCGTATTTCTTAGGCCGCCAAATTTTAAATGAAAACGTGGAAAATCAATGTGCAACATACCAACTTCTTCGCTTGGACTTAGGGCTTAAACTGAGTGTTTGAAAGGTACTGAGAAGCAAAAAGCCGCAGTTAGTCGGAGTGGGGAGAAATCACAAATTGCATACCTACTATCCAGGCGTAAAATCTAATCTAATCTCTAGCTAAGGGTTAACATAAAAACAACAAGTATACTGATATGGCATTTAACCCCTTACAAAAGTTGTGCTCTTTAAATGTTGAAAAGGTAACGTAAATAAACCACTGCCATTTTAACGCTTTGACGTAATTTTCCACAGCTGCAGGAATTTTATAACTAATTTCACTGAATTTGTACCTCAATTTCAAAACGAAACCGATTTCAAGCTGAACGTGTACGTTGAAGTGTTTAATAAAAATTAGGGGATTGGTAATAATCTGATTAAATATAATATTACATTACTAGAATAATACAAGATACTGTCTGTTTCATCTAAAGAAATATTTGAGCGTTATTTCAACTTTTCTTTATTGTTTTATTTACAAAATAATATTTTCCTAGGATCCATTCAACTGTTTCTATTTTGCGCTCGTTGTTAAGGTAAACAAACCCTAAAAACCAGCAGAAATTATATTTTCCGCTTGCTATCTTTGCAACTGTATATAATTTAACAAAGAATTTTGGTATTTTCATTGAAGTTTAGAAAAAATATTGTTTGTATTACGAGGTCAAAATATAATTTCTGCTTTCTCGTGATTGGTCATCTCGGCTAAAATACCTATTAACTATTTTAGAATAAATAAACAAAATTCTTGGTTTTGTTGACATTAGTTTAAAAACTTCTTTTAAACTTCTCTACTTAAATTAGTTTGAGCTATTTCGCCTTATTATAACCTCGTTTTTTTATGTTTTTATTTTATTTAATAATTTATTAAAATCATAGTCTTGAAAATCACTAATATAGTCGGTGTCACATTTACAGTATGTTTACATTTAAAGCGGATTAATGTGAGACAGGAACATGGTAATTAAATATTATATTAAATACGTATTTATCTTATATAGCTCGATACACAGAACACAAATTAAAGCCGGTCCAGTAATTATTTATTGCTACAAATGCCTTGTGGGTGTGGCTAAATCTTTTGTGAAATATGATTGGATAGGGTCGAACGTTAACTGGCTAGATCAGTCCACGTGAGCTAGATAAAAATGCATTAGTTTATATGAGTCTAAAATTATGCAACTTCCTGATTGGACGAATAGTTTGATACACGCCAGATAAAAATAATCTATTTTCAAAAAAATATATCTTATAACTCTGACAGCGACTATATTAAAATGTATGCAAATACTGTGTTTTTATTGAACACGGCCTGGTAGCTTTGCAGTAAAGAAGATTAGCCGAGGCATACCTAATACGCACACAAAGCCACCCTTACCCTTACAACACATGTCACATGACCAGACACGATTTGATTAATAATTCACCTATGTGACGTCATGACGTATTCATATGCTTTTAGTCACCCTCTTAAATAACTCAACGGCAAATTAACGGGATCAACTTTGGAAAGGAGACGTTGACAATCGCGTCAGTCTTATCACTGGCTTCTTATTATTAGATGGAGCTTTGTCTACAAGAAGTCTCTTCTGAAAAACACAGTAGGAGCTTACTTCGTCAGATAAACACGACGCCGACCTTCACCTCTTCGATTTTGCTAAAATTTAAAAATAAAACGTTCTAGACATACGAAACTTTTTTTCATATTTTCCTATGTAGAATCACCCCTTAAAATAAATTACCGTATTTCTGAATAACCCTGTATAGTGGTAGATTATTCCTATAACATAATAGAACATATATTTATTATTTGTAGAAGTTAAGCAAAAGTTTAATGCTTTTTTACGTAATATGTAGGTATGTGCCAAAATGTTGCAACAATTTAAAAAAGATCTCTCTAACCCCCACCCCATAAAATAATCCCCCAAATGTATTAAATTTTATATGTATAGTAGAGTGGGTCAAATTAGTAAATGGCATGACTATACAGAAGACATAATTCTTTTCCGCAAGTTGAGTCAAAAAAAATTAATTTCGATTCGAAACCGGGTGGATTTTCTGTTTTTTGCCTAAAACTTTTTTCGGTGTACTTTTTTTATTTTTTCTGGTTGGAATATACTTTTTTATGTAAAAATACACAAAAAAGTTTCTGTGGTTTAACATCGCAGGTTTAACCGTTTTAAAGATAAATGCATTTAAAGGTAAATTTTTACGCATGAAGAACCAAAAATAAAAATAATAAAAAAATATAAAGCCAAAAACAAATATTTTAGTAATGGGTGGTTATTTAACATTAAAAACATAGAAAAAAATTATATACACCTTGGTCAAAAAATCATTCCTAAGGAAGTTATGTGCTTTAAAATATGCCCTATTTAAAAAAGAAGTCTCGAAATTTTCAAATAATCAGCGTTTTTTTTTATGGTCTAACTTAACAGGAGGGGGGATTTAATTTTTTAGTTTCTCACAATTAGTATTGTTTCTAAATATTATCAAAGAAACCCTCGAAAATTTCCTTAATTTTATATACAATCACTTTTTATCCGAAAAACAGGTACCGATATTTTTCAAAGTTTGAGTGCTTTGCTACCTCTAAACATTAATCGATTTGGCTCATTTTTGAGTGACCACCGTTTTTTACTAAGGAGCAACTTTTGTGCTAGAGAGCGTTTTCGATTTCGAAAATCAGGATTTTTTGACACACCCTATTACTCAAAAAAACGTTTTTTTATCTTTCTAAAAAAGTGTATCTTTTACGATTTTCTTTCAAATGGAAATTGATTTCTTATGTCATCAGGTATGTTTTAGTCCAAAAAATGTAGGGGTCCACGAAATTTTTATTTAAAATCGCCCAGGTGAACCGTGTATAGCAAATACTTCTCAAAAGCAAAAATAAATCATTAACAAGTTATGTTACATAACAGATGTATAGTTTATGTTAATCAGATATTATCTTAACAACAAACACCGTCAAAATTACGTACAGTGCTATCTCTTTTTAACAGTTTAGCCAGCGTAAGTAGGACAAAGTAATCAGAGTAGTCAATATAAGTAATAAAAACTATTTGTATTTACCTTATTTATTTTAACTCTAATTTAATTTTATATTATGCAGTTAAAAATATAAGTTAACAATATGCACAGAGTACTAGAATTGTTCCATAACTCTCTGTCATTTGGGTTCTTTTTTTTATACTATTAATGCCATATCTTCGCCTTGCATAGATAGCGGCGTATCTCAAATATTTTTAATTTTTTGAAAAACTGGGAAACTGAAATTTTATAATAACAATTTAAAAATATTTTTCCTGCAAAATACAGATATTTTAAATACCTAGAACAGTTTAGTGACGTTTTTAACAAATGAACTCTCCTGGGAAAATTTTCCATTCTAGCACGATTGCTTAAAAAACGCTCTGCGCTCTATGATACCGCGTTTTTCTGCAGCAAATACGTCAAAAATCTTGTCAGTCCTATCGCTAGCGCTTCTTCTTGTTAGATAAAGCTTTGTCTATACGAATTAGTGTAATGTCACCCACGACTAACTTAAATGAACTCATTTTGTCATTAATTAATGCTGGCAAACATTCATATTTCTATGTGTAAACATCCATGCATGATATGTACAGGGTGATTTACCTAAGACAAATCACTCATTTTTTAGCTAAGCTATGGTCTGTTTCATCAAGTAAGAGAGTAAATTAAAAATCGCACAGTGAATATTTTTAAAACAGATTCAAATATTGGATGTGCGAATATACTGCGTAGTTTATTTTATAAAACATAACTATATTCTATACACAAACAGCCCGCGTAAAAAGTACGAAACACGTTGAATGATAGATAAGTTAAGTGGCCAAGAATGTACGAAGCAAAATATTTGAAGGGAATAGGGGAATCTCACTAACGTCTACTTCCCACATTCAACTCGGTCTTTAGCGCTGTTGCCAAATTGTTCAATCTTTGGTTTTTGGACACCAAAACAACAACAATATATTAAATTGCACAATTTGGCAACAGCTCGAAAGACCAAGTTGAATTTGGAACGTAGGCGCTAGTGGGAATCTCAACTCCAATGCAGTAGTAGGGATAGGAGTCGTTTCGGTGATCGTCTCGTCTGCAGTCTGCAAAGCAAATCGTTGCGCATTTAATTTGAACACGGCCAATGATGCACACTGTCGCTGAGATTCCCCTATCCCCTTCAAATCTTTTGCTTCGTTCATTCTTGGGCACTTAACTTAACTACCATCCAAAGTGTTTCGTACTTTTCACGCACACTGTATAAAATCCAAACCTGTTGTAAAAATATTTACTGTGAGATTTTTATTTTACTCTTTTGCTTGATTGCACAGACATTAGTCAATATAGACCCAACAAGTAAAATTAAAAAAATAAATAAATAGGCCCAATTTTGCAATTTAGGGGAGGGGAGGAATATCCTAAATTGCGAAATTGATTATCTCCGGGATCCTATCATGTGTAGTTTCTCTCAAAACACACCCTATTTTTTAGGGTGGCCGTAGAGACACTTTTTTCATGGATTTAATAGTATTTGAACAAAATTAAATGCAAAATTTAAATAATTTACCAAGATATAAAAAAGTCCATAAATACTATCACGTTACGTTACGTGATTCACGTATTTACGCACTTTTCTATATCTTGATAGTGACTCATGCTTCAATCGCCTTCCCCTTCAAGCTTCGTTTACCGTTTTCTCTATACTTCGCCTTCCCTCTTTACGTTTCGTTCCCCGCGTGATCTATACTTTACATATGAGTCACGTATTTACGGACTGTAGTACTGTACACAAAAATTTGGATCGTTGATTTTATTTTTTATTTTATATTACTTTGACACTGCAATTAAATAAATAATAAATAACAATAAATAACAACAAATAATAATAATAAATAATAATAAATATTCAGTTACAAATGAAAAGGAAATTGGAAGTTATTATCCTGTACAATTGTACTTTAGTTTTTGTTAAAAAAACGCAACATTTTATGTCCGTCCTTAAATATTTAAATACGTGACACTATAGTTCTAAAGAGAACTATAGTCTTTTTAACAAAAATTAAATTACACTTAATATCATAATTTATCATAATTTCCTATTAATTTTTAACTGAATATTTAGTTACAAATAGATAGGAATTTATGATCCTATACAAATGTCCTTAATTTTTTGTTAAAAACACTATAGTTCTAAAGTCACGTACTTTAATATTTAAGGACGGACATGAAATGTAGCGTGTTTTTAACAATTGTATAGGATAATAACTTCCGATTTTCTATCCATTTGTAACTGAATATTCATTTTACTTTATATTTACAGTGTATTTTATATTATTTACGTAGGTAAATTAACCCTATCTATTGAAGAAAGCTGCTGTTAAAAAATTATAAGTTGATAACAGAGACAATATTTTTAAAATAATCTTTTTATTTTTATTGTACATATTTACTTCCATTGTAGTAAACAAACAATAGGTATAACAAATGAAAAAAAAATATTATTACTTTCAAGCAAAGAATTAAAACCCTATTTATTATTAGTCTATAGACTTCTATGGACTAAAGACTGGCAGAAATCTAATTAATTTATCTTTCGTATACTTAAGTGCCTATCAAATATTCTATATTTTCCATAGTGGAATTATTATTAAGTGAATATAAAAACGAGCACTTTGCCTCCATTGAAAAACTGCTCATTTCGGGTATTAACCAAATATTCAATTAAAAGTTTTGTGCGCTAATAATGAGTAGCAATTAATTTGAAATCCTGTTTTAAGTTAGTAATTTACGTTAGACTGGCTCGAACTAAATCATAATTTTAATTTTCATAAAATCGTTCTGTGTCTAAAGATTGTATTTGACTACAATCTAAAATAATCGTAGAAAATATTTCTTTTTCTACGACTGATTTAGAATGTAGACAAATACAACCACTTATCAAACATAGAATTGATTTATTCTGGTTCAAGGTATGCTATGACTTTGCCAAATATCGTTTGTTAGAAGGAGCACATGTGATGCCATCTCTTGTCTATAAAAAGAAAGAAAAGTGTAGTAAAATTACCATGAAATATTAAATAATATAACGCAATTTAAAGTTTTGCGTTAAAATTACATAAAGGTTATTAGTTTTTCTTCAAATTTGACCCTTTCTTAATTATTTTATATTAAAAAATAAATAAATAAAAATGCGCCGTCTATTGTTGGTTATTTAAATTTTGCATGAAAATTTGTATATAGGTGGTGAAATTCAATAAAAAGTCTTTACTTAATAAAATTATAAAATAATATTAAGTGCTTTATTTAAAAATATGTGTTTTGTTGCATTTGCAATGTCAAGTGACAATGAACATTTTTTTTACACTTCTCAGCATTTTAACCTCTTCAGGGAGGAATTTTTTGTTTAAATTAATTTAGTAGCTAAAGTTAAAGATAAAACTGAAAATGTGCGAATCTTGGCCATTGGATGTTTCTTGTAATTGGAAACAAAGCAAATGGCAACAGCTATAGCCACTGAACGTTAATGAATTCGGTGCTTTTCATTTTGCGGAATTTTTGCCTTTGTGCCTGAAGAGGTTAAATCTATCTTATGTCTCATAGTTGCAGTCGACGAAAAAGTATAGTCTATAACACGTATGGAACTTTGGCGCGAAATATTGTATATCCCATACTAGTTATAGAATATACAATTGAAATAATACTGTAATTATTACAGCAACGCGATTTCAATAATAGTAAAAGTTTATAAATTTGTAGTTGTATTTGAATTAAAATGTTAGTGATTTTTAACAAAAACCTGTAATTAAGTAGTATTACATAGTATAACTTTATTTCGTTTAAACATATTTCTGAAATTTATATTTTTAATAATTTTTCATTCTATATAAATCAAGGAAAAGGTTGAATTGGGGTAGCGCGTCCAAAGGTATACTATTTAAACTTAGAGTTAACTTTTTTTTTAATTATATTTTTTTCTTGACTGCATGTAATGCTGTTTAATGTATATTGATTATTAGATGAAAGACGCCTAATTTCGGACGGTTTCCCAATTTCGGATAGTAGTGTATCTAAGATACTATCTGCAGAGGTAAACAGAAACCAAGTTTTATGTGAAGCCAAAATTAAAACTAAATCCATCCTGTAATATGATAACGAAGAATTTCTTCCCGTTAAATGGCAGCAAAAATCGTTTAAATTGCAAATTATCAGTTTTGTGCTCAGTTGCATTAGCATGCTTGTTTATTTTATAAATAATCGTTATAAAAGTTTGTTTTTATATCTTGGGTAAGTTAAGGTTCTGGTTAAGTTGATCCACTGGTTATTATTAAGCAATTTAACATTTTACAAATTTCTAATCTAAAAAGCAGAAAGTTGCCTAATTTCGGATAGTGCATTTGATTACCAATTTCGGATATCCAAAAGCTAATTGTTATTCAGGATAACCAACTATGAATTATTATTATTATAATAATACAAAAAAACTAAGATACACAATTTTAAAAAAGAGAAAATTACTTAAGATACTAAGATATCCGAAATTGTAAATCTAAAATTATGGCTCCTATAGTATTTCGTAAAACACTGCCTAATGATTAAATTAATTCTTAAATTTCAAGGAATAACAACATAAGCAATGTGATCCAGATCTACTATTGAAAAAAAATCGCATATGTCCGAAATTAAGAAGCCTTTGTCAAATGCACAAAAATGCGCAATGTTTTTTTAACCGCGTTTTTTGAAAAAAAAAAACTATAATAAAAATGTTTTCATAAGAAATTATGATTCGTTAAAATAAGTTGTATGTTATTATATAAAAAAAATATATCAAAAAGTAATATCACCTGTTAAATATTGGATAAATTGTAAATGGTATCCGAAATTAGTCGACTTTCTTCTACTCAAGATGACTTTAAGTAAAGCTATCTTGTTTTTACCTAATACCAAATATAATTAACTTCTTTGAAATTGTATGATTAATCATATTTTGTGTTTTGCGTATATACTACACTATTTTGTTGTATTTTATAACATATTTACGATATTCATTACGATATTGTTTAATCCGTGCAGATGTAAAATTCACATAAATCTTTCCAACCAAAACAAGCTAATCGGTTTTCTACAACGGAATAGACAAAGAGGCGGATGTGCAGAAAGCAAAGGTAGTGGTAGAAACGATGATTAATAGGTGATGAGGGAATTTAGAGAATTTCCTGTCTTTCTTATTAGAAATGACGGGCCTGTGATGACTGAATAAAGGTCCCTTTCTTTAAGCTCTTATCACACTTGAATAATTGTGAATAAACAGTCAAAAGACTAATTCTTCTAATTACATGGGTTCATTTTAATCCTGCTGGATACAGTTTTAACTTTTCTGTTCAACTATTTGAATAAAATGTCTTGTATTGAATAATAAAAAATGTTTTATTGAAAACATTAAATAAAAGGTGGCAAGTAGACATTTAAAATACTAAAACTAATAAACCTACTAATACTAATTACTTAGACACTACACTGAAAAAACGATCTCGTTGGACCAACAGTTAAATAAGCACCGACCATTTTACAAAAAAAATCTGTCGGTTTTCTCTCTGTTTGTCTGTCTGTCTGTCGGTCTACCTGTCAGACTACCTATCGGTTTGTCTATCGGTCTGTCTATTGGTCGGTCTGTCTATCTGTCGGTTTGTCTGTCTATCTGTCTGTCTACCTATCTATCTGTCTGTCCGGGAAATTTGGGACCATGACAAATCAACAACGCTTTGAGTTAAAGACTTCCAATT
>OY294049.1:24467165-24505606 GCA_958510825.1 Brachypterus glaber | reverse complement strand
TATTATTTAAAATTAATTTATTGAACAGTCAAAAAAATATTTGTTTTTAACGGTTATATTTTATATTAAATTTTTAATTAATTGTTATTATAACATTATTACTTAATGAAAACTGTAGTTAAATAGCACATATTTTTTCCTATAGGTTAAATTAAAATAATAAAAGTTTAATAATTCTCCACTCATTTCCTTTCGAAGGTAATCAATCTTATAACCTTAAATTAATACAACATAATCTATAAATCAATGTCAGTAAAATATGAAATTATTAAATTTTGCTAATATTTCTAGATATACAATATAGTCCAGTCAAATAACGAAAAGTTCCTATGTTAAATTGCAATAAATATTCACGGGCTGATATTTTACAGGGCAGTAGTTAATGGTAACACAACACTCCTGTTAGTTTTTCACCGGGTGATTTGCGTAAGGTATGTCCGCTATCTTAAATTTTAGGAAAAAGTGCGGTTATCTCGCTAAATATGCATCTTACGATAAAAATACATATAACGAAGTTTGTTAATTAAAGAGAAAACTTCCAACAATTTTTGTTGAGATCATTTTTTTATTATATTAATAACAATCGAGTTATAAATATTCAAAAATGGCCATGTTGGGGGTGAAATTGATTTTTTCGATTTTTCAGGCAAATTATTCGTTGAAGTTTATAAGTGCTAATTAGCAAACTTGTAGCTCTTAAAATTCTCTATAAGTTTTATATGTTATGCATTTTCATAAGTATTTTCTTACTATAGTGGACGGTGAAATTCGAGTTGCGCCCTCTGTAACCGTACCAAAGTAAAAATTTAAAGTATATGAAACTTATAGAGAATTTCAAGAGCTACAAGTTTGCTCATAACCACTTTTATTGTCCGATGATTAATTTGGCTGAAAAATGGAAAAAACCAATTTCACCTCCAATATGACATTTTTAAATTAACTCGATTGTTATTAATATATTAAAAAAATGATCCAAATAAAAATTGTTGAACATTTCCTCCTTAACAAAATTGGTCATATGCATTTTTATCGTAAGATGCATAATAAGCAACTCAGCCCTAAAAGTGAAGGTAGCGGACACCCATTAGGCAAATCACCCGGTGAAAAACTAACAGGAGTGTTTTGTTACCATCCACTACTACCCTTTTGAATATCAGCCAGTATACATTTATTGCAACTTATTAATTGACTGCACTAATATTCTAACGTATATTATTTGTACATTATTTAAACGTTTGTGTTGTGGTCCCTACTATGAAAGCTTTTACTCAAAAATACTTTAATTCCTAATTAAATAAATAATAGTTATTTAAGTATTAAGGGCAGTAAGTGCATTTTACCAGTTAAGGATTATTTTGGAGATTGACACGAAGTCGAAATCTCTAATACTCCGAAACTGGTAGAGCAGTTAATGACCGTGATGCTATTTACGTTTTTTGCACGATCCAATAGAATAACCAATAATAAGATTTATAAAAGGGCTATTCAACATGCGATGAGATACGACCATCTCCAATTGTTTTTATATTTCAGAAACTTGTTAAGACCATCAATTAGTAATTCCTATTTTTTTTCTAGCGCTTTTCGCATAGGCGAAAATTTTTACAGTTTTGATAGACCATTTTAATTTTAAAACAGTACTTTAAATTTCAAAAAAATGCAATCTCTGACGCCGCAAGAAATTGTTTTTACAAATTTTACGCTTAATTTTTACAAGCTTGAATTTAAACAAACGTAAATTGGTCCTAGCACCGCAGGCGAAAATTTTTACTGATTTGAGGGTCTAGGGTCCACTTGGAAAGGTATCTGCATATTTGCTCGTTTTGACGCCTTTCTTTTGGGACAGTATTGTACCGTAATTAATACGTTCACTGCCAACGGCTAGTTTTGACAGCGGAGCAATGGGTATGGGCAAGGGAAAAATAGAAAGAATTGATTAATGTTGTTAGGGGCGCCAGTTACTTTAGCTTTTACTCCTTTAGGTAAGTAACAACCTAGTGTAAATACTTAAGCTTTTCAGTTTGAGAAAATATAACCCCTAAATAAAATAAGATAATTCATTTGAGAAATTTATTATAAATAAACTTAATGAAAGCACATCAAGTAATGTATTAATATATATAAAAAATATGTGTAATTATATTAAGATATAATTAAAGAAATCTTAATAAAAATTACTAAATTCAGAAATCATTCGACTTAAATGTATAAAGAAAACATGAAGTTCAGCAAGCACCAAGAAATGTATGTAAACAACAATCATTTCTTGCAGTGTATAAAAGTCATGCTTAAATTAGAAATCATTTAATCAAAAGTATGATATTTAATAATTAATAAATGAGATTAAATGTTTTAAAAAAAATAAGTACCTAAAAATGAACAAAAGCCAGAAGGGCATATAGTATTAATCAATACTATATCAGATCTGATAAAGTTTACAGTTATAAGAATATTGAAATAAAAGAATTTAAAAATATGAAATATTGCTTTCAAAAGTTTTCAGAATGAGTACTTAGCTGGTTTCTGCAAAATCCATGAGGTATGAATTCCATCGTCTCCATCTGTGCAAGTCTCCCCTATGCTGATGAATTCATTTCTCAAATGAAAGAAAAAAGAATATAGGCTGTCCCATCTACTTTGGAAAAATTATCTTCCAGGATAAAATGTTCGATTGAAAATCTTGTCCGGGATTAAATATGCTTTTGAAAATTATGTCCAATATAAAATTGTCTGCTAGACGGTCATATAGAATTTATCTATGCCGAAAAATACAGAACCATGTTCCAACAGAACATCACTCCATGCGGAGAACTTGTATATCAAATATACCAAAATAAACTTCAACTTAAATTAATGTAATTCCATATTAATGGTATAGAAATGGTGAGTAATTAATGGTCTAGTGATTGTGCTTAATTAATGTAGTAATAATGGTGGTTAATTAATGGTGCTAAAACAATAATTATATCTCAGAAATATTCTAAGAAACAGAAAAACTTAACTTACGTCTCATTCTAAGTCTTCGATGTCCATCGAAACGTTATAAGTGCGTAATTGTATAAAATAACAGTTACAATATCTTCCGCATTGTTTAAATATTCATTTTCACTAACTTTAAATAAAAATACATGAAGGATTACTTCGATGATTACAGAAAATAAACACTCGTCAAAATGAGACCACCATTGTACAGAGTTCATCAAGAAAGAGCGAAAATCGACCTTATCAACCGGTATGAACCCTTCAGGTAAATAAAATCCTATTTCTGAACTATTAGCGACATCTATGCAAGTCATTATCAACTACAGTTTTACCGTATAGGATTACTAATAAAGGTAACTGAAACTACATCAAAGATAATAACTAATTAAAAGAATGTTTCCTACTAAATCCGTATTAGTGATATCTAACCTCAAAATATTACTCTAAGAAACAAATATAAACAATACTTATTGTTTATCAGCAAAACTAATAAAAATACGAACAGAATACTAAGTGTCCTGTGAACTAAGTATAAACAAAATACTGAATCTAAGTGAGCAGTTCCAGCAAACTATTTTCAACAAATTCTGGATTATCCCGAAGGGATAATCATACACAACTTTCCACAAGAGAGACAAGCTACAGGTGAAAGCCAGTGAAATCCAACCCTCAATAGACTCTGAAACATATAAAAACCAGGTAAGTCCATAGACAAATGCACTATAGAGAAATAAGTCATATGATTCTTTATTATTAAAAATCATATTCTAATTATGTTTTCTTTATGTTATTTTCAGGTAGAACTATGGAATAGAGACTCATATGGTTAGAATTCAGTTCCTGCTACAAAATAGTCCCAGATACAAAATAGTTCTGTACGTACGTAACTATTTATATACAAAATAAACATAAATTATAACGTAAGTAAACGAATAGTTTAATTAACCCTTGCTATATTACAAAGTGACGATTTATGTCGTTACAGTATACATAAATAAACTGTTTATTGTAAACTTCCGACGCCGGGCCTCCCTCGAGCCCGGGCCCCCGGGTAATCTGCATGCCCCTAAATCCGGCCCTGTTTCTACCTATAAACATGTTTTAAAATTATGCTGAATTATCATTGAATAAGGGTGAAATATAGCGTTCAAAGATTCCTTACCCCTATATCTAACAGATATATATTTTTTTTCTTTTATTTATAAGATATATACATACCTGAGAGCGCCAATCGTCCCGGTGCGGCCGCTGAAAAGGCTGAGCGTCGCAAAATTAATAAATTCATTTTACTTTCTTCAAACTATCTTTTCTACCCTATCGCAATCGAAACATTTGGTACTTTTGGACCTATCACTGGATCAGACTTCACATAATCCTTATGAGGGCATGTATTTTAGGGAAAGGTTGAGTGTAGCAATACAAAGGGGTAATGCGGTCAGTGATTTGGGTACTTTTGGGGAGAAAGGGGAAGATATTTAGTCATTTTTATTTTTATTTTTATTTTAGTTATATATAGGTATATTTTTTTTTATTTTTATTTTGTTATTTAAAAAAAAAAAAAAAGATAGATAGATACTAAGTGGACATGCCTGGATATAGCTAAAATTGCATTATACATAAAAAAACAGTTAAAACAGTAGGATTAAGGCAATATTAATAGTTATTTAAATATATTGAAAAAAAAAAACGTACGTACGTAAGTATGCCCCACTCATGGCAGTAGGTCCAATTACTAAATTAATCTGTCAAAAGTCAGTATGGTTATAAATTTATTATTAACATTAAGTTTTGAAAGCCCTTCTAAAATAATCATTTTCTTTTCTCTAAGGTACTCAAGAAAGGGAAAAAATAATATGACGTTTGATACGAGAAAGTTTTATGAAAACTTTTACCGCATTTTAGGTATGTTTATTCTCTCTATACAATCAAGAAGGTTTTATAATATATATTGAGAATATAATTTAAAAACAAAAAAAAGAACAATAAACAAGAAGCGACAATTCTTTGCTACGGAGTAGGCTATGATTTTTGCGATTAGCAGCTATAGGCAAAATTAGGCGGCGTAAAAGATAGGCAATGTCTGTAAATAATAAAAACAATAGGGTTTACCCATACCAAAAAAAAAATATTTAAAAAAAAATCCTGTTTTTTGTGACTTTATTATATAAAAACAGATTTTATTATTATTATTATTATTATTATTATTATTATTATTATTATTATTATTTATTATTATTTATTTTAACAATATTAAGCGGTAGAACCGATGAAAATATTGTGTTCTTTTAAGAATTAAGAATTTAAAAATGGAAGGTTGAGAGCATCTACTTCCTTCTTCGCAGAAAATTTTAATTTTGACTTTTCAAACTGACAATTTAACATATTCATTTTCCAAAAATTTTTAAAACATATTTGTATAAAATTCCATTTGGACAAGCATCCTTTCATTTGCAGAGCATCTTTAATTGCTTTTCTTCACTTTCTCCTAGATAAATTACATATTTTCCTTCTCCATTCTTCCATTTTAAATAAAAAATGTTACGCTTATAATTTTGATGTCAATGTTTGATAGTTGGTTAACTTATTAATACGGCATTTCCCTAGCAACGATATTGTTAAAATCAAATTGAATATTCGGATTTTTTTAAATATTTTTATTGTGGATGCAATAACGAACTAGTATGACATAAAAGTTTTTATGCACCGCGGGTATTAATAGTTGTTTATGCCCCCGGGTGCCCTTAAGGCATAAACATCTACTTAATACCCTTGACACATAAATAACTCTTTTAATTTCTATTTCATATTATTTTCCATACATCAGATTTACTATTTCATTCTTTTGTCAGGGAATTGACTATCTTTTTCGTTTCACAGAATGTAATAATAATTGATTATAATAATTAACAGAAGAGGATAGAAATAGGTAGAAATTAAGCTAATCCGGCGATTTTATTTAAGAGTTCAACAGTGATTGTCGCTTCTTTGGTTTTAGATGTTTAAGAAGCACTACAGTTATTTGTTATATGCTATTTTGTACCTTTTTTTTATTGTTATTGGTTTTGAGCAACTTTACCAGCTCTTTGTCATTGTAATAACAAGTTTCGTCATTTAAATTATATATTTCTTCAAATTTTCCAATTATATAATGTTCTAATATTTATTTTTGCATTTTTATATATAAAAACCACAGTAAAATGCATTTTCCGTCAATGTTATTTTAAAACCTAAATAGAATGCTCATGGGATTTCACTTCCTGTACACATTGACAGAGAAAACGTGAAAATCTTTTTCTAAAAAAAAAAAAAAAGAAATAACAAAATTAGTTTTGTTTTACAGTAAATATTGTGTTTTACATGAGTGAAATAAAATTTTGTTAAGTCAAACATAATTTATGTACACGGAAAATAAACATTTTCTGATTTAGAGGTTGTTGATTAATAAAAATTTTAAAAAGTCCAAACCGGTTGCTCGATTATTAAAAATCGAAATAAACGGTTAACCAGTTATGATCGGTTATAACTGGTTATTCTATAAACAACAAAATAACTAATTATTTCAATGGAAATGAAATAATGCTGTAAATTATTTCGTACTTTCACTCCTTTAAAAGTAACTTTTGTTTTTCACATTTTCACCAATATTTTCGTTAATTTTTCACCTTGAAAAAGTAAAATTTGAATTTTTTTTTATTTGAGTAAAATTTTGTAGTAAAGGTGAAAATGATTTTTTTCTTATTTTTCAGAATACAGTTCTTTTTTAAAAATGCGTGTTTAATAGACTTAATAGAGTTGTGGTACTCTAAAAAAAATTGTCTTAGTAAATTATACTAAGAATATTAACAAACTATGTAAACAATTGCAAGCACACTGATAGAACACTATAGTAATCAATAGCGTAATTAGGTTTTAGAATACAACAATAAATAGTTGTATATGCGCAAACCACTATCTATGTCTATTGCATAGAATACAACAACAAATAAGTAAACGCGTTCGGTATTTACAAACTAGTGCAGTTGTTTGATTTACAACAACAAATTGTACGCATTTTATTTTAAATTCACATATCTATAACATGTGTGTATATGAAAACGTACAATGTACATGTAATTACATGTAATATGTAATTGTACATTGTACATTGTACATTGTACATTGTACATTGTACATTGTACATTGTATATGCTTATCGTTAGGTATACTTATGCACGTAGAAATTTCAGCACAAAATGCCTACTTTCAAAATTTTGGTAAAATCAGCTGATTTCCACCATCTTTATTAATCATCCTTCATAAAATATAGTTCTCCGCATAAAAGAAAGTCTCAGTTCCGTAAAAGTGCTTTCATTTAAAGTATTTTTTTTTAATTAGCAAATAAACGAGATAGTTAGTGTGCTAGTTAGCATTGGTGTTAACACCAAAAATAAAATATATAAATATTTTTTGTAGAAAAAAAACTGTTACTTAATAAAAATTTTTTGAGCAGTTAAAAAAAAAACTTTTATCCAATACATTCAGATAATAAGATAATTACTAACTTTATTTTAAACAAAGAAATTCAATAATAATCCACACGTGGCTTTTACTTTATAGATTAGACAATTATTTATTTTACCCACTTAACTGTCACTGTCGAATTATTTTATTGTAAATGTAATTAAAAATTTTAATAAAAATATGAATTTCTAAGCTATTTGTTGGATAAAACCTTGTATGTCACTCGTGAGTAAACTAATATTGCCCTCTAAAATTAACCCACTTTGCCTTCAGCCTTGTGGCTTAATTTTCTTATGGTCAGTATCCTAGTTTCCTCTTTCGTATCATAAATAACTATTATTTTAAAGATAAATTAATGAAATTCAATAATAATTATTATTATAATGAAATTAACTATAACTAACAGACATACAGACAGACAGACGGAAGAAACATTATTTTGACTTATTTTGACTCCGGAAAAAAAGCCTCGATAAATGTTAAAAAAATTATGGTAAAATATTTTTGGAGATGATTTCGGCATCGGCACTCTTGGTAGTACTAACTGCCGATGTAAAAATCACCCCGATTGCGCCTGTTTACCCATATTTGTAATGAAATCAAATGGGTTGATTATCAGAGAGCACTGTTACAGCAACGTATACAAGTCAAGATTGTTTGCACACCTTGAATACAAAGTAGGCATTTTTTCTCAGTTAAAATAAGTGAAATTTCTATTTCAAGTCAAAGGGACACATTGCCTCACATACAAATACATTTGAATTATTCACACAATGTATTGACAGTACAAACCAAACCAGGGTAAATATATTATCAAATAGAATAAATAAGGCTCCACAAGTACAATAATAATTATAATTAATTCGCACTAGTGCAATTTTTACCTTGTTAAAAAATTATAAAATATTCTATCAAAATTTCCTTCGGGCAATTTGAATTTAAAATCAGTTTTGCTCTGGCATACAAAAAAAAATTGAGTTAAACAAATGGTCTTCGTACATATCTTGTACTTGAACAATTTTTTTTGTAGGCAATTAAACTTTATTTTTATCTATATAATAGTTATTTATGGTACTAGTGGGTAAAGTAAGATATTGGCTGACGCCTCGCAGGTTAGTTTTCGAGAGGGCATTATCGGTTTACCCATGAGTGCCATACAAGGTTTTATCCAATAAATAGCTTAGGAATTCATATTTTTATTAAAAATTTTAATGACATTTACAAGAAAATAATTTGACAAGTGACAGTTTGTTTGTTTGTTTGTTTAACCTCGTACTATTCTACTTAATTAAGCATCCCCTAAGTCCAGGACTTGTGTGGGCTAGTAGTAGAGGGAACCACCGGCTTATACTGACTTTCAAACCAGTTTCTAGGGATTGTCCGTTTCACTTATCGTCTTCGTCAAATTTCAATTATTAATTAACTGAAAAAGGCAAATCGGCGACAGTGAGAATCGAACTCACGCTAGTAGACTTGCTATACATACGCGCTAGCCACTACGCCATGCCTCCCATGAGTTGAGTGGGTAAAATAAATTATTATCCACTCAATAAAGTAAAAGCCACGCGGGGGTTATCATTGAGTTTATCTATTTAAAATAAAGCTGGTAATTGACTTATTATCTGTATGTATTGGATAAAAATGTTTGCCCTACTATAAATAATGAGATAATGCTTAAAATTATAGTTGTTGTCCGTTTTGCCCCCGTTGCTCTACGCCAATGTTAACCGTATTTGATGTGACGCTAATAACAAAGATCCTGAACAGTTTGGTATAGATTTTTTAATCGGACATTTCGTTAAAAACGTATAAAGTTTACAGAGAGACAGACAGACAGACAATTTTTTAACATCCACTTGTTTTCTTATTTTCTCGACGTTCCATGTTTCAACTTTAATAACTGGTGTTTCCACCCGTAAATTGTCAGTAATACAACTTGCACTAAGGATATCACTGTTGATAAATTACGCATCTAAATATAGAAAACTGTTTTAGGGCGTGTCTACGGAAACGTACCACATACTGAAGAAAAACCATGACTGTAAAGTATGAAAATTTGCTATAAAAATATAAAAATTTATATCTGAAAAATATAATTTTTTATCACGAAATTATCCGGAAGAAAAATTAATAAAATTATTCATTTTTTTTATTTTTACATAAATATAATGTAAATCAAATTTTAGTATAAAAATAGTTTAATCGCTATATATTCTAAACTTTTTCGAAAATGTTCCATTCGTAACTTTATAAATAATAATTATAATTAATTATATATAATTATTTATACATACATAGAACAAATGTTCGATGTTTATAGGAATTTATTTTCATGTCCCTTGTTAAGAATTTACGTCCAAAAGTTTTGAATCCTTAACCCGCCTCTTTTTGTAACGTGTTTAGGCGCGCGGTCTACACTTGTAGACCATTTTATTTTTTGTTTAAAAAAAAACATATTTATATTTTTAAAAACCAAATATCTTATGTTATTTATTTGGTTGTATTTAAAAGTTATTTACATATTTTTTTCAAATTATTATTGTTTTAGTAAGTGTTAAGGGTAAAAGAAAAATGATATACAATTCTAACATATATTTTACATCTGTACGGTAATTTGTAAAAAAAAATAACTTAAAAAACTTTCTGAAACTAAAACATTTGTTTTTTTTTTAACATGTACGATTATAAAAAAATAAAAAACACCTAAATTAAAAGAAAAAAATATTATAAAATTTGACTCAAAATCACGCAATATTTTAGTAACTCATGCGCCTTGTACATGTGCTCTTTGCAATCGTAGTTAGGATATTTTAAGCATTTTTTTTTTCGATTTATTTTCCCTTCTTAGGCACATTTAGTGTCCAAAGTAATTTTTAGTTTTATAGAACAGAAAATTACCTTATTTATCAAAAACATTACGTATGAGCTCTTTCATGCCCAAAAAGACTCGTGCCAGTGTCTTCCTATAAACCCCTATTTTTTTTGGTGGTAAAGACATATTGTATCTTTAATTTATCTTTAAACTAATAAACTAACTTTGAAAAACAATATTCACAAAAAGAAACCATAAAGACAAAATAAAAAAATGCAAAAATAAAAAAGGTAACGTGGTTAGTCGCGCGGTCTACAATTGTAGACCAGGCAGGTTTCAATATGAATAAAAACAATATTATACCCATTCAAAGTGTGAATTATTACTGATCTAATAGATTGATGCATAATGCACAGCTACTCGAAGGGGCGCAAGCGTAAACACTCCGTGTAAAAAGTTACCCAGCTAAAAAAAAGCATGGTCTACGATCGTAGATCACGCGCCTAACGAAGGGTTAACTTAAAAAATGATAAACTCCTAAAGTTTAAATTAAAAAAAAAATCGCTTAAATAATGTAAAGTAGCGAAACCCTTGGGGACACTATATGGATCCTAAATTAATGACTGACGTTGACAGATCTTATGCCTATGTTTTTTTGTCGAACAGTGTAATTAATAAATACAGGGTTTTAGTACAAAATTTGTATATATTTAATATCTTCAGTATTTAATTTAAAAAAATGCAAATTTTGCTCACTTTAGTATTAAAAACAATTACTTTTGTATAGGGAAAAATATTATCTCCAATTAAAATGAACTGAAAAGGATCAATATTGTGCAAAATTAACTTTCATGATTGTTTTCTGCACTTGAAGTTTCCTTTAATTATACGATTGTTTTCTGGAAAGGCATTTCAAGGGTGTATTTTCTTTTGTATTCATGACAGAAAAATAATTAATTTTAGTAACAAAAAAAGTAGCTACGGTCCATATCAGAGAGCCTTAATGTATTTCTGTCAAGAATAAGAGTGGATTTAAAGTCTAGGGAAATCGCAAACTCGCAAAGGTATGTTTAGACTTTTCCAGATATAAGTTTTTCTAGTTAATTATCAAAATATATTTTTAAGGTTATTTATCATGATATATTTTTGTAGTGCCGTATGGAAAAATAGACTTGTTTGTCAAACCTCGCATAATTTTGAACTTTTTTTGTTCTCCAGTTGGGATTAAGGCACATCTAGAGTCTCGCATAACTAGCATAATATATAACAATACGATGCAGTGATTGGCTTTGATGTGCCGTCATGTACTTGTGCGCAGGCTTATAATGTTCGCAAGAGGCTATGGATGCGCCCTTAATTATATTCTTTCTTTATTCTGTTATTAGCAAATGGAGTTTTAAATTAATCGAACCCACTTTCTTTGGACTTTTAGTAATATTTAATAAACATTTTCTTTGAAAATGTGCACTCATGTAATTTGTGGCATCTACAAAATTTAGTTACCAAGTAACAAATAATAATTTTTGCCAGATTGTATTGTCTCTATGGATACATTACAAGGAAAATACAAGGAAAAGAGTGGACAGTGGAGACTGTCCACTCTTTTTCTTGACAGAAAACGTCACATTAAGGCTTTCTAGTCCATATTAGCACTCTAATTACACTTCACAGCTCTTGAGCATGAACTCTAAAACAGTTTTAGTTCGTGCATCATACACTATTTTTTATTTGATTATTATTTATTAATAACTAACCTATTTAATGTATTGAAGACAACAAATTTGAGAGGTCAAATTTCATCTATTTCAATATCAATTAACAAATGAACGTCTACCATTTTACTTTTCACAATACACTATAACAAGGATGAATGTAAATTTACAGAGACGTTACAGACCCATCTATGGTAAAACAAAATTTATGGTAAAGTATCTCCTGCGATGTAATTATTATATCCAGTACTAGGCGAATTTCCAGTACTCGCATAGGCACCGCGTCGACTCTAGCGCTGACGCGAGGTTTTAAATATTTACATTTTTATTTCGTTTTATCTTGATTTTTTTATTGATTCCATTTAAACGAGTAAGGTGGAAAAAAAGTTATCGATAAATAAAAATTAAAAACTTTCGTATTCTTAAAACATAAAAATCGAATGTCGGTTTTTTATTTGAAAAACAACGATATATATACATATGTATAGTTAATATGTAAAGTTAATATTGTTGTGTGTAACAAATTAGTTTCGATTGTTTCGATTTAGTGACCTTAATAAAAATTTCCCTCATAACTCGGCAAAATTATTCCGTAAGCCTATGTTTCTGTGTTTATTTTTAACGCTGATGAATCATAACTGAGTTTACGCCGACTACTGATTATATCTAATGTGATAACACCATACGGCTAATAAAATATTCTATAAATACATTGTAAAATTACATTAGATATCAAAAAAACCACTTAATAATATGTGAAAATTACTCCAAAGATGTATATTTACTTTAAAAGTATGATAATACTACTTTTTTGTATAAAATTAAAAATAATGTAAATCAACATCTCCTGTTACAGTGTATTACTAAAAATCTTTTCGTTCAGATTTATTATAAAAAAAGTGGCGCTTTTAGATACAATCAAATAACAAACTTTTTTATGTTTCTTTAAATGTATTTATTGTTTGTTTCCTCTCGTATAAGCAACATATAAAACTTTTTGAGTACAAAACCTACGCTAGCGTAACTAATAAAGTTTTCTGTAATTAGAGTACATTAAAACAAGAAAACGGATTTTTATACACGGTGTATTTGAAATAGGGTCGGAAATTTTAACTGATGATTCTACATCATAAAATATAACAAAAAGTTCCTATAAACATATGTCTAAAAATGCGTCATAAGGGAGCTACGCCCCTTTGAAAGTGGCTAAAAAAATCGGTTTTTATTTAATAACTCAGGAACCCTTTGAGATATATCAACGAGGTTTTTGCACGTCAACTAATCCTACCAAGGCCCGTTTTTATGTGTTATTTTCATGTACTTATTTCAACCAGGGGTGTGCGAAACGGGGAGGGCTTATCAGTTTTTTGTCCCAAACTTTTTTCTGTGTAACTTTTTTGCAATTTTATTTTTGAAATATGATTCCTCAGGTCAAAATACATAAAAAAGGTACTCTAGTTGTAATACTGTAGGATTAACCGTTTTCGAGAAAAATTCATTTGAAGGTGAAATTCTACGGTTCGAGGACGAAAAATTAAATACTAAAATGTTGAAAACCAAAATTTTAATGATGCAATGTTATTCTACATCAAAAACTAACAAAAAAACCTCATATACAGGTACTTCCAAAAATCAATCCTAATGGAGCTATGGTCTCCTAAATATGCACCATTTTTAAAGCGCAATGGTAGCTTTAAAATCTTTTTTTCGACCTACATGTATGGAAACTTTTTTTCTTAGTTTTTGATGTAGAATAACATTGCATCATTAAAATTTTGGTTTTCAACATTTTAGTATTTAATTTTTCGTTCTCGAACCGTGGAATTTCACCTTCAAATGAATTTTTCTCGAAAACGGTTAATCCTACAGTATTACAACAAGAGTACCTTTTTTTATGTATTTTGACCTGAGGAATCATATTTCAAAAATAAAATTGCAAAAAAGTTACACAGAAAAAAGTTTGGGACAAAAAACTGATAAGCCCTCCCCGTTTCGCACATCCCTGGTTGAAATAAGTAGATGAAAATAACACATAAAAATGGGCCTTGGTAGGATTAGTTGACGTGCAAAACCTCATTGATATATCTCAAAGGGTTCCTGAGTTATTAAATAAAAACCGATTTTTTTAGCCACTTTCAAAGGGGCGTAGCTCCCTTATGACGCATTTTTAGACATGTGATTATAGGAACTTTTTGTTATATTTTATGATGTAGAATCATCAGTTAAAATTTCCGACCCTATTTCAAATACACCGTGTATTTTTATTATTTCCCAAAGGGTATAAATGTAGAAAAATCTTGTACTTTTATTTAAATAAAAATACAGTTGTTTTTTTTTCATTGTAATTATTTTGCTTTTATATGTACAACTTTTATTATAAGTATTATTTTATCTATTTTTTTTAATTACTAGTTAAAGGGTATGAGACATTAGTAATGACTGTTTAAACATGCACAAAGAAATTTTTATTGTAGTTTAATTCAATAGAGTAATAATATTTGTAAATACATTTTTTTTATTTATATCGAGTAAGGATTGAAATACGTTAAAAACCTAAAAAATAGGAAAATCTATGGCGACATTGTTAAGAATCAAAGAAAATAGGACATGTTACAGGTCATGTTAAAGGTTTTCTCATGCTTAATACAGTGGTGATTTTCAGTCGAAAATCGGTTTACGGAATCTCGGGATAATGGAACACAAATGGGCGAATTATTTTAAAATTTGTAATTTTACAAAAATAAAAAAAAAGCGCTAGATACATTTTTTTTTTTTTAATTTCCACCCAAAATGTATTAAGAAGCATGCATAATCGACATATAAAGAAAAATGTTGCATTTCAAAAAAAGAAAATAAATTGCTAATAACCTACAGTGTAACGTTTAAGGCGGTACCTTGAATTAGTTATAAGTCGTACAAAAAATACATACGACAAAACATGTTGGAAATTTGGTCCTCTTTATTTTCGTATAAAACGTTTTGTGTCCTAGTATGCAACGATCTTGAGATATTCAGAAAATCCATTTTTTTTTTGTTTTTTGAAAAATACGCCAAACAATGACAGTTCCAAATCGAGTTCAAGGTCACAAAATTTGTTTTTTATTTGAGACCCTATATCCTACAAGATAAACCCAAAATCAAAACTTCCTGAATTATTTATAGGTAATACTACCTGATATCTGGAGTATATCCATTATATCGTCGGCTTAAAGTATAAACCTGCTAACTCCACTTTTGGACGAATTATTGTTTTTGATACCGTTCAAAAGACGGCGCTTAGTTACACCATCTGCGAAAAATAGGTAACCCTAACCATTTTTCAAATATAACTTTTTCCATGATGCGTTTACCTGCTTACTCCGCGCGCTTCAACTGTAGTTTGAAAAGCTGCTAATTCCGCCACTCCCAACCATTTTGTGTGGAAATCGTCAACAAAAAGTGGTGTCGTGAAAATCATGTTTTAAGGCTATTCAATGGTGGTTATTTTATTACTACATGATTTTATCCTAAAAAATAAGTATATCTTTACATTTTGTGTTACAAAAATATAAAGGTAAAGGTAAAAAGTCAATGGCTGCGTTCAGTGGAAACAGCAAAACTCATCGAAAGCTGTCAAATCAATACTGAACGCTATGATCAGTTTCGATTGACAGATGTCGCTGAATCATTCCTCATCAACGTTTTGAGATGATTAGTTATGATTGATTTTATAAAAGCGCGGGAATGTACTTTTTGTGAGTATTTCTAACCTCAAATGGTAATTGTGACAAGTGACAGAGGTTCCCCGTGACAGATATTAGCCGTTCAGCAGTTTGCTAGCAAGACTTATCATTCGATGACTTTTGATTGTGGTTTGCAGTGGTTATGGTTATGGTTATTAGGGTGGAGGGTAGCTATCTACACGCACTTAGGCCACTTAGCTGGGCCCATTGTACTACCTCCCTTTGGTCGCAGCAATTTAGCCTCTCAGCCATCCAATTCTTTGAATATATCTAAGAAGATGTCTGGGAGTGATGCTGCTTATACCGGCCATGTCGAGCCAGTACTCGTCTAGCATGGACCCTCTTATTAAGGCTAACGCTGGACAGTGACATAACACTTGTTCCATTGTTTCCTCTTCCATGTAGCATCCCCTACAGATGGGGTCGACTGGCTTCCCCAATGTGGTTTGCAGTGTTTCCTTTATGAAATGCTGGTTCTTACTATTTTTTTCTGTAATTCAAACAATCTATACATAGCAGAGGAAGTTCCCCAGATAATAAAGTTGTATTCTAGTCTACTTCTAATCAGGCGTTATAATAGAGAAGTAATGTGCTTCTATATATCTATCTATCAAAGGTAGAAAACCTACCACCTCCTTTTTAATTCAATAAAAATCAATCCAAATTATTTTTTTATAATTGATAGTTATTAAAACCTCCAAAACACGCTAATAAAGAAACGGGATTTTTCATTTTGTTATACAACAATTATAGAAGTAGTAGTAGTAGTAGTAGTAAGGGTGGGGAGGCTACAAGCCAGCCATTATGGCCCTTTTTGCCAGCCCCGAACTGTCCCAGCCACACATCTACCCTACTCCCTGCCTAAACCTGCCGGACCTCCTTATAAAGGTCGCGATATCTGTCCAGGCAAGGGTACGCAACTCCTCTCTTCGGAGAGTTGCCACTCCGAAGATCTCCTGTCGTATTCTGCCGAACCGATCGCATTGTCCTAGGAAATGGAAGGACGATTCTTCGTCTATCCCGCAACCCGGTACCTTCCTAGTCCACAGTGACCCGTGAGGATCCCTGTGAGTTGGTTGATCGTGGCTCGGCTTCTTCCTAGTTATTATAGAAATAATTATAAGGTTTTTTTCGTCTCCTGTAAAGTTTGGTCAAAAGGAGTTAGCGGGTTAACACTTTAAGCCGACGATATGCTAATTAGTGTAAAGGCTTTGAGACATAATATGTAAAATATTAACCTTTTGATTTTTTTATTTTTTTATATAATATATATGATGACAGAATGTACATAAAATCTATAAAGATTTAAAAACTTTCTCGATATTTTCATAAAAGTAAACTATAAAGGATGTTCTAATGCTGAATTCCTTTTAACTGTTTTCGACGTTGTCCTACTAATGTAAGAAGTAGAAATTCCTTAAAATAAATCAAGCTGTTCTTTGCAATTCACAAAGAGGAAGAATAAAATAAATATAATTTAATAATATGTTTTTTAAAGCACGAATATTTTATATATATATATGCTATAAATATTTTAAGTATTCTCTCTACCTATACATATATAGGTACATAGCATATATGCAGACATAGTGTATGCTATATTCTATAACTAGAAGGTTCCGCGAGCGCGGAATATCTATTCCATACGTGTTATAGACTATACTTTTTTTTTCGACAGCAAATATTATATATTAGATGGTTTTAAACTATGGAGAAGTTTGAAGAAAATGTTTCTGTTCACTGAAAATTGTAAATGCATTAAAACACATATTTTTAAATAAATCACCTAATATTATATTATAATGTTACAAAATAAATACTTAAGAATGGGTTTTACTAAGTTTAATCACCTATTTACAAGTTATGATGCAAAAATTAAAGTTTATGTCAAATTGTTGTGACATAATAAATAATATGTGACACACTTTTATTTTTCAAATTTTCATTTTGTAGCCCAATTTAATTTACGTTTAATGTATTAAATAAATCATAACTTAGACTGATAACATGGTATAAAATACCTTTGTGTAAGGTCCCAAAACTACTATATACCAATAAATAAATAAATAAACAAATAAATAAATATATAAATAAATAGATTTGTATATGAAATGGTTTACCAAGAAAAATCAAAATTACTTTAGACTTAAAACAAATGCAGTTAAAAATTTTATGTGCCATTAAAAAACGTAATAAAAGTAAATTCAAATACTTGTCGAGCTTTTCAGTTTTCACTTTACACAAAGGGCATTTCATTGCTAATTTTAATATTTTAGACCTACTTATAAATTTAATTAGAAAAAATACTATTGTTATTATAAATTTTATTCATGTTTATTTTTATTTATTTATATAATAATAACTTGGAAAATGGTTTTTAATACATACTTTTACATGGAGAGTCTCAAATTTGCATCATATGCCTATAACAGACATAATAATATTAATAATTATTAATAATTATAATTATAATAATAATAAATAGGCAGGGAGACCACTAAAAAATAATAAAATTATGGCTGGGGTTAAACTTTATTTCAACTTGAAAAGAGGTGATTCTTCCCCGCTGACCCTTGATTTTTAAGAAGCAAAATCAGAATATCAAAATCTTTTTGCCATAAAAGTTTGTTGAAAAAAAATCATCAAAAAACGGTTATCGCATGATTCCGGCCATTTGGATCGAGAAAAAACAGGATATTATTCAGTATTGACGTCGCTATAGCCCTATTTAGAAGAAAATGTTTTGCTAAAAAATAACAAAATGGCAGACGTTTTTCTTGAAAATTATTTAAATTTTTTGGAAAAACGTCCGCCATTTTGCTATTTTTTGACGAAAATAATTTCTTCTAGTGTAAAGTGAAAACTGAAAAGCTCGACAAGTATTTGAATTTACTTTTATTACGTTTTATAATGACACATAAAAATTTTAACTGCATTTGATTTTAGTTTTTTCAATACTGAATAATATCCCGTTTTTTTTTAGTCGATACAAACAGCTGGAATCATGGCGACCAAGGTTTTTTGATGTTAAAAAAAATATGGAAAAAAATTGCACTTTAAAAATCTAAAAAAAAATATATTCTTTAAATAGAAATAGAAATCACTGATATTCATAAATTTTAATTTATTTAATTGAATCTTGGTATTAACCCTTAACTGGCGAGGTGGTTAAAACATAACACAACTGGTGACCTGGTGCCATATTTCAATTTTTTAAAAATCCTAATTTTTGTTGTTGTTTGTGTTATTTTTTAGTGTCAATGTGAACCTTAGTGTTTATTTAATAGTCTGGTATAGTAATTAGCTTCTAAAAAAATAACAGGTGGCAACATTAAAATAAAATATAATATGTGTCACTGGCTCATGCCCTCAAAATATGAAATAATTTATTATGGTGGGGTCACAAATGGCACCACGTCACCAGTAAAGGATTAAAAACAGGCCGGCCACTAAAAACTAATTTAAACACTTATATATTAAAAATATATTTGCAGTAAATAATTACGGAAATTAAAACATCAAATGACTGTGCTGGTACCAGTACAGTGTTGCCAAAATTTATTAGAAACCGGTACGAAATTGTTTTTTTACGGGTGGAAACACCCGTTATTTTATTTTTCAGTTGAAAACTAAACTTTTTAAAAAAAAACATCAATGATCTTTATTTAAATGCTAATATATGTGATAACAACTATTTTATTGGAATAATGTCAAGCATAAAATATCCCTCGAGCAAAGTTTAGACTTGGCAACATTCGCGAACAAGTGAACATCGTGGATTTAAAAAGCGCGGAAAATTTGAGATTTAAATTTTTAATTATAGTTGTAAAGTAATATTGTTGCTTAGTTTTTAAATTTTTAATTTAAATATGAAACAACATAAAACATTGTAAAATTATATACTTCCTTATTTTGTTTGTGAAATAGTCTTTCAAAATACCATTCGTGCATGTTGAATTATAAATAATTTTTTACTGTATATAAAAATATATTTTGGAAATTGTTTTAGTGAATTTTTCGTCAAAATTCCTCGACCTGCGGTCTCGGAATTTTGTTACACGAAAAATGCACTCAAACAAATGCCAAGCAAATTGTTTTTTTAATTTTAATACAGTAAAAAAATTACATGCACTTATGATATTACTACTGAGTATTTGTCTAGTTTCTTGGAATCAAGTACTGACTGAGCTTAAATCTAATTATTAAAAACAATTAACATTAATATAAAACTATATAGTCTAATATGCTTAAATCAAGTAACACGTATACTTTATATATATTTTTTTCTGTGTGTAAATAAATATCAACATCGCGATATTCTGATGTGACTTAAAACTTTAAAAGTCACTTTTAAAGTCTGCAAATATTTAAAATGGGCAAACAGGAAACCAGCTTAACATCAAATTTAAAAGTTGGATGCCAGTAAAATTTAATTAGGTTTTTTAATAACAGTAACTGATTTTTTAATAAGAAGTTCCGCAGTTCATGCCATTTTATATAATTTTAATCCATTACAGCATAACCATATAAACCGCTTTTCTGACGATAATTATATTAACAACATTAAAGTTTAGAACTGGGATTAGTATATGTTGTAATGTTCAAGTATTACAAGTAGAATATGTCACAGTTTTTTACCTCTACAAGATCAGTTAATCTTTTTTAGTCATAATTCCATTTTTTTTATTATTCTGCATAGAAAAAGTGGACAGTACCTATCTTCCCTCTGTGGTAGAGGATTTAAATACCTATATTTTTCAACGACCACTATTAAATATGACATTTTTCCCATGAATTATTAAATTGAAATCATTTACTTCTCCCATATCCACGCACGGTGGGGAATTTTTCGAACCTAGTAAGACAAAAATTACAAAACCAAATTTTAAATAAAGAAATTAAAGTATTGTTACCTGAAAATAAACTGTATAAAGTTTAATAAAATGACTGGGAAAATCTCTTGGATATTACATGTTTATACTTTTATAGAGCTTAAAGTTGGCATATAAGGAAGTAAAAAAATAATCTGTTTTTGTTGCCTGCATTGCAATGCAGGCAATATTGAGTGCTACACTTTGAATGTTTAAAAGTGATATTAAGTTTTGTGTTCTATACATTATCAAAATCACGGTTTGGTTCATCCAAATGTACCTTAAATTGCTGCTTTTTTAAGAAGATATTTTAACTCTGATATTAACTTTTATTTAACGTTTTTTTTATTTTATTTTACTTGATATACAGTTTGATCCCTGTTGATTCTGGTAATAAATGTTTAACTCTCTGATAGCTTATTTACAACACTATAAAACCTTACTAAATTTGGCGGCATAAAGTTGCATATTATTTTTATACGCTTTTACGGTATATGATATCAGGGGGTTTCGGGATCGCATATTACGAATTTTCGATCAAAATTAAAAAATCAAAATGGCATCGCCAACACGGCGGACGATTTGATTCACTAATGGCCTAGTCGAACCAACATCGGTTTCTGGGGGTTTCCTGTGTCATAGATCAAAAGTTTTTGATCAAAATAAAAAAATGTCCAAACCAATATGTCGAATTTTGGCATTTATGAACCATGCCGACTCAAAATTGGTATATACTGTTTTTAGGGTAGCAGATTACGAATTTTTTGTCAAAATTAAAAAAAAAATAGATTTTGTATTGAGATTTACAATATTTAACCCTGTAACGATATAAATCGTCACTTTGTAATATAGCAAGGGTTAATTAAACTATTCGTTTACTTACGTTATAATTTATGTTTATTTTGTATATAAATAGTTACGTACGTACAGAACTATTTTGTATCTGGGACTATTTTGTAGCAGGAACTGAATTCTGACCATATAAGTCTCTATTCCATAGTTCTACCTGAAAATAACATAAAGAAAACATAATTAGAATATGATTTTTAATAATAAAGAATCATATGACTTATTTCTCTATAATACATTTGTCTATGGACTTACCTGGTTTTTATATGTTTCAGAGTCTATTGAGGGTTGGATTTCACTGGCTTTCATCTGTAGCTTGTCTCTCCTGGAAAGTTTCGTATGCTTATTCCTTCGGGATAATCTAGAATTTGTTGAAAATAGTTTGCTGGAACTGCTCACTTAGATTCAGTATTTTGTTTATACTTAGTTCACAGGACACTTAGTATTCTGTTCGTATTTTTATTAGTTTTGCTGATAAACAATAAGTATTGTTTATATTTGTTTCTTAGAGTAATATTTTGAGGTTAGATATCACTAATACGGATTTATTAGGAAATATTCTTTTTGGTTATTATTTTTGGTGTAGTTTCCGTTACCTTTATTAGGAATCCTATACGGTAAAACTGTAGTTGATAATGACTTGCATAGATGTCGCTAATAGTTCAGAAATAGGATTTTATTTACCTGAAGGGTTCATACCGGTTAAGAAGGTCGATTTTCGTTCTTCTTGAAGCAACTTTGATACAAAATGGTGGTGTCGTACTGACGAGTGTTTATTTTCTGTAATCATCGAAGTAATCCTTCATGTATTTTTATTTAAAGTTAGTGAAAATGAATATTTAAACAATGCGGAAGATATTGTAACTGTTATTTTCTACAATTACGCATTTATAACGTTTCGATGGACATCGAAGACTTACTATGACATGTAAGTTAAGTTTTTCTGTTTCTTAGAATATTTCTAAGATATAATTATTGTTTTAGCACCATTAAGCACCATTAAGCACCATTAACCACCATCACTAGACCATTAATTACTATTTCTATACCATTACTAGACCATTACTCACCATTTCTATACCATTAATATGGAATTACATTAATTTAAGTTGAAGTTTATTTTGGTATATTTGATATAGAAGTTCTCCGCATGGAGTGATGTTCTGTTGGAACATGGTTCTGTAATTTTCGGCATAGATAAATTCTATGTAACCGTCTAGCAGACAATTTTATATTGGACATAATTTTCAAAAGTATATTTTATCCCGGACAACATTTTCGATAATACATTTTATCCTGGAAGATGATTTTTCCAAAGTAGATGGGACAGCCTATATTTTCTTTCTTTCATTTGAGAAATGAATTCATCAGCATAGGGGAGACTTGTGCAGATGGAGACGATGGAATTCATACCTCATGGATTTTGCAGAAACCAGCTAAGTACTCATTCTGAAAACTTTTGAAAGCAATATTTCATATTTTTAAATTCTTTTATTTCAATATTCTTATAACTGTAAACTTTATCAGATCTGATATAGTATTGTTTAATACTATATGCCCTTCTGGCTTTTGTTCATTTTTAGGTACTTATTTTTTTTAAAACATTTAATCTCATTTATTAATTATTAAATATCATACTTTTGATTAAATGATTTCTAATTTAAGCATGACTTTTAAACACTGCAAGAAATGATTGCTGTTTACATACATTTCTTGGTGCTTGCTGAACTTCATGTTTTCTTTATACATTTAAGTCGAATGATTTCTGAATTTAGTAATTTTTATTAAGATTTCTTTAATTATATCTTAATATAATTACACATATTTTTTAGATATATTAATACATTACTTGATGTGCTTTCATTAAGTTTATTTATAATAAATTTCACAAATGAATTATCTTATTTTATTTAAGGGTTATATTTTCTCAAACTGAAAAGCTTAAGTATTTACACTAGGTTGTTACTTACCTAAAGGAGTAAAAGCTAAAGTAACTGGCGCCCCTAACAACATTAATCAATTCTTTCTATTTTTCCCTTGCCCATACCCATTGCTCCGCTGTCAAAACTAGCCGTTGGCAGTGAACGTATTAATTACGGTACAACCCCTCAAGCTTTAGACTTTTGCAATTATTATTTCGTTGTCAGCAGCTTATTTAGAGTTGGTTTTAATTTTTTAATATTTTTTTATTAAAATTTACTAATTGTAACCCCTTAAAAATTGACTTCCTTAAGCTTTAGATTTTTTCACCTATTTTTCTTGTTATCAATAGAATATAATCTAAAAATAAAAATAATTATTTTAGGTTAATACTCAAGTTTTTAGAATCTACTAGAAATTAAATTTGCCTCACTGTGCCATGTATAATGTCCGTAGGATATGTTTTTACAAATCAAGGTTACACAAATAAGTTTTGAGCTTTCAACCCGCTCCCATCTATTCCATTTTTAATCCTCCGTTCCATGTTATATACCATTTTTTTCCTTGTACTTCCCCTTTCAAAATTTGATTATAATTCTTAATTTCAATTCTCTGAAATAACATAAATTTTAAAAATATAAAACATAAAAGAAAATTACCTACATATTATATGTATAATACTAATAAATTTATTTTTTCTACTACCTAATTATGTGCTAGCTTACATATTATCTACCGTTGTCAGGACTTGTTTACCTTGGCAACCAATAAAATCATTGAACTCATTTATTATTGACCGTTGTTAAGCATTGTTAATTGACTACGGTCAATAATGAAAAATTTTTGAGACAACTACTAACTTTTTTCAACTTATTTGTCAAACTGACAGCTACGTCAAAATAATTTTTAAACTTTATTTTTAACTGATATATGGAGTTACTAGCTTTAGGTAGTAGAAAAAAAAGTATATGCATCATGTATGCGAACTGTCTTAAGTGTTCTCGACTGATTTTTTGCCTCGACTCCGTCTCAGCAAAAAAACTTCAGTCTCGAAGGCTAAACACTTAGTTCGCATACTAGATGCATAATGTACTATTTTTTAATTCACTTTTTAAGAAAAATACAGCTCTATAACCTTGGTATAAGCTTTGGCCTATCGTCTAATTTGTATTATTATACATCTAATTAATTTTTAATATTATTTAATGTATGTATTATTGGATAGATCTATATAGAATGAAAATTCTCGAGATCCTTAAATAAATTTATCTTATCTTATCTTATCTTATCTTATTATAAAATATATTATCTTTTAATTTTAACGAAGTCATTTGATTTGTTTTATTTCTTTCGATATTTCTTTATTATACTTTTCCGTTTGGTGTGTATTTTTCAATTGTTTTGTATGCTGAATAGGAATTCTTTGACTAAAAAATAAAAATTTTACTAAAAAATTCCTGCTTTGTATTCAAGGTGTAACATCAATCATGGCATTATATCATACCTTGCTTTTCAAAAGTCAAATAGAGAAATTCAATACTTTTAAAATATGTATCACATGATTCTTCTTTCAATTTATTTTTTTTTGTATATTTTGGCTCTAGAATACTATATTGCTATACAAAAATATCGATTACTTACATGTACAAAAATATATGAGCAAAAATAAATTGGTGGTTATTCTATTATCTCCATTTTATAAAATAAAATATTTTTCAATTCAAAAAATACATTAACAAATTGGTAAAAATTAGAAAAGCTTTATATCAATGACAGCGCCTTCGCCATAATTGTAAATATCAATTAAAAATACTGCCCTCTTAGTTAAAACGTCCCACTAAGGGGTATTTGACCGATTTAGGAGGCCAAATTTATTTTTGTGGTTTATTTGTCACTAAACATGTCATATTACTATGTTATAATTTTAGTATTTTAAAAAACATAAATATGATTAAATTGTTTGGTTTAGTTTGTTTGTTTTTGCTTTTGATAAAAAATAAAAACAAAACTATGATTATAAAATAAGCGTTTCATTCAAAAAATTATAATATATATTTTAAGGTTATTTTTTTTAATTAAAATTTAGGCGCGATTATCATATTGCGCGGCGAAAGTATGCGCAATTATATTAATACGACGTAAAAGTATGCGTGATTTTTATTGTCGCGATAATAGTTTCCGCGGTAAATGTTTTCGCGGTAATAATTTTTAGCGGTAATTACTTTTTCGCGGTGAAACCTTTCGCGGTTTAATCATTGCGCGGTAAATGTTTTCGCGGTAAACGTTTTCGCGGTAAAAGTTTCGCGGTAAATTTTTCGGCAAAGTCTCCTAGATCCATTTTTATTACTAACGTTTTAAAGTCCAAACCTTTACCTTGATACTTCAGTAAAGTACATAGCGGGGAAGACTGTAAAAGTACAACTAATATTCTCGAGTTAGTCTTAAAAATTTACTGAAAAATTACATTTTTTTAAAGGCTTTGTATTATTCAAAATTCAAAACTAGTGCATTAAATTTATTGTAAATTTATACACCCTTACCTGCTTTATCGAAATCCATAATTATTTATTTTAAATTATATCCCAAATAATAAATATTTACTTTAAAAATACGGCTACGCAGCAAGAAGCACAAATCCACAAAAAAGAATATTAGGTTTAAGCTGACCGCCCGATCGGAGCGATGCAGGGAGGGTGGTATTATTTGTCCCACTTAGTAAGCTTAAGTTTCTAACATTTTTTTTACCTAGGGTGATTTTTTGGAAACTCCACTTTTGGCCGCCTAAACTGGCCAAATACCCCTTGGTCCATCCCAAGTAATTTTTTTTTCATTTTCGGCTTATCTGCATATACCGGTTGTTCTATGCCATACTTCTCTATTCTCCAGGGTTCCCACCAGTCAGGGAAATCACAGAAGTCAGGAAAAATTTAAGGAAAGAGAAATGGAAACCTGTAAGTCAGGGAATTTGGGCATTCAATCGAAAAAATTGGGGAAAATAGTAATGTTAGTTAGGACGTTTTATATAATTAGGGCAGAATAGTACAAATGCTTTTCTCTATTAAACTACTCCCTTTGTCCACGGTTTGTTTATTAACGCGTATATCCGCTAATATCTGCGTATTTTACATAGTTTTTACACATATACATACAATGTATATGTACAACACAAATAAAAAATGTGTAAATTTACATGCTAAATCAGAGGTAATATGTTGCCAAGCAGGTGCAGGTAAAATTTACGAGATTTAGCTTGTAACTTTACAATTTTTTAGGAATATTACATGTACGTGTACGTAATATTCCTAAAAAAATATAAAATAACAAGTTAAATCTCGTAAATTTTACGTGCATCTGCTTGGCAACATATTATACCTCTGATTTAGCATGTCAATTTCCACTTTTTTTTACAATATAAATATTTTACATATTACATATAACTATAAAGTAGAAAACAAAACATTTATACAAATTTAGAAAAACGATATTTTTAAAAGAAAGGTTTTGCACTTTTGATTTTTTAATTTTTGGCAACATTTCCAAAACCCTGCTTATAAATGTCTTTTTTTCTACTTTATAGTTATAGGTAATATGTATTTAATAGAAGGGTTTAACTTTAAAAACTTGTTTTATATATTTTATGTAAAATTATATTCTCACCGGATATAATCATGCATACCAAATTTCAGTTCAGTTCAGTGTGGGTAAAACAAAAAGAAGGTTTATATAGCAACATGGTCGAATGGGGATGCCTAATTTATAAGAAAATTTTATTGTCATGAGATGAGTATGAAATTTAATTTCAAATTGTCTCATATGGGTAGAAAAGGGATTTTTTCTAATTTTAGGGGTGGGGGTTGGGGGTAAATTTTATGTAAAATTTTATTGTCATTAGAGATATGCATGTTTACCGAATTTCAGCCCTCTACGTTTATTCTAAGTGGGTAAAACAGAGAGTATGTAACCTAATTTTAGTTTTAAAATATCTAACGTGGGTAAAAAAATGAGTGAATTTACTTCATGAAGTGAATAGAAGGGTTTTAAAAATAATATAGTAGTGAGGGATAAGCATGTCTCTTATTGCCGTTAAGGATTTTATTTGCGAGGGACATGAATGTCCCTCACGGAGTTCAACTTGTTAAAAATTATAGACTTTGAATAAATAAAGAGTTTTTAATTATTATTTTTTACCTTATCTATAGAATTACTTTGCTCATTAATAAAGTTTATAATTAGTAAAACTTTATAAAAGTTTTGCTTTAAAAAGTACTGAATAAAAAGTTAACTATAGGTTAAATATGAATTTCCTAATATTTTATGAATCTTATAAATTATGTATTTTTGTTCTTTTGTACGACACTATATGGCGCCAACAATTGTAATCTTTCAATACAGAATAGTTTAAATTTAGTAAGAATTAGAATTTTTCTTCAGTGCAAAAACCACCCAACCAATATATATTTTAATATGGATATTCTCATTGACTATAAAAATTAGTATTATAGCAGTAAAAAAAACTATATTTATATACTTCTTTAGAAATTATTACAGTTGTTTTGTATGCTACAAAAAAACGTTACGTATGTTACCCGAGGGTTTTTATCAAATTCCAAACTGAATTTGGAAAAAACTAATTATATTTTCCTAGGGCAATATACTCCAACTTTTTTTGCAGTTGATCATGGTCCATTTAGGGGTCGTTTAGGGGCCGTTTAGGGGCCCTAAACATTCAATTTTATCTATTTGACATTTTATTTGGGCTTATTTTTTCACCATATCAGTTTTGGAAATGCTGGATAAATTTTAAACTATAACCTTAGGAAACGTTCAAGTATTACGTAACGCAAATTGTAACGCGGGAACCGGGGTATGAAGTGTATGAATTTTGGTACAATTTTCGTTACGTAATACTTAAACGTTCCCTTACCCAATATCTAAATAAATATATAATAATAATATTTAATTTTTGATGCCGTGGTATCAAACACTTACCCGGGTAACAAATTTTAATTTTAACCAAGTGGTACTGGTACTGCCATGTAAACGTAGGTTTTTTACATTAACAATTAAGGGATGATTTTTTGCCATCTGAAAAAAATTAAGAAAATAGTATATTGTAATCCTAGACGGGAAAGTGTTTTTTTGGGTCAAGAGAAGATATGGACTTGTCAGGCCTGTCGAGACAGGCCACTTCTCGAGACCCAGAAAATCACTACAAAAAAAAAATAGTACAAAAGCAAAAAAAAAAATGTAAAAAAGTTAGGTACTAGATTGAGTGACCCAATGAGCATTTGGCAGATATGTCAAAAAATTAATGAAAAGTTCTTCAAAGTTTTCAAATATAAGGTACTAAATAGTTATTTTAGTATTAAGGGTAGTAAGTGCATTTTACCAGTTGAGGATTATTTTGGAGAGTGAGACGAAGTCGAAATCTCCATACTATCATATCCGAAACCGGTAAAGCACTTAATGGCCGTGATGCTTATTACGATCCAACATAAAATAAACATCAATAAGATTAATAAAAGTAAAATTAAAATGTAAAATTGATTTTATTGTAAAAATCAAATCAGCACCTTTGATAAAATTTAACCCTAACAACGAGTTGCTACGTATAGAGCAGTCCAAAAGACCCTCTTAACTTTTTAACGAGTTAAAATATCGACTTCAAATTTATAACTTTTCAATAAGACAACTTAGTAGATAGTTTATCTTTTAGCATATGTTTCATACTTTCAGCTCTTAAAATGTGGGCATTTTTTTAAATATGATATATCGTTTTAAAGCAAATAAAATTTTCTATTGGATTGTATATATTTTTAATTTTTTAAATTTTTTTTTAAGGTTTTGATTTTTTAATTTTTTGTGCTAAAACATGCGATTTTTAAAGTTTTTTTTTTGTAAATTTTTATTTATGTCCATTAAAATTAGTTTAAAAGTATAATTTACGTTTTTTCATCATGAAATTAGTCATTTTTAAAAACTTTTTTGATTTTTTTAGAGAAATTTTGACAAAAATACCCATTTTAAACCCAAAAAAAAAAATTCAAAAAAATTAAAAAATATATAGTTAAATGGAGAATTTCATTAGCTTTAAAATAATATATCACACGAACTTTCCATTTAAAAAAATGTCCCACCATGCCCCACTGCCCACACTTTAAGAGCTAAAAGTACCAAATATATGCTAAAAAATAGTTTTAGTTGTCTTATTTAAGAATTATAAATTTGAAGTCGATATCTCACCTCATTTAAAAGTTAAGAAGGGGGCTTTTGGCTTTTGGACCGCTCTGTATAATAAACAATACTAAATTCCTAATTATGTTTGACGTTTGTCCTGTGTGCCAATTGATATCTTTGTAAAATAAACTGTTTTTGTAAAAAATGCGTCAAGATAAAAATTTTGAGCTTTAAGGTGTGTGGAATATAAGATGTTTTGAATTTATACCCAAAAAATCCAAAGATCAGTATGAAAATTCAAAATATGGTGCAGTAAAAAAAAGGGGAAAAAATAGAAAAGTTACTAAGGACGGAAATTTTTAATTTTAAACAAAATTATAAAAATATTAATTTATTATTCCATCAATCTATTTTCTAATCATCGTACAGAGTGATATTGGTAGACTGACAGTTTCGGGTTGCTGGCCCTCTTCAGTACCAAGAGTCAACTCTGCACGCTGATTAAGAAAACGTTTTTAGACTTTACTCGCAAAAGGAATATAGCCATTAGAAAATAGATTGATGGAATAATAAATTAATATTTTTATAATTTTGTTTAAAATTAAAAATTTCTGTCCTTACAAATTTTACGTCTAACCGCCCGTTAGTGGTACTATGTGCTTGAGACACACAAGTCTTCAACTTGCTACCATTCAAAGGCTCCAGATTAGGAGAGGTATGAGTAGTTGTCTACATCTAGAAATAGATGGCGCACAAGTCTACATCAATCTAATAATAGCTATATTCCTTTTGCGAGTAAAGTCTAAAAACGTTTTCTTAATCAGCGTGCAGAGTTGACTCTTGGTACTGAAGAGGCCCAGCAGCCCGAAACTGTCAGTCTACCAATATCACTCTGTACGATGATTAGAAAATAGATTGATGGAATAATAAAAGAAAAGTTACCGTTGGCTTATTAATAAATAATTATTTCGTTCGAAGAAGAAACCTAAATAGTCCAATAGCGTTTAACACTTATTGTTCCAATTGTAATTTTATATTTAACTTTAATAAAAACTAATTTAAAGCTTTAAAAATGAAAAATTAGATTATTATTTACTTACCGCCTCCCGATCGGTAAGTTATTTACTTACCGATCAGCAATTTGTAAAGATAACCTACTGCTGTCATACTTAGGCTAGTAAACACGTCAAATTACCCGATCGTGCAAAAAAGTCTATAAATAAACAGAATTATAACTAAATTATAACTAAATTATAACTAAATTATAACTAAATTATAATTATTCTTTAATAAAATTAAACTAAATGACCCAAGATAATAAAAAAATTGGTTTCTTTAACTAGAGTTAAATATTTGGCGCCATCTATTTATAATTGTTGTAATGTTTTCCTGTCTAGCCGGGAGAAAAAGCACTTTCTGTCCCCAAACGAGTCAAAAAAAAAAAAAAAAGAATTTTAACCTTATGTATGATAAAAAAGTATTTTGAATAAAAAATAGTACAGTACATCACTAACCAATATTTTTGTTACAGTTTTGACGTAAGAGGGAGACCTTTCAACAAAGCTCTACAATGGTCCGACCCCAAAATGTTTGGTCCTCGTGCATATTTTGTAACAGTGGCAAATCCAGCTGCTTTGACGCTCGATGCAGTTCAGTTAGATGATGAAGGCGTCTACAGATGCAGAGTCGACTTCAAAACTTCCCCAACGAGAAACTTCGCAATTAATTTGACAGTTATAGGTAAATATAAACATTATTATATTGAAATGGTGAACTTTATATGCATTTGTTATGGAACCCTTAAGAGTCCTTTCGAAAAAACAAAAAATATATATACAGGGTGATCAATAACTGGCAGGCCAACATTAAAAAGGTAATTATTATACATCCAAAAAAATAAAAAAAAGATCATATAAAGGTTGGTCCGAAAATGAGCCCTAAGGAAGCTACAGCCCTTCGAAGTTGGACATATTGAATGGGGAACAAAAAATCACCAATAAAATTTTTATGCTGCAGGGTGATCTACATTTAAAACTAAGCAAAAAAGTATTCTTCACCGAAACACCTAAATTTAATATTAAAGGAGTAATAGTCTTTTAATTTTTTTTGTGGCAACAAATATTTTAGGATGTACAATCACCTCTTAAATTTTTTTGTAAAACGTCAAGATATGTTAAAATAAGCAAAGAAAAAATTCTATCTGTCTGTTTATCCGTCAGTCCTCCCGTCAAAAAAAAACTTTTTATATTTTATGAGAAAGTATTCTCGCTCATTCTAAACGGCTGGCTATTATCATATCGAATTCTTAACAGTTATGAAAAAAAAAACAACTTTTGCTAAAAGGATCGTATCAATATTGAAAAAAATTCCTTTAAAAATAAAGTAGTTATAGGGGCCTAAACTTAAAAAAAAATCGAAAGAACTAGAGGGAAAAATGCAATCAACAACTTTGTTTACGAAAAAATTTATTTTAATAAAGATTATTCTTGCCAAATTTTAAAAATATTCATTCAGAAACAAAACAGTTATAAAGGGCTATTTAAAAAAGAATAAACATAAAATGAAACTTGCTATTAACGTATATTTTCCAAAAAAAAAACTTGATAAAAAGAGGTAATCGTTCCTAGTTAAAAAAAAATCTAAATAAAAACAAAAAGTTATAAAGGGTACCACATAAAAATTCTAAATATGCCAATATCCCAATTTTAACTCTAGGATGCATACCCCGGGCCTCCGAGGCCCGGCAGGTTAAATAATTAGCTGTAACCTACGGAAAAATTAATTAAATAAAAAATCCTTTTAGGAATGCCCCAATTCATGTGTTTGGAATAAGATTCTTGCAAAATTGTTATTGTTATTTTATACCATGTGGTATAACATACCCCGGGCCGTTCAGTCCGTAAATGTATTTTTCATTCCAAAAAAAAATATAAAACGTTGATAAATCATTTTTAGTTAGATTTATTAAAATTATATACCAATTGAACGTAACAAGTGGTATCTACTTATACTTTTAAAAGACAAACTAAACGTCGTACAATAGCGTTCTTCCTAAATATGATTGATGTAGCAGCTTTAAAAGCATTTATTGTTTTTACAATAGAACATCCAAATTTTTACAGTCTAAAACTAGCCCGTAGACTAAGGATTTATAAAAACAGCTTAAAATACCTCATACATACATACTTATTTTTTATAAAAATTCTTAAACCATCTGACGAACAACCAGGACTGTCCAATAGGAAAATATTCTATTTGTGCCACTCAAAATTGGAAAGAAAAAGTAAAATGACTTGTCAATGTTAAAATAATATTAGCAATGAACATGTTACAAAATTTATGATAATTAATTTATGATAATTATAATTGATTTTCTAAGGACTAAATTATTTTCACTTATTTTTTTACTGATTATTTTAATAGTGTTTAATATTTATTTTAATAGTAATTAATATTTTTTTATTATTTAAAGAAATAAATATATATTAAAACATAAATATAATAGTTTAATTTTATATAATATGTACTTCTTAAACCGTTAATTTTATATTCGGGCCTTTAGAATTTTACCAGAAAAAAAAAAGTTGCTTGTAACTGCAAGTTTAGGGTGGATCTATTTTTTTTATTGTTTTAAAATTTTTATTCTGGTGTTTCTGGAATATCCTAAAAATATGAGGGTGATCAAACTTCTCTAAGGATCCCGATTAGACCCCTAAAATTGTGAAATTACGCAAAAATCGTAAAAAATCGTTGAAAATGTACTGTTTTATTAGTAGAAAATTTAAAAGCCTTAAAATTTTAATTTGGTTCTTTTGAGTGTAGAAAATTATGTCCAAATTTCAAATGATCAGGTGCCGAAAATCTGCCAAAGTTGTCCCTAAAACACTAAATCTGACAAATTTCCACCAAATTTTGAAATTTGGCACATAATTTTGTACACTCAAACGGAACAAATTAAGATTTTAAGGCTTTTAAATTTTCTACTGATACAAAAAGTACAGCCCATTTTCAACGATTTTTCACGATTTTTGCTTAATTTCCCGATTTTAGGGATCCAACTGGGACCCTTAGAGAAAGAAGTTGGATCACCCTCATATTTTTAGGATGTTCTAGATACACCAGAATGAAAAATTTAATAACAATAAAAAAAATAAGGTCGACCCTACTGCAAGGTATACTATAAAATGCGAAGCACAACCTGTTTTTTTTTTTAAGTTTCGGGCTTTTCCTCATCAAAAAGAATGTAGAGGAGTGTTATAGGAAAATATGTCAAAAATTTCCTGTTTATATTTAGGTACATTTATAACTTTTAATTATTTTGCTCATAACGCAAACATAAAAGTTTGTAGGAACTAGGAAATTTTGTTACAAAAATAAATTTAAAATGTTTTTTTATTCCATAATTTGGCTTGTTTGTTAAGTCATTAAAATACTAAAACTTTTTTTTTCACAAAAAATTCGAAACCTTAATTTTAAATATATTAATAGAAAATTTGTACACCGAGAAAAATCTTAAAAATATACAGGGTAATTAATAACTGGCATGCCAAAATTTAAGAGGTGATTGTGCATCCAAGAATATAAAAAAAAGTTCCTATAAAGGTTGGTCCGCAAATGAGCCCATTGAAATTGTAATAAAAATAAGGTTTTTAATTAATAACTCTTGAACCCTTTAAGCTAGAGCGACTAGCTTTTTGCATGTATAGTAATATCAATAAGGGCAATAAGTTTATGTTAATTTATTTTTTTTAATTTATCCAGAGGCGTGCCTAGACGGACAAAATATGTGAGGCTTAACACATTTTTGCCCCAATTTTTTTGTGTAGTTTTCTTGGATTTTTTGTAAAAAATATAGATTTCTTAAGTAAATACACTGCCCAGTAAAAGAGCTTTCCCATTTTTCACCTCCGCCCGTAAAATGGATTTTTTATTATCAGATTCACTTTCAGCAACCTTAAAATACAAATTTTCACGAAAACTACCCTCTGCCCCTTTAAGGGTAAAGTTAGATTTTTTTTATAATCAGTCTCACTTTTAACAACCTCAAAAACCCCAATATAACAATTTTCACGAAAACTGCCCCTACTCCTCAGGGGGTGGATTTAGAAAAATTTTATTATCAGATTCACTTTCAGCAACCTCAAAAACTCCAATACACCAGTTTTCACGAAAACTGCCCCCACCCTTAGGGGGTGAAATTAGAAATAAAGTATTATTAGATCCATATTCGTCGACCCCAAAAACCCCTATATACCAATTTTGAAGAAAATATTAATGATATTGAAAAATATTTACCTCGTTATCCCCTCGGGGTGGAATTAGAAAAGTTTTTTTTATCAGATTCAATTTCAGCAACCTTGAAAAACCATATATAGCAATTTTCAAATTTTTCTAAAAAAAATATATTTTCCCCTTACCGCACCCCAATGTTTACCAAAAACAATCCCGAGAGAGAAATTTTGGTAACATACCTGTATGCCAAATTTCAAGTCTTTAGCTTAAAGCGTTCTTAAGTTATCGTGCCCAAAAGATTTCCCGGACAGACCGTTCGACCGACCGACCGACCGACCGACCGACCGACCGACCAACCGACCGATCGACCGACCGACCGACATTTTTTTTTTTGGTCGAAAATGATTTATATCAACATAAAACGTCATAAAACGCAAAAATACACAAAAAAAAAATTGAAAATTTTTGCACGAATACAAGGCTTTCCGAAATTTTGAAAATTTTCAAAATGGAAAAGCAATACATACAAAATTTCATATAGTGTAACACTGTAGGAGCAACCGTTTTCAAAAAAAATTCAATTAAGAGGAAGTAACATTTTGTGCCACCAAAAACGTTACTTTTTAAAAGGCTATTACTGCTTTAATATTAAATTTAGGTGTTTTGGTGAGGAATACTTTTTTGCTCAGTTTTAAATGAAGAATCGCCCTGCAGCATTAAAATTTTATTTGTTCCCCATTCAATATGTAATCTTCGAAGGGCTGTAGCTCCCTTAGGGCTCATTTTCGGACCACCCTTTGTAGAAACTTTTTTTCATATTTTTGGATGTAGAATTACCTCTTAAAATTTGGCATGGCAGTTACTGATCACCCTGTATATATTTAATTTAATTCTAATTATATTTTCATTTATAGAAGAACACCTAAATATTTTTAAGAAATTTAATCAGCTTCCCAACATTAGCTATTTATGAAAAATAGTTATTTAAATAAGACTAATAAATATATTAGAGCCCTAAATATATACAAAATAGCCCTAAATATATGGCTACAAAAAAACATAGGGGAAAGTAGGGTAACAGTGCGCAGTGGGTAACCGTGCACACCACCGAAAATTCATATTCAGAGGTATTCTGAAACATGTCTGGCATCTATGCTTGAGGGGCGTGTCTAACAATTCGCTAGCACCAAAAACGGCGACTGACAAATGAAAGTTCTTTACAAAATTTGAATATGTGTGAATTGATGTTTGTTGTTATTATTTGGCACGTCTACGAAATAGGACTGCAAGTTCATAATTTTTGACCTATTATTCTAAAATAAATATATTCTTGAAGGGTATGATCATCTGCATTTATCCATGCAATTTTGTTAAATTTAATTAAATAGTTTTTGTTATGTAAAGTGATTAATTTTTAAGTTCATGATGGAGTAATGATGCGTATTCCCCTCATTCAATTAAAAAGTAATAAAATTAAATAAAAAAAAAAGTTTTTAAAGTTAAAACCTTTCTAATAATTATGTAATTAATAATAACATGTAATTATAATAACATGTTACGTATGACTAAAAAGTAGAAAACAAAATAGTTATACAAATGTTCAAAAACTAGATTTTTAAAATAAGGATTTTGGAGAAGTTCTTTAAACAATCAAAAATTCCAAAACCTTTCTTTTAAAAATTGAGTTTTTCAAAACCTGTATCTTGTGTTTAACAAACATTTTTGCATTATTTTCTGTTTCTATCTTTTGTGCACAATTCCCCAATAGGTGCACACCATTGCCCGTTGGGGTGGGGAATTGTACGCAAATGTACTTTTATAGTTTTACTTTTTTATTGTGATTCTGGTAAAAGCTACCTAAGTTTTGATGATAGGTAATGATAGTCTAATAAGTAAGGCTTCTTTTGCCACTTTTATATTTTTTGTAATATTCATAAGGTGCCAATCATATGCCGTTTTTTTGTGGAGCAGCGGTTACTAACCAAGTTAGGGGAATATATATTTCTCTCTCTTTTTAACTCATCAATTAAACAGAGAAAGAGTAACATACTGGTTAACCGGCGTTACCACAAAAAATTGACTATAGTTTCGATTAGGTGCGCACTGTTACCCTACCTTCCCCTATTTATTAAACATCAATAAATTGTATATTCATGGTAAGTAGATTAAACTTAATAAGGAAATAATTGCACCACTTGTGACAATTATAAATAATTATTTAATGAATTTTATCATTTACAATTAAACATTTCACACTGCTCTGAAAATAAGTTTAAACCAAAAGTTCTTCAACTCGGGGTATTGTTTTATATTTTATTTCTTTATCATTTTGAGAGCAAAACGAAAATCGTAGGGTGCTCACTTTTTTAGATAAAAAAATTTCAAAAAAAATTTAAAATTATTTATATTTCCTTAAATTTTTGGTGTAAATCTTATTTAAAACAAAATATTTTGGATAAAATGTACAATTAAATTTTAAACTAAATTAAATTGTTTGATATTTACAAATTTAAAAAATCTATATAAAACATTTTACTATTCCTTAAAACGACTTTTGTTTGATTAACGAGTCGTCGCTCCGAAGTGACTGATCGATTTCGTGCTTTTTAGCACTCTTCAGAGCCACATATCGGTAGTAGGGACAACTACGAAAATTAAATCCTTTCCATATATCTCTATATGGAGTTTAAAAATCGTTGTAAGGAAAAGCAAAAACAGCTAGCGACATCTACTGCTAAAAGCAGAGACTGGATAAACCTATCGACAGTCCAAAAAAGGGAGCAGTTATTGGTTTCAAGAACCTATTGCACGCTGTCGATAGGGGGCAGATTAATCAATGCCACGGTGGACATTGCCGCCAATTGAATCCTAAACACTAGGAGGGCACCTTTTACAGTGGTATCTGAATTAATAAACTAAATTAAATTGTTTGATATTTACAAATTTAAAAAATCTATATAAAACATTTTATTATTCCTTAAAACGACTTTTGTTTGATTAACGCAGTCGTCGCTCCGAAATGACTGATCGATTTCGTGCTTTTTAGCACTCTTCAGAGCCACATATCGGTAGTAGGGACAACTACGAAAATCAAATCCTTTCCATATATCTCTATATGGAGTTAACAATAATGTTAAAATAATTTTTATTTAAATTACTTACCATTAAAAATTTCTAAAGCTGTATTATAATGAATAGGTTTTCTGGCGATTTGACATACTGTATAATTGCATTCTTTTCCATCGTTTGATCTAGTATCTCTTTTTAAATTTGAAATACTATAGAAATCTGGTAAACTTACATTTTGTTCAATAACATTCTTAATTGGGAGATTTAGCTCAGCGGTCAATGGCATCGATATAGCCTGACACTGATCTAATGATCGTGAGTTCAAACCTCACTGGCGCCGATTGCCTTTTTCAGTTAATTAATAATTGAAATTTGGCGAAGGCGTACTCCCTAGATATATTGGTTCGAAAGTCAATTAAAGCCGGTGGTTCCCTCTACTACTAGCCCACACAAGTCCTGGACTTAGGGGATGCTTAATTAAGTAGAATAGTACGAGGTTAAAAACAAACATAAAAAAAAAAAATTCTGTACAAATTACTCTTACATTTTGAACGGGGGTAAACGTTCATCTTCTTCATTGTATTCAAACAGATTT
>OY294049.1:24440835-24466965 GCA_958510825.1 Brachypterus glaber | reverse complement strand
AGACTGGATAAACCTATCGACAGTCCAAAAAAGGGAGCAGTTATTGGTTTCAAGAACCTATTGCACGCTGTCGATAGGGGGCAGATTAATCAATGCCACGGTGGACATTGCCGCCAATTGAATCCTAAACACTAGGAGGGCACCTTTTACAGTGGTATCTGAATTAATAAACTAAATTAAATTGTTTGATATTTACAAATTTAAAAAATCTATATAAAACATTTTACTATTCCTTAAAACGACTTTTGTTTGATTAACGCAGTCGTCCCTCCGAAGTGACTGATCGATTTCGTGCTTTTTAGCACTCTTCAGAGCCACATATCGGTAGTAGGGACAACTACGAAAATCAAATCCTTTCCATATATCTCTATATGGAGTTTAAAAATCGTTGTAAGGAAAAGCAAAAACAGCTAGCGACATCTACTGCTTATCCAGTCTCTGCTTTTAGCAGTAGATGTCGCTAGCTGTTTTTGCTTTTCCTTACAACGATTTTTAAACTCCATATAGAGATATATGGAAAGGATTTGATTTTCGTAGTTGTTCCTACTACCAATATGTGGGTGGGTCTGAAGAGTGCTAAAAAGCACGAAATCGATCAGTCACTTCGGAGGGACGACTGCGTTAATCAAACAAAAGTCGTTTTAAGGAATAGTAAAATGTTTTATATAACTAAATTTTAGTTTGTAATTCCATAAATAAAAAAACATACGCATGTATTAGTGTGGTCCTATATTATTTATTTTTATCCTAATAATATTGTACATAATACAGACCTAAATTATACATTTAATTTTAGTTTATTACCATTAGTAGCAAAAGTTATTATTACTTATAATAGTTATTTATATATTTTATCTGAAATAAAGCACACAAAAATGAAGGCAGTAATCTTACGGATGTTACATTTACACTTTCTTGCTAGGTTTTACGTTAATTATTTTTGTAAAATTTTGCTATCCGTAAGGTTTTCATAGAAATAATGTCAAATAATTACTGAAATTAAAAATCTGTTTGAATACAATGAAGAAGATGAACGTTTACCCCCGTTCAAAATGTAAGAGTAATTTGTACAGAATTTTTTTTTTTTTATGTTTGTTTTTAACCTCGTACTATTCTACTTAATTAAGCATCCCCTAAGTCCAGGACTTGTGTGGGCTAGTAGTAGAGGGAACCACCGGCTTTAATTGACTTTCGAACCAATATATCTAGGGAGTACGCCTTCGCCAAATTTCAATTATTAATTAACTGAAAAAGGCAATCGGCGCCAGTGAGGTTTGAACTCACGATCATTAGATCAGTGTCAGGCTATATCGATGCCATTGACCGCTGAGCTAAATCTCCCAATTAAGAATGTTATTGAACAAAATGTAAGTTTACCAGATTTCTATAGTATTTCAAATTTAAAAAGAGATACTAGATCAAACGATGGAAAAGAATGCAATTATATAGTATGTCAAATCGCCAGAAAACCTATTCATTATAATACAGCTTTAGAAATTTTTAATGGTAAGTAATTTAAATAAAAATTATTTTAACATTATTGTAAAAGTCCAAACCATGTAAAATTAGAATGGTTTTAGTAAATGTATTTACGGATTTTAAATTTAAGGCTTTAAGCCACCTAAATTGGGAGAACTTTCAGTTTCCGTTTAATCGCTGATGATGTATTTAGTATTAAGAGACGAAACGTCGAAAAGTAAAAATCCCTATACACGGTTCCAAACCTGAATTGAAATTTATTCCGTATTTATGTATTTATAATTAACATAATACAAAGTAAAGGAATATAGGGCCATCCTATTATTATTTTTTTATTATATTCTATCTAGGCATTTTGTTTTTGTTGTAAATAACATATAAGATACAAAATATATTGTTTTAAATCAAATTTACACTGAAAATTTAGAGATATATGACAACATTTAAAAAAATTAAAAATCAAGTTATCTAAAAAAGTAAGCACCCTACGATTTTAGTTTTGGTCTTAAAATGATAAGCAATCATCAAAGAAATAAAATATAAAACAAAACCCCGAGTGCAAGAACTTTTGGGTTAAACTTATTTTTAGTGCATTGTGATTTATTTAATATAATTAGATTATTTGGTTTTGTACAGAATATTTAAGACTGAATGTTGTATAATCAAGGCAATTAATCAACGATTACGACAATTAAACTTTATAATTATTACCATTAATTACCATTAATTACCATTAATTACCATTGGTTCAAACCAATCAAAAAAATATATAAAGAATAATTTTTCATCAACATACTTAAAAAACTAATTTATTTTTGTGGATTAAACTACACTCTTGTCCTCTATATTGTTATACTTTTTAATTGTGATGATTAAAATTTTATTTGATACAAATTTATTTTTTCCCAGTGTATCTACACTAATAAAAAATATAATTCAGATTTATTTGGATATGGCCAATTAAATTATTTGGTTGTGAGTAATAAATTTTATTTGAGTCAAATAAATATTTAGTTTATGTAAATAAATATTTTATTTTCAAAATCACGTATTAATGGGAACAAAATAGTTTACTTGACAGAAATAAAATTCATTTGTCACAACCAAATAATTCAATTGACCATATCCAACAGTTTTATCAGTCTATTTTTTAATAAAAAAACATTAGTGTTTTTTATATAAATTAAACTTTAAATGTAAAGTAAATGTTCCTTAATTTGAATAAGGACCCGCTTCATAGCCTACGGTATATTTCTTTTTAATCAAAAACCTTTTATTATCGTTAAAAATAAATGTCTAGTGAAAGAGAATATCAATTTTACAGTGTTATTTTTTGTTAAAATTTTCTTACAAAAATCAGAATCAAGTTACCCGTCGTTTTTAGGAAATATTATAACGAATATCCTATGTTGACGAAAAATTATATTTTTAGGTCTATTACGGAGAAAAAGTGACATATTTCACGCGAGTGGGAAGGTTTACGAACGAGCCGCCAGGCGAGTGAGGAAACCCCACGAGTGTATGAAATACACTTTCCAACGAGTTATGTACACTATTTTTCCTACGATCCCGAAAAAATATAAAGTTGCTTATTTTAAAATTGTCTAATTTTTATTAATTTTTAAGAAAAGCAAAGCACAAAATAATTATAAATAGCATAATAATTTATATGTAGGTATGTCAAACAGGAAATATGATTTTCATTTAGCTTTAGTTTTCTTGGTTTTATATTTAATACAATACATAGCTGTTTAATGGGTTGCCTATTCCTAAATAAATGCAAACTTGAGTTTGCCTATTAAATTAGATTTCTGTGGTTATGCTGCCATTTAAGACAGTAAAATCGTACTGTTTTACATTTCGTAAGAAAAATACTCTGTATTTTGATGTTTTTTATGTAATCTAAGGTAACTAAATAAAAAACTAAGTAATTTTTATAAGATCTAGACTGTCTAGACTAGACAGTAATGGTCAAAATAGTAACGTTATAACTATAGTTTCTATTTTTGACATGAAACAGAAATATTTGGATTAAAACACTTAAAATATATAAAAGGCTGTGGTGAAAGGTGGAAAATGGTTTATAAAACAAGGTGAAAAAAATTCGTAGAATCTACGAGGTAAATATCTAAATAAAATTAGTCCAAACCTTCATACATAAATATCATACGAGAGTTTGCTAAATGTCATTTTCATAGAGGATCGTAGGAAAATAATAATAAAGGCCTTTATTTAGCAAATCAGAGTTGCAATAAATTTGTTTTTGCATTTTGGGCGAGGTTTAGTGCGGATAACAGATTTTCTATCGAATTGCATTAAGGCAATTCGGGAAGAAAGAGCTGCCAGCCGCCTATTCTTCCACCTAACCCAAGATTGCCAGCCGTTCTCGGAGAGTGAGGTTAGAAACTGTGTATCAGACACGATTTTTTATTCTATTGTAACGGAGGATTTTTAAATTGTTTACCCCTCTACCACATACACCTTATTTATGTAACGTTACTACAGACTCGGCTTAAAAATAACGCCTCCCTCTAAACAATTTAAAAGAAGAACAACATTTTTAAAGTTTTGATTTATTTACGTTAAACGAATTCTTTGTAGCTTTAATTATTTTATTATGCAATATAACATAATATTTAAATGAATTATTCATATTATATAATTTGTACTATAATATTATTTTTTGTTATAGAATAGAATAGAATAGAATCTTTATTAATTTCTTCATAATTTTTTTTTTACATGAAGACGCGTAGGAAAACTTGATAGGAAATTTATTTAAATAACTTGGTAGAAGAAATAAAAAAAAATTATAAGATAAAATTAAAAACTTAATCATAAATAAACAACATAAACATAAAATTCAAAAAAAAAATAATATTTTTTTTTGCAATGAATAAACCCTACACTGAGAGAACAATAGCGTAATTAATAACGTAATTAGGTTATAGTATACAACAATAAATAGTTGTATATGCGTTGTATATATATTGCATAGAATACAAACAAAAAAGTAAACATGTTCGGTATTTACAAATGAGTGCAGTTGTTTGATTTACAACTACAAACTGTTAATCTGTGAGGTTTTTCTTTATCGCACAGAGAGCAAATCGGGCGGGGCTTCCAATTTCGCAGGGTCGGATTGTCGCTCCTTACTACGTCACGATCCTCGCTTTAAAATGCAGGAAATTCATCTGACCCGTCCGTGTGCGGCTGGCTAGCTGAACCTGGAGTGCCTCGGCTATCTACTGCGTTTCAAAATTTGGTGTAATGTATTTTAAATATTTATGTGCACATAGAAACTACATATCACATGTAATTACATGTACATGTACATGCTTATCGTTGAGTAGCCCAAACTGCCTACTTTCAATATTTTGGTAAAACATTTATTAGAATCAGCTGATTGTCGCCATCTTTATTAATCATCCTTTCTCAAAAACTACAACAACGTTGTTGTATTATTAAATAATAGGAATCTAAAATTTTAATAGTGTATTTAATATAAGGTTATAATGTTTTAGAATAATCGTAAAAATGGTATTATATACCTCAAACTTGTTACAATAACGTTTGGTTGTACTATTTTTAGAATTTTATTGCATCATAATGTTTACTAAACTCTCAAACTTATGATATGGGAAGAACGTTCAATAAAGCATTATAAAGTCAATATTAATTGATAGTCCAGTCAAATAACGAAAAATTCCTGTGTTAAATTACAATAAATGTAAACGGGTTGATATTTTAAAGGGTAGTAGTGGATAGTAACAGAATACTCCTGTTGGTTTTTCACCGGTTGTTTTGTGTAAGGGATGTCCGCTATCTTAAATTTTAGGGGTGAGTGTGGTTATCTCACTAAATATGCACCTTAAGATTAAAATGTATATAACCAATTGTATTAAGGAAAAATTTTTCAACAAGTTTTGTTTAAATAATTTTTTTATTATATTAATAATAATCGAGTTATAAATATTCAAATATAGCCAAGTTGGGGGTAAAATTGTTTTTTTTTCGATTTTTCGTCCAAATTATTCTTCGGAGGATAAAAGTTGTTATGAGCAAACTTGTAGCTCTTAAAATTCTCTTTAAGTTTTATATGTTATATATTTTCATAAGTATTTTTTACGATTACAGTGGGCGGTGAAAGCCCAGTTGCGCCCTCTGTAACCGTACCAAAGTACATATGAAAATTTATAATATATGAAACTTTTTTAGAGGATTTTAAGAGCCACATGTTTGCTTTTAACCACTTTTATCGTCCGATGAATAATTTGGCGGAAAAAAGGAAAAACCAATTTCACGTCCAACATGACTATTTTCAAATTAACTCGATTTTTATTAATATATTAAAAAAATCATCCAATCAAAAATTGTTGGAAATTTCCTCCTAAACAAAATTACTTATATGCATTTTTATCGTAAGATGCATATTAAGCAACCCAGCCTTAAAATTTAAGACAGCGCACACCCCTTAGGCAAATCACCCGGTGAAAAACTAACACGAGTGTTCTGTTACCATCCACTACTATAAAATATCAGACCGTGTAGATTTATTGCAATTTACAATTACTATTTGACTGGACTATGAAGAGAGTTTATAAAATAATAAATGTGTATAATATTAAATTACTCAGGTAAATATTATGTGTTATACTACGTTATAGGTTTTATATTATAGAACTTAACCATCACAATAGTTGGAGAGCTGGTGAACATTTTCATTTCATTGTTTTCTCATGAATCCTTTTTATGTCTTAAGGGGTTATATCCAATGAACTAGAGGAGTGGGGGAACAGGAATGGTGTCTAAACGTGTGGCAGCCATGAACTGCATTCTTTACTTTAGGGGGTTCAAATTTTTCACACTAGGTGGTGCGATTTGGTAACTTTATAGGGAATTTTTATCTTAGGATTGGCCATTGTGGTTTATTGACAATTAAATTTTCAGGGTTATGTCAATGGATTTAAAAACGTATATAAAACAATGCACTAGTTCATTGATATAAAATACCATTTCTAAAAAACAAATTCCTATTTGAAAAAATTACAGAAATATATTAAATTAAAAAAATAACAGAAAAAAAAAACAATTATAATGAAAAACAACAAGGTAGGTCCCTTATTTAATAGCAGTTGAATCTTTTGAAGGACCCAAACCTTCCTTCCTATACATATGTAAATGCATTTTGGTTCTGGCGTGTAGATTGTTTAATTCCTCGGCTATTTTTCTTATATTAGCCCCAAAATATATTGTTAAAATTGATTTTTTTTGCTGGCTTAAGAACAGTTTTAATGAATCAAGACTTACAGAGGTAAGCATGATTTTGTTGGCAGTTTTTTTTTTTGTTATATCCGGAAAATCTAGCGTCATACAAAAACTATAATAATTCAAAAAGAAACTGAAACTGAAACTAATTTCATTTTAATATATTTAGTAATAAATAACCTATTTGGGGTTACTGCATTCCAGCTTAGTAACAGTCCCTTATTTTGGAGATACTGCAATTTTTATAAGTCTATAACTGAATAAATAAAGCTGTTTACTTAAATTTGATTGGTTCAATAAATAGCCCATGGAAATGCATAACTAAGAGTAAGGTTAATGAATTGCAATGTTCAGGGCAAGGATGTCCCTTGATGCAGAATACTGCATATAAGGGATCACCCGGGTGTGACATAAATCCGGTTTCCCAAAACCAAACATAAATACTTTGGTTTTGTGTCCATTGTATTTTAAATGCAAACGGAAACACAATTTGTTTAAGTAATACTTGAAGCCTATAGTGCAAAAATAGAAAATATAAAGGTGCATTTAGCCAGTTTTATTTCAAGTGTTAGTGCGTATTCACAGCCTCGCATAATAAGCATAGTACATTAGAATGCGATACTGTGATTGGCTTACAAGATACATGACGGCATATCAAGCCAATCACGGCATCGCATTCTTATATATTATGCGTGTTATGCGAAGCTGTGGATATGCCCTTAATTTACAGAAGCCACAAAAAATTACAAAATTTACTAACTCAATAACTAGTTTCTTAATTATAATTAAAAAAACTTGAAAAATAACATAACATAAATCATAATAAAATGGTGAGGTAGGTAACATGCATAGAAAAATAAAATAAAATTGTATATTTATTTATTTATTTATATAAACGACCTCAAAGTTTTGAGTTTTCTATGAATCGTGTATGGTTGTAATGTGTTATACGTGTATTATTATTTTCGCGTTCGATAGACTCAGCGTCTGTTTGCATTGTGATAAAACGATCCAACTCAAAACATAACAACTGGGACTTGGTCTTTGTTTTTCATCTCTTGATTTAGATCTGGTAAAAAATTACTAGAAATAAGAGACAGGGAAAGAAAAAAAAAGGAGTAAAGAGAAAAAAGAAAAAAAAAAAGAAAGAGAAAGAAAGAAAAAGAAAGAGATAGAGAAAGAGAGATAGGCATTTTTTATATATATTCTGGTTCTTAAAATAATCTATTTGGCCAAAATAAGTTAAACTTAAAGTTTTTAGGGTAGGGGTCTCTACCTTGAAAAATTTTACCTCGAAAGCCCATTACCTCGCTCGAAAATTACCTCGAAAGGACACTACCTCGAAAGAACATACCTCGAACGGACATTACCTCGCATAAAAAAATGCCCCTAAAATAAATAATATCTTAAAAATTATACAAAAAAAAAAACAAACAATTTTTTTTAGAAAAAGAAGGGAAATTTAACAGCAATAAACTGAGATATTTAAATCAATAATATTGATATAAGTATAATACAAAAAGAAAGTATTAGAAATCACAAGTAATCAAAAAGCTGTCAATAAATATACAGCAACATTTTTAATAAAAAAAATTAAATAATTAATAATAAATGTTTTTCCTTTGCGATTTCACCATATTTTCCAAATTTTCAAAAAAAACTTGTCTTTGTAAACACAATCTTTATATTACACAAAGTTTTTATAAACCGCTAATTTATCTTTCGCGAACTTTCGATATAGGTTAATCGATTCATTTTGAAATATTGACTATAACTAAAAGCTAATAATTTCCCGTAAATTAAAATTTAATCAGTAAATGATAAAATATGAGCAAAAAAAAACTACAATATACAATAATCGCAAAGAAACAGATAAAAAATTAAAAAAAAACCCTTTTCGAGGTAAAGGCCGTTCGAGGTAAAATATTTCGAGGTAATGTAATTTCGAGGTTACGACTTTTTTGAGGTAATGTCCTTTCGAGGTAAATTTTTTCGGGCTATGTTTTTGAGGTATTTGCTTGCGAGGTAAATGTTTTCGAGGAAAAGACCGGCTCCCAAGTTTTTGCATTGTAGTCTTCATTTAGTATTCCAGGAAAACGTCAAATTAAATTGCTATGTTTAGGTAACATAATTAAATTTTCTTAGTAAGAATTTACGTTGAAACAGTTTAAATCATTTGACCTAAAGTAGAATTAAATTTTGGCACATGCCTCAACTTGTATCAAAAGCCGAAAATACTTGTTAATTGATATAATAAATTTTCCCAACTTTTTAAAAGTTAAAAATTTGCTAATTACTGATATCATCATGATTGTTATGATGATATAGATACAGGGTGACCCATTTTAATCTAGGATCCAAATATCTCTTAAAATACATCTATAAAAAAAATATTCAGACAAAAATTGTACAGAAAAGGACATCTGACCATTTTTGACCTTTCCAAGGTCACAAAAACAAATTTCTCATAGAACATTTTTGACGTGAAATTTTCCGCTCTTTTCAAATCCGTAGTCGCAAATAGGGGTTTCCATTAAAAAAATAATCTTGACCTTTAAATGACCTTGAAAATTGATCTCAAGGTCAAAATTAATAGTACCGTTAAAAGACCCCCTATGTTCTGTACAATTTTTATCTCAACTATTTTTTATAGCGTGTTTTAAGAGATATTTGGATCCATATATGGATAGATTAAAATGGGTCACCCTTCAGATTAATGATTCATATTTTGAATTATATAAATTAGTAATTAGTGCATTATAACTTTTAAAAAGTTGGGAAATATTATATTATAAAACAAGAATAAAAAATGCCGTTTTTAGGGTGATAACGGAGTTTGTTAACCGAGCTCGGAGAGCGGGGTTGGCAATCTAAATCACCCTAAAAACCGTTTCCGTCCACGTTTCATAAACTATTTTTTATTTAATTGTAATATCTTAACAAATAAATTTTGTATTTTTGACAAAAAAAATTGATTCATCATTCTCAATATCAATTGACTATTTTACTTTTCGCACACATATACACTGTAGATTCTACAGATTAATTATACAAAAAGTGGTCCCTTAGATCCAGTCGAATAAAATACAATCTTGTAATGTTTTCGTCCCAATTTTGAAATTTTTCAAAATTTCGGGAGAGGCTCGTATTCGTGCAAAAATTTTCAATTTTTTTGCGTATTTTTACGTTTTATGACGTTTTATGTCGATATAAATCAGTTTTGAGCAAAAAAAATGTTGTTCGGTCAATCGGTTGATAAGTCGATCTCTCCGGGAAATCTTGTGTACACGATAACTTAAGAACGCTTTAAGCTAAAGACTTGACTTGACTTGATAATTTGGCATATAGGTATGTTACCATAAGTTCTTTTTCGGGATTGTTTTTGGTAAACATTGGTGTGCGGCAAGGGGGCAAATGGGGAAAAATTTATATTTTTTAAATTGGAAAATGGCTGAAATTGAATCTGATAATAAAATTTTTCTAACTTCACCCCCAGTGGGGTAAGTGGGTAAATATTTTTAAATGTTTTCAATATTTTCGTCAAATATGGTATATATGGGTTCTTGGGGTTGACAAAATTGAATCTGATAATAATGTTTTTTTTCTCATTTCACCCCCTGAGGGGCGGGGGTAGTTTTCAAAAAAATATGGTATATTGGGGTTTTTGAGGTTGCTGAAAGTGAATCTGATAATAAAAAATCCATTGCAAGCGCGGAGGTAAAAATGGGAAAGCTTTTTTACTGGGCAGTGTATTATTTTTTGATAAAGCATTTATTTGGTTTCTAGGTTTAAAATTAAAAGAGATCTGTTTTGCTTTGGAATTGGAGGAACAAACAGTAATTATAATTTAATAATTTTAAACAATTTAGAACAGATGGTTGGACGAGAATTAAGAGACTAACTTCACTTTCCATCTAATACAATCACATTTAGAATTTCTTTCCTGAAACTCGTTTTATAAAACTTGAAGAGTACAATTTTCATAAGGGGTTACCACTTTAAGAGTTGTGTGCACAGTAAATTTGTCCAGGGTAGCGTGTGTATCATATATGATGCTTATATAAATATTTTCACATTATAGGCATAAAATAATAGTATATTACGCACGTGGAGATTTTTTTATTATTAGATTCAGTTTTACCACCCTCAAAACCCTTTATACCAATTTTCACGAAAATATTCTAAACATTTAAAAATATTCACCCCCACCCCTCGGGGGTGGAGATAAAAAAAATTTATTATCAGATTTAGATTTAGCTACTTCGAAAACCCCTATATACCAATTTTCACGAAAATATTATAAACATTTAAGATTAATCATCTCCCATCCCCTTGGGGTGAAGTTTTATTATCATATTCAGTTTCGTTGATCTTAAAAACCCCTAGGGTAAAACCCCCAATCGTTGGCACTCCGCTAATTATTGTCACTGGAGTGATATTTTCTTTTATATAAAAAAAATCTCCATTGGTACCTTAATCTAACTATATTTTTTACGAAGTGGCAATATTTCTAAATATTATACTTTAAATGCGATTAACATATTTTTTCACCCCTGGGCACTAGAGTCTTAGCAGTTTCGTGTGAACTACGTAAGTGTGAATTTTTAAGGTTTGTGCTAAGGAAGTGCTTTAAATAGAAGATTAGTAAAAGACTTTTATTGATGGACTTACTATTTTTTCTCGATAATTTTAGTAAGTATATGCATTCTACTTATTAATTAGCCTTAAAAACTTTATTTTTCTTTACATTTTTATTTAATTTCGACGGTGCCAACAATTGGTATACAAAATTAAACTAAATTCTAATTATTGGCACAGGTGCCAATAATTAGCTTCTTTAGTAAAAATCCTATTCCAATTATTGGCAACAAGTTAAAATGCTAAATTAATAGAATAAATTAAATTAAATTTAATAGATTTATTACTTGTACGGTTAAATATACATACGTATTGCCACATCTTATATAAGATAAAACCAAATCCATATTTTAAAGCGGGTGGGTATTATACAAAAGATACAGTTTTTGCCAAAAACCTATTTCAAATAAATGAGTTCTAAACAGCGTTTAATGAAAAACTTACAGTTTTTCCTTAATAAATATGTGCGTATATACATTTTACACTTAATTTTGTCTATAAACTTAATTTTTCTTTAGAATTTTATTTTTTATCACGGTGCCCATAATAGGCGTCCAAATTATATTAAATTCCTATTATTGGCACAGGTTTATTGTATGCAAAACTTGCGCATCAAAATTAGTCTTGAAACCTAATAATTCTTTTAGATAAGTGTACCTAAGTAACTAGGCATTATTTTATGGATACAAATTAGTATTAGGTAACTAATATTTTAATTTTAATATAGAGATATTTAATTTTTGTAATTCTAAAATAAATTTGAGTTTTTGTTTACAGCCTTTAGTTAATATGTATAAAACTGCAATATTCCAATTTAAATATTTTATTTTGATACTAAAATGTTTATTATTCAACAAAAAGTAGGTACTCAGTAATTTTTTTCCGTTGCTTCAAAGCAAAAATTAGGTGCCAATAATAGGAAAATCTGGATGCCAATTATTAGCAAAAAGGTGCCAATAATACGAAATTGTGTATTCTTGTAATTAATTAAAAAAATTCTTTAATATTATAAAGATCTCAGTTTAAATTTTATATAATATATAAAATAGAATAACTACTAAATGATGTAAAATATTTTATTCTTGATAATATGAAATATTTAATAAGTTATAATAAAATATACGTGGAAAATTTCTTAAAGTGCCCATAATTGGGGGTTTTACCCTATATGCAAATTTTGACCAAAATATTAAAAACATTTAAAAATATTCCCCCTTCCCGGTGGAGTTAGAACATTTTTATCATATTTACACTCAGCGACCTTAAAAATCCCTGTATAAAAAATATTGTAAAATCATGTTAATTTTGTTGGATCAAAAGCCGCAATCTGCACGTGTTGGATCAAAACCCGATCATCTTCAAATAGCTTTTAAATTATCTAGTGATTTACAGTAAATTTGATTTAAGTTATATTATCTATATTGTATACATACTTACTGTCAGAATCAAATACAATTTTAATTCTTTTTTGTGCCGTTTAGAAATTATTAGTTTTTGGCTTTTACTGAAAAATGTGATTTAGTGCAGATGTCCGTGTATTGATCTCAAATATGGTGACTGTAATTTCAAACAAAAAAAAAATAATAATAATATCTCTCTTATTGATAAGTATAAGAGAATCGAATAGAATAAATTTAGCTATGGAGAAAAAGTTTATTCAAATATCCTTTAAAATGTTTTTTTTTTATTTTTATTTTTACGATATGTTTGATTGATTTACATGATAGTTTGCACTATATAGCAGGTCAAAAAATTTGGAGGTAAAAAATTAAAATTTTAAGCTGCAATATTATCGTTATATTGACGTTTAGGTCAGGTTGATTTCACGCAAAAATTGCATGTCGCCAAAAGTGACTTAAAAAAAATACCTCCTATGAATATTTTAATCTTAACTTTTCATTACTTTGTAACAGCCTCGTTAATTCTGTTTTTTTTTATGTCCAGTTTGTTTCGTCAAATTTGTTTCTTTTTCACTCCGAAAGTAATTAAAAATTGCAAAATTTAGACGTAATAGGTTTATACCAGGGGTCGGTTGTCAGTAGATCTCGGGAGTTATCGAGGTGTTCATACGTTCATAAGTGTTTGTTTGTTTGTTTGTTTGTTTAACCTCGTACTATTCTACTTAATCAAGCATCCCCTAAGTCCAGGACTTGTGTGGGCTAGTAGTAGAGGGAACCACCGGCTTATACTGACTTTCGAACCAGTTTCTAGGGAATGTCCTTTTCACTTAGCGCCTTCGCCAAATTTCAATTATTAATTAACTGAAAAAGGCAAATCGGCGCCAGTGAGAATCGAACTCACGATAGTAGACTTGCTATACATACGCGCTAGCCACTACGCTATGCCTCCCAGGTAGGTAGTATAAATTTAACACTGATAAGAAGCTGAGGCAAGACGGCTATCAGACAGCTGTCCCCTCTACAACAACGCGCCCGTCAGTGTATCTATGAAAAATGTTAAAAAGATGACAAAAGATGAGTCATAGCTCGCAAGTCCCCGGCCTGTGGCTATCAGAGTAAAAAAAATTCAGATTTACCTGGGTAGACCCTCAAAATGTGCTGTAAGGCATCACAATCACAAAAATTTTGATCAAAAAATTGTGTCTTCTTTGTGACTTATAGCAAAATAAAAATACACTTTATTATTAGCTCAGAAAATGCCCTACTACCTCGCTAGGCGTCCCTAAAAAGCTTATAAAGTTAAACGGTTATAATATAAATAAAAAGTCCAAACTTTTCACAAAAAAAAATGAACCGAATTTTGTCTCTAAAAAATAAAAAATAAGCCGGTGCCAATTTCACCACTCCATAAATTAAACACTAACAATTATTTTTGTTGTTAAATTGTTTGCTGTGAAATTGGCACCGACTTATTTTTCACTTTTTAGAGACAGAAGTCGTTTAATTTTTTTTTGCGAAAAGTTTTTATTTTTTACTTTTTAGAGACACAGAACTTGTAAATTTGTAACGTCATCTAACCTAAATTATAGTTGTCCTTCCATCTCGGCAAGCTGCTGACGTCACAACGCACTATTAGTGCGTTGTGACTTCATCAGATTAAAGATAAACTTCTAAAAAATAAATTTAGTAGTATTTTTATTTCAGCACCCAAGAGTCCAACCAACCCTATTTTAAAAGAAATACTAAAGAAAATCTTTGTTAAACTTTAAGCATTAAGTAATAAACAAATAACGCCTTATGGTGTAATCACAAATTTTATAATTTTCTCTTGGTATTTTAATATTACAAGTCCACAGAATCAAGTTTAGCGGAATTTAAAATATTTTTAGCCTGCCGTAATATTTGAGTGACCCCTTAATCAAGTTATCCGGCTCATCCGAGTTATCCGATCATTTTCTAAAAATTTGGTTGGTATTAGAACCTAATTAAGCCGGTTTTAAATGAAATTGCGGCTTACCCGGCACTATCCGAACGTCAAATTAAAACGGGATCACTTCATGAATGTCCTCTTTAAGTTGCAAAAGGTTTCATAAAATTCTGTTCATCCGTTCCAAAGTTATGCGGGAACAAACATAAAAAAAAGAAAGTCACACGTCGAATTTATAACCTCCTCTTTTTTTGGAAGTCGGTTAAAAAATAACACTTTTTTGGGATCTAGCCAACGAACTAACAACTATTCTCTCTAGAATACGCATACCGTTAATATAAAGTATCGCCAACATCTCAGTTTGTTTGTAAACAAATAGTAGGTATATTCAGGCCTGAACAATAACAGTTACCAGTAACTGTTATTGTTGTCTCTGTTAGAAAAAAGCTGTGCGAGTAAGACAGACAAATATATATGTTGGCTACGTTTTTGTCAGTTTTTACAAATGAAATGCCTATTCTAGAGAGAAGAGTTATTAGTTAGTTGAATCTAGCGCACAATCTAAGTGTAACTAAGATGAGTTTACATTTTTCTATGGTTTTACGAGTGTCGGAAGAATGGAACTCCATGTCTCGATTGTCGAATGTTTTGTCTCGCGTTCTTGTCTAGTCTTTATTTTCAAGAATCTCTCCATTCTGTAGGATTAGTTTAACTTAATAACGCGTAGAAACATCCCCACAATTAGCCAGATGGTCTTGATTTTTTAAATTACACTCGTCTTGTTTTTGTCTTGATATCAAGTAAAAACTAGAAATATCGACTATTTTATTCTCGTGAAAACATCGTATACCGACGCCTATAACATACACAAAATATATATACACAAAGTTATTAAATTTAATATATAGTTTAATCTATTTTGTACTCGATTTTGTATTACTATATCGGGTGTCCCAACTCTATTTACCCAGCGATTTTCTTGTAAGCTAAAAGAGATAATCAAGTTCTGAGAAAACCATCTTAAATAAGACAACTTAAACTATCTTTTAGCATATATTTAATACTTTCAGCTCTTAAAATGCGGACAGGGGGGCATAAAGGGATATTTTTTTAAATGTAAAGGGGGGCCGTGTCGTGTCATTTTAAAGCTTATGAAATTCTTCGTTTAACTATTAATTAATTTTTTAGACATTTTTTTTTTTTGGGTTTAAAATAAGGCTGAAAATTGGTATTTTTGTCAAAATTTCTTTAAAAAATCAATTTTTTTTTTTAAAATTACTAATTTCATGATGAAAAAACGTAAATTATACTTTTAAACTAATTTTAATTGACATAAATAAAAATTTACAAAAATAAAAAATAGCAATTTTTAGAACAAAAAATTAAAAAATCAAAACCTTAAAGAAATTGTTTAAAAAAATAAAAAATATAAAGTCCAATAGAGAATTTTATTTTCTTTAAAATGATGTATCACAAGATCCCCCTATTCATTTAAAAACATTCCTTCATGCCCCCCTGCTCACATTTTAAGAGCTGAAAGTATCAAATATATACTAGAAAATAGTTTAAGTTGTCTAATTTAAGATGGTTTTCGCAGAACTTGATTATCTCTTTTAGTTTTTGAGAAAATCACTGGGTAAATAGAGTTGGGACACCCGGTATACTGTTTTTTCAAATAAGTATTTTACTTATAAAATAATTAATATTTAATTAAACTCATATTTCATATTATTTAAATTATCTTATGAACATTTAACATGCGCATATATGCGTTTTATGTTAGTTAGTTTTTAACCTCGTACTATTCTACTTAGTTAAGTATTCCCTAAGTCCAGGACTTGTATGGGCTAGTAGTAGAGGGAACCACCGGCTTTAATTGACTTTCAAACCAATAATTCCGGAAAGAAAATTTTCAATTTTAAAATAAAAATTTTTTAAAACCTATTTTAACTACTTATAAATATAAAAGTTCAAATATAAATTAAAACCAATTATATATTTTTTAAAATAGCTTTAAAGCTAATCTAGCTTAAAAGCTAAAATACAAACAAATTAATGTCAATGAAACTATGTTATATTATCATTAAATTAATGAGTATAATATTAGTTACTAAATTTCAATCAGGCTGCTTAAAATGTTCAAATGGATATTATTGCACAAAGCTATAATTTTATAACGTATCAAATAATACACGATTATAAACCAGATATAAATTGATTTAGGTCAGAAATCGATTGAGGAAAATATATATCAAAATACCTAGCAGAAATCAAATATGTATTATAATACAAAAAAAAAATAAACACTAATTTTACTAGTAAAGCAAAATTTGCTTAGCAAATAATACAGGGTAAAATTTAGTTTTCCGTCCGTTCTTTCGTCTGTCCGTCCGCCACAGCCGTTTATCTTAGGAACTACAGGGCCGTGTGCAGGATTTGCTCGTGGGGGGGGGGTTTATGACATTTTTCAATCTTAAATAAAAGAACGTAAGAAAGTGCTAACGCCACAGGCAAACTTTTTTACAAATTTAATGATCTATTTTAATTTTAAATTAATCCTTTAAATTTAAATTAATTAAATTTAAAAGTTTACAAAAAGGCAGGAAGCTTTAGGCCGCAGACGAAACTTTTTCTAATTTCACGCATAAGTTCCATAATCCTAAATAGAGAAAAACGTAAGAAAGCCCTAGTTCTACAGGATTTTTTTTTTTTGAAAACTTGATGGTCTATTTTAATTTTTAAACAGTTTTATTATTCTAAATTTCACAAAAAATGCAAGAAAGCTCCAGCGCCCCAGGCGATAAATTTTCCGAATTTCACGCTTAAGTTCTAAAATCTTAGATAAAAAAAACGAGGGAAAGCCCTAGTGCCACAGGCGAAAAATTTTACAAAATTGATGGTCTATTTTTTTCAACAGTTTTATTATTCTAAATTTCACGAAAAATGTAAAAGAGCTCTAGCGCCGCAGGCGAAAGTTTTTACAAATTTCACGCTTAAGTTCTACAATCTTAGATAAAAAAATGTAAGACAGCCCTAGTGCTACAGGCAATTTTTTTACAAACTTTTATTTTAAAACAGTTTTATAATTTTAATTATACCAAAATGTAAGAAAGATCTAGCCCCGCAGCCCAAAATTTTTATGAATTTTCCCTGTTTTCCCGGATCTGTAGGAACCCTGTACAAAGAAAACTATCAACAAATAGGTGTACAATATAAATGTGTTATAATATTTATTATTATTATTATTTTTATTTATTTTCAAAGATAATAACATCTCAACTTAAGTAGATAAATCACCAAGATTGAACCACAATCTTCAGGTTCTTCAAATAATAATTCTTATATCGTTCTTCTAATAATGTGAGCCGTTTCCAGTATTACTGTTTTTTTTTATTATTATTATTATTATTATTATTATTATTATTATTATTATTATTATTATTATTATTATTATTATTATTATTATTATATAATATAAATATAATTATAAGATTACAGTCATATACATTCGCTTGATTCAAATTTTTCCTAATCAGGAAGTTCAAAAATTTTTAAAAATTGTAGTTTAAAACCCTCCTGGGGTGGGTTTTGGTTTGGACTTTTTAACTATAACTATATAACATGCTTACTAAATATCGTATTTTTGTAACCAAAAAAAGCATAAGTTATTCTCTATAAAAAATGGCATATATGCATTTTTAAGCTACGACTAGGACCTTGGACATATAGGCACGAAAACAAAAAAAGAAAAGAAAAAAAGCTATTTACGAAACATTTAATGTGCGAGTCTACCTGCACCTTTTTTTTTTCTTTGAATAAAGAATTCTTGTTACATTAATGTAAAATATTTTAAATTGAATTACAAAAAGCACAAGGTTTTTTGATTTGCGGTGATCCATTTGGATTTAAGCCCGAAAAAGGTAAGAGAATTAAAGTAAATCCGCTTTGAATTCTTATACGTATGGTATATGTACAAAAAGATTTATGCGCAAAGGACCATACTAAAACATTGTAATATTATTTTCTGAACAGTAATCCCTTTGAGCTCTGATACAAAATTTAAACATTAAAGTGTTGGTTTTTACTGCTAGCATGCTATAATTAAACTACACTTGGGCGCAAAAAAATCAGTCTAGCTAAAAATTGCCATTTTTTAAATTCAAATATTTTGAAAACTACTTAATGGATTTGACTGTTTTTTTTTGTCTTGAAGCTAAAAGTTTATTTACTTTTGTATTTATTAAAAATGGTTAATAATTTTTTCAGTCAACCCAAAAGTACTACATAAATTTAATTGATGCTGTTTAGATTTGAAGCTTAACCGCGTTACGTTTGTCTTCTAATCAAGTTTATCAAAAACATAAAATGGGTTTGATAAACTTAAGTAGAAAAAAAAATAGGGTCACTCCATCCGGCGGCGGTTCTGCGAAATCACAGCCGTCAGACGGCAATAGAATATTGCCTCGGGATAAAGAAACTCTAGAAAAAAAAGTAAAAGTCTTAAGCTTCAAATAAAAAACAACAACTCTACGAATTGTAGAATACGTAGATTATTTGAAAAAATTACAATTTTAAGGAAAATCCTGATATCTTCTAAACCAAAAGTAAAAATCCAAAAAAAAAATAAAAAATTAAATATTCATTACTGCGGCAATAAGAGAGACTCTATGCAATACCTAGAAGATGTGGCAAAAAAACATAGTTGTACATTTTTTGTTGCTGGTAATACAAAAATACTTTTTTTCCACTACCTAATTAAGTGCTAGCTTACATATTATCTACCGTTGTCAAGGCTCGTTTACCTTGGCAACCAATAAAATCAGTGAACTAATTTATTATTGACCGTTGTTAAGCACTGTTTATTGACGACGGTCAATAATGAAAAAAATTTAAGACAGCTACTAACTTTTTTCAACTTATATGTCAAACTGATAGCTATGTCAAAATAATTTTTAAACTATATTTTTAACTAATATTTGGAGTTTCTAGCTTTGGGTAATAGAAAAAATATTAAATGCCCCACGTATGCGAACTGTAACCGGGGGGTGAATGGGTATACGCTGGTGTGACGTGTCAAAGTATAGGTATAGTTATGTTATATTTTTAGTTTTTTTGTACATTTTTTTTTAAATTTTATCTATGAGACGAGACATGGGTAGGGGGGTTACTGATTGTGACACTTTGTGGCATGGGGGGAGGGGTAAGATAAGTCCAATAATAGTGTAACATAATATATGGACGTCCCCTTATGGTACACTTTAGAAAATAAGTCTTCATACAAAAAGTCCTTAGCTGCAAAATAATTGTTAAACTTTTATAAAATATTCATTTTTTATACTAAAATGTAGTTATACTGTTTTTTTTAATTTTAAAAATTAGCCCATGAAGAACGCAATATTTGCAATATTTTATAATTTTTGGTGGTATAGAAAAATAAAAACATCATTATTCATTTCTTTTTGTGTCGGAATTAAAAAATGTTTTGTAGCTAATATAAAGAAAAACATTTTTTATATAAAGACTTTTTTTAAAGTTAATAATATTAAATTTCATATTCATATTTAATATCTTTTTACCTGCCAGACTTTTTTAGAACTTTTTACTGTAAACATGTCTCCCCAATATGCCATGCAATAAAAATAAAAAGGGGGACGTTTAGTAAGTCATTTTTAAAGTAATACCATTTTTTATCCAACATAATTTTGTATTTTTTTAAGGTTATTTTTTATTAAAATTTACACATTGATATTTCCATCTTATTACAAAAAAATCTCACCTTTTATTTATTTATTCATTAACTAAGACCTTGATTTCGGAAACAAGTCTAAAAATATTACGCTCCATTGGGCAGTCCAGTTCAAAAATATAAAACATCCTATTCTGAAAAAAGGTTATTACCCCATGGGGGCACATGAAGGTAGGTTCCAGAAATATAAATAAATTTTGCATTATAGACCTTCAACTAAAACTGTAATTGTAACATCAGCAACAATAAAACAATAATAAAGTTAAAAATTATACAATACATACCTTTTGATCCAATATCGTTGAATGCACTCTCTAACTACATATAAACAGTACACCTTCAAAGAGCCCCTTGTACTAAATGAAATTCTATATCCTGATTGATCTTGACTGACGCATGCGCATATGCTTTTTAATAATAATTCCGTCCATGAATCTTAATATTCAGATGAAAAACAACTTAAGTTTTGTAGGTATCAATGAATACTTTAGAACAATCCAAATAATATAGAGCAATTATTCAAAATTAAATATCGATAAAAAAAAACTTATGTCAAATTAACAACAAAAATCTAATATCGCCCTTAATAGAAGAACGGCATCTGAATATTTATGTCAGGCTTTAAAAGTGGACTAAAAATACTTAATTTTCATAGTATTAAATAAAACTAGACTTTTTTTACATTATTTTTATACATTTTATTGAAAAAATTTGTTTTCTTTAATATTTTGCAAAAAACGTGAAATAAATTGATGTACGGAATAAATAATGACAAACTTAAACTAGTTCTAAGTTTATCTTTAAAAATTAAGTAAAAAACTGAAAAATAGTGAATTTTATGAATATGTTGGAAAAATTTAAAATTCTGTTACATTTGCGTCTGATAATTCAGTAAAATTTTTACAGTGTAAAGTAAAATTGTATAGGATAATAACTTCCGATTTCCTGTCTATTTGTAACTGAATATTCAGTTACTTTTTACAGTGTAATATAGAATGCAAAGCACTAAATACCTTTACGGCTTGTTTAAATAATAAACTTTATTTTTATTTCAGTTCCACCCCATCAATTATTGCTGTACGATCATTCAGGAAGGAATATATCTGGAATTGTTGGACCTCTGGAGGAAAGATCTGATTTGGTTCTAACATGTGAAGTTCGAGGAGGTTAGTACATAGGGTGAAACAGATCCAATGTAGTTTTCAACATTTTAGTATTATATTTTTCGTCTTCGATACGTGAAGTTTCACGTTCAAATGAATTTTAATTTTAAAACGGTTAATCCTATGGTATTACAACAAGGTACCTTTTTTATGTATCTTTAGCTAAAGAACACTATTCTGATTTACAAAAAAGTTACTTAGAAAAAAGTTTGGGACAAAAAAGTGATAAGGCCCTCCCATTTTGGACGCCCCTGGTTAAAGTAACTACATGCAAATGCCATTGGCTAATAGGCCTTATTAGAGATAGATCACATACAATACCTCGTTGCTATAACACAAAGTGTTCCTGAGTTATTAAATAAAAATCGAATTTTTGGAACCCCATTTGAAGGGGCGCCGCTCCCTTACGAGTAGTTTTAGGACATGTGTTTATAGGAACTTTTTTTCTTATGTTTGGGAAGGAATTTCACCCTGAAGTTACGTACGGTACTTAGTAAACACCCTGTATGTATACATATACATGTATGTTATAAACATACAGGGTGTTTCGCGAGGAAAGGGAAATATTTAAAGGACTTCAAAGAATATTCAACGAGGTCAAAAATAGAAAAAAAGTTCCCGAAAGATATGCGCAAAAACGAATCGTAAGGGAGCTACCTACGTTCCAAAAATTCTATTTTTAATTAATAACTTATGAACCTATTGTGTTATAGCAACAAGGTTTTGCATGTAATTTATTCTTAATAAGACCAATTATCCAATGTTATCTGCATATAGTTACTCAACATAGGGGCGTGCGAAATGAGGGGTCTTTCACTTTTTTTCCCCAACTTTTTCCTGTTTATTTTTTTTGTAGGTTTATTATTAGAATAGTATTCTTCAAGTAAAAACACATTAAAAAGGTATTCTTGCTGTAATACTTTAGGATTAACCGTTTGCGATAAAAACACAATTAAAAGCAAAATTACAATTTCGAGAACCAAAAATTAAACACTAAAATGTTGAAAACCAAAATTTTAATGGTGTGAGCTACTGTACACCGAAAACTACAAAAAAAAGTTTGCATACTCGTACTTCCAAAAATCAATGCTAAGGGAATTACGGTCTTCAACATTTTTAAGGTACCTTTAAAAGCGATTTTTGGACCTACATATATGAAAGTTTTTTTCTTAGCTTTTAATGTAGAATCATCCTGAATTATTATTTTTTTAGTTTTTAACATTTAAGTGTTTAATTTTTGGTTCTAGAAAGGTCTGATTTTGCCTTTAATTGTATTTTTCTCGAAAACGATCCAAAACTGCTAATCATATGTTATTACAACAAGAGTACCTTTTTATGTGTTTCTATCTTAGTAATACTATTCTAAAAATAAACCGACAAAAAAATTAAGCAGAAAAAAGTTTAAGGCAAAAAAGTGATAAGACCCTCATTACGGATGTCCCTGGTTAAAGTAACTACATGCAAATACTATTAGCTGATAGGCCTTATAGGCCTTATAAAGCATAGATCACATGCTAAACCTCTATGCTATAACACTAAGGGTTCCTAAGTTTAATAAAAATAGAATTTTTGGAACTCCCTTTGAAGGGACGTAGCTCCCTTAAGGGCTGTTTTTGGACATATGATGATGGGAACTTTTTTCCTATTTTGACCTCTAGAACACGTTCTTTAAATATTTCCTTCCTCACGGAACACCCTGTATATGAGGATAGAAAAATAAAAATTCTAAAACATAGTTTTTTAAAGTTACTCGACATTTTAAACTATATTTCATTTACCGGACTATCTTTAAAAAAAGTTGATTTTTTTGTATGCATACAGAAAAATATTTTTAACTTTTTTTTTTAATAATAATTCAGGACATTATTGAGGAATATAACATGAAATTTTTACAATAAATTCGTTTGTCAGGATTTAGTTCGCACACTTACAGGCAAGTTTTTTAGAAGCATTTATCATTATTTTTGTGTAAGGAAGCGTCTATTCTTACATCGTCAATTGTTTTATGTTTTATGTTTTAAATAACTTAGTAGCGTCGGCGTCTATTTACTTTAAAAATAGTTTAAAGTAGTTTTTAAACTTTAAAAAATGTCGATTCACTTTAAAAATAGTTTTTTAACTCTAATTTTTGCGAGTACAGGTTAAATGAATAACACGATCGGATCTCTACTTATTCTAACTTATTGATTTCCTTTTTGTTTTTCTATTAAAATGAATATGCCTATTTGTTATCTAGTAACACAAACCTATTACTAGCAAACAAAAACTATTTTTAACATTTATAGTAACTATTAGGGTGCTTCTTAAAATGCGAAAATTTAAAATGTTAACGGGCTACCCCCTCATTTTATTTTCCCCTGTAAAAAAATGCTTCAGGCCAAATTTTGCCAAAATCGAACAATTCCTAGAGGTAGCTACCAGCAAAAAAGCATTTTCTTGTAAAACACATTATAAATGAATAAATTTGGGTATACAATAATCTAGGTTAGTTGCTTAACAAAAGTCATGGTCATAGGTGGCATGGGGATTCATGTGACCCACCCCCCAGGCATCAAAATGTCCATTTAAAAAAAAAATACAATTTCCTTACAAGATTTTATTAAGATAATCTCCTTAAATTAATGATCCCCACCCATATCTATATCTATATAAGGGGTTCAGAGCTAAAGTGAACCAAGTCCATAAAGACGATTTTTTGATCTGCATTTATCAAGAGATAGTTCAAAGCACATATTGTTTGGTACTGTAAGGAAACAGGTCCATGACTCTGTCTCTGGACAGTAGATGGCACTAGTTCAATAATTAAGAACAAACTAGGTCATTAATTAAGAACAAACAACTTTAAATTTTAATATCTAGAATAACGGTTTTATGGACTTGGTCCACTTTAGCTTTGAACCCCTCATATGTAGATGAAATATTATAAAAAATTATAACACAACTTTTTGACATTTACAGCGCGAAAACTCGTCAAAATTTGTTAATATTTACGCACTTCTTATTAATTTTCCCCCCTCCCACTTTGTCCCTTAGCCACATTAAAATAATAATAAAAGAACTTAAAAAATTGTCGATACAGTATTGTATACGTCGTCCAAATTTCAATTTAATATATTAACGCGTTCAAAAGCTTATAAGGAACATAGTAACTATTAACACAGTTTTTTACATCGCGAAAATTCGAGTTCTATTTCTTATAACTTTTGAACGCGTTAATATATTAACTTAAAATTTGGACCACGTATGTAATACTTCATCAAAAATCTTTTAATTTTTTTATTATTATTTTAATTTTTTTTTATTATTATTTTAATGTGGCTAGGGGACAATGTGGGGGCGGGAATTAATAAGAAGTGGGTAAATATTGACAATTTTGGGCGAATTTTAGGTGTAAATGTAAAAAAATTGTCTTAATATAAATGTTTTATAATATTTCAACTAGATATAGGAGACAACCTAAGATTTATTAGTGAAACCTTGTAAGGAAACCGATTTTTTTTTTATTTTTTTTTATTGATATTCGATTCTTAGGGTGAGGGCCACGTGACCCCCCATGCCACCTATGACCATCACTTTTATTAAGCATCGAACCTAGATTATTTTAATTATTTAGAATATGTGTTTCCAATAAATTTTGAAAATATATATGCATTTTACAAGAAAATGCTTTTTTTGCTGGTAGCGACCTCTAGGAATTGTTCGATTTTGCCAAAAAAAATTTATAGGGGAAAATAAAATGAGGAGATAGCCCGATAACATTTCAAATTTTCTTATTTTAAGAAGCACCCTAGTAACTATATATTTTGAATAAATTACATTTTATTTTAAAAGTTTATTCGTCCATAATAATTATTAAATCTAACTAGATTAGCTAACTTTAAATTTAGTTTTAAAACAAATTAAAATGGCAAAATATTTTAAGAAAAAGACGACAAATTTCATAAACATAAAACGAAGTTTAAATATTGGATCTGTAATAAAATTCTTAATGGCTGTTTCTTTTAAAACACGTAAATTTAGCTTTAGCTGAAATTAATTATTTTCAAAGGTAAAGTTTTTATTTTATTAGCACTATAAACTAGGGTAATTATGAGTACCGCCAGATGGAGTGACTCAAAGATCAGTAAATAGTAACGTCTATTTTAAGTTTTAGTAAAATAGACGTTACTATTTATTTTGGTAAAGACCTATACCCACCAACTAAAACTTAAAATAGTTTAAAGGTCACTAAACAAACTTTAATAATATTATAGTAACGTCTATGTCTCGGCTCAAGCACATTCACAGGGTCTATGCTCGAGGTACTTCAAAAACGAAAAATGCCATAGTAAAGCATAGTTTTATTTTTAACAATGTCAGTAAAACTAATTTACATTGCCCGTAAATGGTAATATGTTGCCACAGACAGTCCATAATAGTAATATTACATTATTTTCAATTATTTCGTTTTTTCACTACCAAATTAATGAATTAGCTAGTACTTAAGTGCTAAAATGATCACATTTAAAA
>OY294049.1:24379432-24440635 GCA_958510825.1 Brachypterus glaber | reverse complement strand
TTAGAGCAAAGACTTGCAAATGAAAGGATACCAAGACAGTTAAGATTTACAATAGGAAGGATTTTGAAGAAACCTGTTTCTCATCAAGAACCCAGAGTAGAAAATGTTGGTCGCAAACCATGCTATTTGTGTCCTAGATCAAAAAACATAAAAAGTAATATAGTTTGTTTCATTTGGGAGCAATATATTTGAACAAAGTGCCGTCGCAATGTCTGTCAAGAGTGTATGAAAGACTGAAATTTCTTAAAATTCACTTTTTGGGAAAATCCAGAGTTTTTTTTAATTTTTATGTTTATCTTATTTTTATTTTTGTTTGATACCTTTTCTTAGGAAAAGTGATAAAAAAACTTAAGTTTCTTTACTCAGTTTTTATATTTGACCAAATACCAAAGCATCTAAATAGTTCGAGTTTTTAGTTAACTCTTTGAATGTTGTTTATTTTTTTTGTTAAAATTTATTTTGTTTTTATCTTTCGTGGTTTTTAAGCTTAAGATACTACAAATAAATTATTTTTTACATTAATATTGCTTTAATTATTTTTCCATTCAAACTTATATGTGAAAATAAAATGGGGTCCGCTGAAACCCCACAACGTAATGTATGTAGCAAAAATATCACAACAGCAGTTAAGGGTTAATGCAATTTAAAGTATTGGGTTAAAATTATAAAGTTTGTTAGTTTTTCCTAAAATTTGACACACTTTTAATAATTTTATACAAAAAAATAAAAATGCACCATTTACTGTTGATTGTTTAAACCATGTTATCTGTCACAACATTCTGACCTAAACTTTAACTTTTGCAATATAATATGTAAATAAGTAGTGAAATTCAATAAAAAAGTAGATATTGAAATTAAAAAAAGTAGTAAAATTAAAAAGAAAGTGTTTTATTTAAAATTAATTAATAATTTCTTCAACCTACTTCGCAGTTTAAGGCCATACTATGTCCCATATTTTCAGTCGAAGAAAAAGTATAGTGTATAACATGTATGGAACAGTAATTCCGCGCTTGCATACCCGTCATCCACACCACACCTTAAAAAAAGTAGTAAAATTAAAAAAAAAATTATTTAAAATTAATATTTTCTTCGACCTACTTCGCAGTTTAGGGCCATACTATGTCATATTTGCAGTCGAAGAAAAAGTATAGTCTATAACATGTATGTCATTCCGCGCTTGCGTACCCGTCATCCTCACCTCACCTTAAAAAAAATTATAAAATTAGAAAAACGTTTTTTATTTAAAATTAATATTTTCTTCGACCTACTTCGCAGTTTAAGGCCATACTATGTCTCATATTTGCAGTCGAAGAAAAAGTATATTCTATAACATGTATGGAACAGTTATTCCGCGCTTGCGTACACATCATCCCCACCTCACCTCGTATGCCAAACTTGCCGAATATTGTCTATTCCATGCTAATTATATAATAATATTTTTTGGTCTTTTAGTTATTTATTCATTTATTAGCATTACAATTCACAGTTTACAATAATATTGAAGACAAATAGGTAAGGTTCCTGTATTGTGTCTGTATAATGAGTACAATAATATTAATACTAACTAAATAAATTAAAATAAATACTTAATAAGAAAAATTGCAAATTAAACCAAAAAAAGGACCTAAATGAAAAATTTATAAAACTAGAATAAAAATAATTTTTTTTGTAACTAATTACATACAATATAGGGAATCAGAACTTAACCTAAGAAATCTAGGGTTAATTATAGCACCTTTTAAACGTACAAATTGCTCTCAAAATTCACTGATAACACGCATGATTGTGTCTTGCAATAAATATATTTTAAACAGCGGTACTTTTTCAAAAAGTCTACAAAGATTTAAAACTTTCATAAAAAATAAGATACAAGAAGTTTGAGACACAATAATGCGTTTATCTATTTTTTTGTTGCGTAAATTAATTATAACAAGCATTAATGCTTGTATAAATATTAAATACATTATATATATACAGTGCGTGCATTAAGTCTGGAATCACCCGAATAACTTTTTAGTTACAAGTAAAATACAAAAATCCTCGGACAGGTCGATTTATATTTTTAATTCTGCAAATTTTGGTTTAAAAAAAGTTATCAAAATTGGCACCCCCTTGCACCCTCACCCCCCAACTTTTTTTTTCAAATAGCAACCTACCCCTTGTGATACATCATTGGAAAGGTAATTTAATAAGCTTTCCAACAGTGTATGATAAAGCCTAATTTGTTAAAGGGTCTATGAAAAAACGCATATTTTATTTAAACATTGTTTGTGTGAAATATTACGCATAATATGGTAATTGTTGCCCTATTTCTTACTTGGCACCTTCCTGAGAATCTAAATAAGGTTGTTTTAAACTTATTGTAATATTTTATACCCTGTTGAAAAATGCAATTTTTTTTCTTTTTATTGACCAATTTTATGTTTACTATTTAATCGATTTTAATCCCGTTTTTTTACTGTCCACTGTCAAAGAGCTGAAGGACATCAATTTGAACATTTATCGTGAACTAAAGTTATACTTTACATGTCTTTATAATAAACTAAATTGGGCATTTTATCATTAGCCCTTTACCAAATTAGGCTTTATTATACACCGTTGGAAAGCTTATTAAATTGCCTTTCCAACGTGTCACAAGGGGTAGGTTGCTATATGAAAAAATAAAGTTGGGGGGTGAGGGTGAAAATTTTAATAACTTTTATTACACCATAATTTGCAAAATTAAAAATAAAAATCGACCTATCCGAGGGTTTTTGTGTTTTACTTGTAACTAAAAAGTTAATCGGGTGATTCCAGACTTAATGCACGCACTGTATATTACTTCTTATGTAATCATAAATTACTTTTTTATATACCTCTTACATTTAGTTAATTATTCATATTATTATTATTATTATTATTTTTTTATTATTGTAATTCAAAAAATATTTTTTCTATATGTATTACCTCGTACCCTTTTTTGGGGTTTTCCTGTTTGTTTGTTTGTTTGTTTGTTTGTTTGTTTGTTTGTTTGTTTGTTTGTTTTATATTGTTTAACGTCGTTTTTCGCTGCTATGGCCTAATTGACGGGGCTGCCATTTTTACGTGCCCTCCGAAGCACGGTCCTCAACACAACTCGCATCCACCCTGAAATGTGTTTACAGCTTCACCTGCAACCCACATTACAGTTATTCATCGTAGTTCCATCTACCGACTTTTTACACCACTATACATCCATGCTCTATGTGGGGCTCGAACCCACAATTCCGGGATCCGTAATCAAACGCGCTAACCTTTGCGCCACCGGGGTCGGCTTTCCTGGTTGTACATCTATGTCCTATAAATAAATAAAATAAATAAATTAATTTAGAATTACATAATAATATTCTATATATTATAATATATTATACTATTTTACTAATTTAATTAAATTATAATTTAATAACACTAGGCAACAAATCGCAACTTTTTTTTTGCCCAGATCGGAAAGTAAATTTTTCTTACTAATTCGAGGGCGTAGAATCCGAATCTGACCTTAGAAAAATTCCAGCACCTAAGATTTTTGAGATATAAGTTGACGGTTTTTTTCAAAATCTTTAAAAAAAAGAGTAGAATTTTGAAAATTTTAGTGTATATTAAAAAAAATACGAGGAATTCAAAAAATCTATATGTCAAGAACCTACTGTCAGAGTAAGTACGCGAAAAAAAATAAAAAGGTTAATATGAAAGGTCAGAGTTTAGTTAATTGCTCATTTGTGGCTAAACTATCAAATTTTTTTAAAAACTTTATAGAACTTAATTTGTAGATTATGAAATTCTCTACAAAAATATTTATACAAATATTTTTTTATTTTGCTTAGTTTGTTCCTAAAAAGTAAATAAATGAAAAAGATATAAAATTAAAGTACACAGTGTAAACTTTTTTCCCGAGGCCAAAAAATATATGTTCCTTATCAATTTAAAGGCGCAGAATCCAAATTTGACCTTAAAAAAAATCAGCACGTCTTATTTTTTAAATTTTAGTACATGCAATTATGCCAATTTAAAAATAATTTATAAAACAAAATATTGTGTATTTTTTTTTTTGTTTTTTTAATGGTTCTACATCATAAAAATGTTACTTTATTACATAAGAACCATAATACCTAACATTTTTTTAGTTCATTTTTGACCCCCTAGTAATGATTTTTGACAATTTTTAGCATGAGTACGTGGCAATAAGCTTGTCCCCTTATGCACCTTTCTTCTTACCCTCCACCCCTACTTAGTTTTGTCACATTATCCATTTTTTTTAAAATATTTTTTTTTCATAATATCCCTATTTATTCTACCTATGAATTTAAAGTTTCTATGTTTTAAGTTGGGTATTTTTTAACTAATATTGAGTCGCCGAATCCAAATTTGTCCTTAGAATATTTTTGTCTCCCATGATTTTAGAACAAACGAGGGATAAAATAATGGTTTTTTAACATTTTTATCTTATTTTTCTCAGAAAACTTAGGTAATAGAAATATTCTGAGGCCAGATTCGGTTTTAGCGACCCAAAATTAGTTAAAAAACATATGACTCCAATCGGGGCAAGAAACCGTGTTGCCTAGTGTAATTATTTACGTGCTTAAATTTTACTTCTATGGTACTTCCTGCCAATGCCTATACTCGCTAATTTTATTTAATAGTTTGCATACATTCGAAGCCATTCTAAAACTTAAATCAAGCATAACAAAAGTTGAAACATTGTAAAGCTAAATGTCATTTTAAACATAAACTATAAAATATGCTATGGATATTTTCTTGGGATTTAAATTTGATCTTCAAGTAATATTTAACTTAAGTTAATTAGGCTATAAAACGCTTACTTAAGTACCTACCTCCATATTTTAGTGTCATTTAAGTTTGTACCTGTGTCTAAAATGTTTAATTTTACTATGTTGAGGAGATATATACACTGCCGCTACATCTTGTACTGCCGTCATAGCCAAAGGACAAAAAAGTGAATACCTAAAAAGCCTAAAACAGTAAAATATGTATAATGTGAAATTTGAAATAAATAAAAAACAAAGTGAGAATGTATTTTTTCTTAAATAAGGATATTTAAACAAGAACATGTAAAGAGAGTATAGGATATTTTTTAATTTGGACGTAATGTAAATATGGTTTAAAGGAAATCATAACAAAAATTTATTATTTTTGCTACAATGTACAATTTCATAAAACATGAACTGGGGCATCTAGAGTTATAACGGCAGTAGCCATAACATTATATTACTGTAGTTACTTCTATTCATTTAAATAAGATTTTAAATTTATATTTTAGGGACTCATTATATATGTACACTGTACTCCCTATAAAATGTAGGACAATATTTAAGAAAACTATGGCTTTCTTCGTATTAAAACGTTCACATACCTATCCAACGTTAAAAAATAATGTAAAAATACCTAAATTTCCAAAGTAAGCTAAGTAATTTAACTCTACTTGACTGTTCATGAATTTGTGATAAATATGGTAAAACCGAGCATTTTTGTAAATTAATGTAAATGTGTGTAAATAATAATGTTTAAACAAAAAGTTCTTGTCTAATTTTAATGAGCCTTTTGAAAAAAAGTTTTATTAGCAAAAAAAATTGATTTGATTTTTTTTATTAACGGAAACCACAAAAATAACAAAGACTATATTTTTTTTTCTAATATACCTTTAGGTCCAAAATGATCAAAATTTGCGTTACGTAATACTTGAACGTTCCCTTTTCGCTGATTTACTCACATATTGTTCATATAGAAAGACTCCATGGGACAAACCATCAAAATTGCATTTTTTTTTTTAATTTTAGTAATAAATAAAGTACATCGCGATGCATCGGTGCATTGGTACCTAATATATTTAATATATTTAATATAATGTATTTAGCCAAAGCGAAATTTCAAAAAGTTCTTGTGTAATTTTATTGAGCCTTTTGAAAAAAAGTTATACTTATTAGCAAAAAAAAAAAATTAATTTGAATTTTTTTTTCATTAACGGAAATTGCAAAAATACCAACTTTTTTTTGTTAATATACCATTTCGCTTATTGCTTTCCCATTTTGAAAATTTTAAAAATTTCGGAAAGCCTTGTATTCGTGCAAAAATTTTCAATTTTTTTTTTGTGTATTTTTGCGTTTTATGACGTTTTATGTCGATATAAATCAATTTCGAGCAAAAAAAAAATGTCACTAGGTCGGTCGATCGGTCTGTCCATCAATCTGTCCGGGAAATCTTGTTGGCACGATAACTTAAGAACGCTTTAAGCTAGAGACTTGAAATTTGGCATACAGGTATGTTACCAAAAGTTGTCGCTCGGGATTGTTTTTGGTAAACATTGGGGTGCGGCAAGGGGGGAAAATATTTTTTTTTTAGAAAAATTTGAATATAGGTTTGCAAGGTTGCTGAAATTGAATCTGATAATTTTCACCCCGAGGGGGTAAGGGGTAAATATTTTTCAATATTATTAATATTTTCTTCAAAATTGGTATATAGGGGTTTTTGGGGTCGACGAATATCAGATTCATAATACTTTTTTTCTAATTTCACCCCCTGAGGGGTGGGGGTAATTTTCGTGAAAACTGGTGTATTAGGGTTTTTGAGGTTGCTGAAAGTGAATCTGATAATAAATTTTTTCTAAATCCACCTCCTGAGGAGTGGGGGATAGTTTTCCTGAAAATTGTTATATTGGGGTTTTTGAGGTTGTTGAAAGTGAATCTGATTATAAAAAAATTCTAACTTTACCCCTAAAGGGGCAGAGGGTAGTTTTCGTGAAAATTCGTATATTAAGGTTTTTATGGTTGCTGAAAGTTAATCTGATAATAAAAAATCATTTTACGGGCGGAGGTGAAAAATGGGAAAGCTCTTTTACTGGGCAGTGTATTTTTTTTTTGCTATATACCTTTTCGCTGATTTACTCACATATTGTTCATATTGAAAGACTCCATGGGAAAAACGATCAAAATTGCATTTTTTTTTTTTTAATTTTAGTAATAAATATATTTAATATGATGTATTTAGCCAAAGCGAAAATTTAAAAAGTTTTTATATAATTTTAATGAGCCTTTTGAAAAAAGTTGTTCGCACGGACATTACGTACCTAACACGAAAGAATGATCGTACACGCATTTCTCGCATTCGTCGAAAAATTACCTTTAGAGAGTTTTATGGAAGGGTATTCGAAGTCGCATCAAGACCGCTGCTCGATTAATGCGTGTAGTGCGACTTCAAGCGATTTTTTTTATACAATGCTCGGACATTACAATAAAAGGAATAACTTTAATTTCTTCTGAATAGTCAAATATAGTTATTCGGCTTTATAATGATATTATATACTCTAAAAAATGTATTAAATACAAACAATGGTTATTTATATACCAAGGGACTAAACTGGCTGTTTTAGTCCCGCTGGATTAGTGTTTCCTGAGCGAGCGTAGCGAGCGAGGGAAACAGAAATGCAAGGGACTAAAACAGCCAAGTTTAGTCCTGAGGTATATACACTATTTTTTGCAGACCAAACATAATTTAGGTAGGTAGATAAAATTAAAATTAAAAACCACGCGTCTAAAATCGGTTGTTTTATTTTCGTAATTTTATCAAGATGCCTGTAAATTGCGAAAAGTCAGTTTCATGGCTATCGCGATTTCAATTGTTTTTTAATATGGTTGACACAAAAGTCAAAAAAATGGACGAAGATGATAAATTTTAAGTTATGTATAAATTGTTATAACAATGTATTTTTAAAGGTTTTCTTTGTTAAAACCAAATAAATTGGTTTGAATCGCTAATTTATTACAAAACACCACCAAACCTAATTTTTGAACCAGCAAAGCACATAGTAAGTATAATATTTTAATATTATCAAGGTTGCCGTGATTTTTATTCCCTAGGGAGAAAAACGGCAAGTTTAGTCCCGAAAATGAAAGCGTAAAATTAGGTTTTAGTCTTGGTCGTGCAAAAAATATAATTTTCTACGACTATATAGCACATTTCGTAATTCCAGATAAAACCTATTGCAGTATATGAAACCTATTACGTTTTGTGGCACATTCCGTGATAGGTTTCATATACCGTAATAGGTTTCATATTTTTAACAAAAATACAAAATTTACTATAAATATTAAATTATAAGATAAACATTATTTTTTTTTTGGGTATTATGTAATTTATAAAAAAATGAATGTATAAAAGTTCAGTCGTAGTTTAATCTGCAACACGTGTAGAATGGCTGTTCCTCACTCGTGGACCGTCCCCCTCGCTCTTATCGCAGCTCTAGTGACAAATATTCCCTCGTTCAGAATATGCATCGTTCTACAGTGTAGAATATACACTTGTTACAGAAAAAAGATTTTTTTTAGATCTGTTAGACCTTAAATTTCGTTTCCTGAAGTTTTTTCGTTTTGTGAAATTGTTTTTCCCCTATAGTCTTTATTTGTATCACATAAACAATATTTTTTTAACTAAACCTAATCTAGTAGATTAAAACATTTAACCAACAAAATAACGTATTTAATAATATCTCATAAATTAACATACTTTTATATTTGTTATTAAATATAAAATCACGGTATATCTACAAATTTAAAATTTAGATACAATTCTCTCTGTTTTCATATAATGTTTTTTATGCCCGAAAAAATATAATTTTTAAGTAATCTGTTTATCAGTGACTGAGATTAAATAGATTATATCCTACATTTATGATGCTATTGTATTTTTTAAAATTAATATTAGCCGAAATGATTTTAATTTAGTTTTTTTTTTGTTACACACATTTTTTAAATTTTTTATAACACAGAAAACAACAACAAAATAACAATTTAACTAAAATTTTAAAACAGAAAGAATAAAAATCTAAATTTTTGTATACCAAACAATGCTCTGTTGAACGTAAGTACTCTAGGTATGTTCAATATTGGTTTATTTATGATTTACAGATATAAAAAACCAATTGAGTATTGACAATATCTCGGTCATCTCCTCACCAATTGTAAAAACCAATATACCATATTTTTGTTAAGCGAATAACAGAAATGATTTATTGCACACGGATCGAACACTGTTATTTGCCCAATTCATTGTATAGGTACATTCATTTAAAAGTCTCCCAGTTCTTTTAATAAAATTAAAAATTTTAAAAGGAAAATATATTAGTTAGTCAAAGAATAGTATATTATACTATATATATAATATTATTATTTATCCAATACATACAGATAATGAGACAATTACCAGCTTTATTTTAAATAGATAAACTTAATAATAACCCCCGCGTGGGTTTTACTTTATTGAGTGGATAATTATTTATTTTACCCACTCAACTGTCACTTGTCAAATTATTTTCTTGTAAATGTCATTAAAATTTTTAATAAAAATATGAATTCCTAAGCTATATATTGAATAAAACCTTGTGTGGCACTCATGGGTAAACCGATATTGCCCTTTCAATATCTTACTTTACCCACTAGTACCATAAATAATTATTTTCCTACGATCTAGTTAGTAGTTAGTGCCTATTTCCCACTCGTTGACTATGACAACGGTTGGTAAGTGAAAATCAGCTGATTTTACATATCTGCTGTCAGAAAATAAGTAAACGTCAAACACATAACCTGAAATTGACAAAATAATTTTAAGACAATTTTTGCGTTTTTTTTATGTTTAGGTGTTGTCGTAGGAAAAATAGTATACGGACCTCTATGCAAAACATTTCGGTGCACATCGAGTTATATTGCCCTCAATGACAGTCATGGCACGCCATCTATGGGGCAAAATCTAAAGCCAAAACAGGTTAGAAAAGAGCTATTTTAACTTTTCCAACTTCAGTTGCTTTTCACCCGTGAAACGAGCAACATGTACTTTTGGCAGGAATTAGTAATCCGTTAATCGCGTTTAATTTTTAGCATCAAGTGTTTTAGTATTAGTTATTTATTTATTTATTTGCTATCTTAGATATGCCCCGGATTCGATTTTATATATTTTATAGTGATTGTATGGATGATGTGCAGTAAAATGACGAACATGTGATTATATTAGTAAGAAGGGAATTTTATGGTTTTTAATCATTTATAATGCTGATAAATTTTAATTTGGACTTTTTAGGTATTGTAATTTGTAATTGTACTTTCAAAAAAAAAGAGATCTTTGCCTTCATAAAACTTGATTTTTCCTAAAAATTTCATCGGATTATTCGTTCTTGAGTTATCGTATTCACGTGTTCGTGACATCAAACGGACGAACATTTGAAAAAAAGTTGCTTATTTTTTCATAAAACAAATTTATAAGAACGTTTTTTTCTAGGACGATTTTTTATTATTTTTTTTTAATTCAAAACCACCGTATAATACTATTCTAGCACAGGCGCTGTGAATTATTCACAGTATAGTATAATAAAGAAAGGTTAATAACCCACATGTGGTTTTTAACTTTAGATATTTGAAAATTATTTATTTTACCCAATCAATTGTCAATTGTCAAATTATTTTCTTGTAAATGTAATTAAAAATTTTAATAAAAGTATGAATTTCTGAGCTATTTATTGTATAAAACTTTGTAAGCCACTCGTGAGTAAACTAATATTGTCCTCAATAAAATTAACCAACTCAGAGTGGGTCAGAGTGGGCCACTCTGCCTCCACCTTGTGACTTAATTTTCTCTTATGGGTAATATGCTAGTTTTGCTCTCTCGTACCATAAATAACTATTCTACCTACTCTTTGTAGCTTTACCGAAGAACAATATATTTATAATATTAAAGATGGTACCTACCATTTCTTTAGGGTAAAATATTATATCACATAGACTCTATCTGCCCCAAATAATCCTGTCACATAGTCAAGACCTGAAAGGGGAAATTTCTTATATATTTTAAATTATATCAACCTTTTGCTAATTGTCCGTACACTTCCCCTAAATTGAGTTTCCTTTTTTGCCTTTATTTTTTTATTTTTATTTATTTCTTAGTTTTTAGTAATTCTGGGACCTTACATATGGAGGTATTTTACACCTTAGTTGACTGTTTACAAATAAAAAATAATTTTGAAGTTCAGTTCCACGTACCATTCTTCTTAAAAAAAGTTTTCCATTGTTCCATATTATATACCTCTTGCTCTGCACTTTTTTCACCAGGTGTGATAGAAACCCAAATTTAATTTGTTAATTTGCCATAAATTTAGTAAACATTAAAAAGTTACCATTTTTGAAGAAATCTTCTCTTAAATAATTAAGTTAATGTTAGTCTTCATCATTAGAGGTTTATTCAGGTCTTTCTTACCCAGAATTTTGAGGAAGGGATTTTACTTTATTTCTTTGGCGATATCCCTTGCCGACTTCTCTTCGGTAAATCTTGTTATTATTAATAATAAATTATTATACATTTTTAGGTTTTATTAATCACGACTTTACCAACCTTTGCAGAACTCTGCAATACTTTGATTCGTAGCTCACTTGGTTTTCGTCAGATGTGCTAGTGTTTAAAGCCTATTTTTTCCATAAGATTAGCACACTTTTAAGGCATTGCATGTATAGGGAATACAAATACTGTTGTTGATAACTTGGGTACAATGTTAAATGATTCATAACTTTACTTGAATAATATTTAGAGTATAACAGTGTGTTAATAAAAATTTAGTTTTTGTATTTTTTTCCTTTTTCAGTAGGTACTTACTTAATAGATATAACCGCCAACAGGAACTTTTTTACAAACCAAAACTAGCTTTTACCAATAGGAAATGATTGACCGTAATAACGTGGTAGAAGTCCGAAATTATATAGATAATACATTCTTTCGTACTTTTACCACATCTAATTGGTAAATCCTAGGTTTAACACGTCAATCCTAGTATTAATCAAACTTCGAGCTTTTACTGTAACATACATATCGTTCTGGAACATGCAATAACTCCAAACTGATATTTTTGACCAATACCTCCTAACTAATACAATATAAGCTAGAATAGTTTAAATGTAAGACTAAATCATCTTTAGGGACAATAAGTAACCTTACACCACTTTATTTATATTGATATAAATATTAAAAATAGAGTAATCAGCAACTCTAAGAACTGTTTTTCGTCGCTCTTGAAAAATTAGACATTTCACACTTAGGAGGTATTGCAAGTTCATGATCGATATATAAGATTAAAATTGGTTGGATTGAGCCACATTGGCCGTTTATGAAAGTGTGCACTTTTTTAATTTTTAGACTAACCTTAACATGGTTCAATTGTTATTATTATATTAAAAAACTGGTCCAAAAAAAATTGTTGGAAATTTCCTCCTTAACAAAATTGTTTATATAACCGCACTCACCCTTAAAATTCAAGATAGCGCACACCCCTTACGAAAAACTAACAGGAGTGTTCTGTTACCATCCACTACTACCCTTTAAAGTATCAGCCCGTTGCAATTTAACATGGAAATTTTTCGTTATTTGACTGGATTAATTGTTTTGCGAATTATTATTTGGTCATGATGTGAATTTTAAAAATGCAATATTTCTATAATCACTTTCATTGCAATATCACAAGCCAGATGCATTTTTTTGTCGATATATTTTTTTTGCTTTTTACCATTACGCTACGTGTCCTCGGTTAAATTTAATTAAAAAGTTAAAAAAAAAAACATTAAATTGATTTTAATTAAAATTTTCAATAGAATCGAAATATTGAATTTAAATTTTTGTGTTAAAATCGCCTAGCAAATTAACACAGGACGTAGGTATTTTAAATTAAATCATATTAAAAAATACACATGGAAAAAATTTAGGAATATTCGTAAATTATAAATTTAACTTACATGTTTAAAAGAGGTACCGATATTGTACTCCACTGTACTTTTTGGTCAAAATACATAAAAAACGTACTCTTGTTGTAATACTGTAGGATTAACCGTTTTCGAGAAAAATGCATTTGGAGGTGCAAGTTTTTATACATGTAGGTCGAAAAATGGTTTTTAAAGCTACTATAGCCCTTTAAAAATGGTGCATTTTTAGGAGACCATAGTTCCATAGTTTTTTTCTTAGTTTTTGATGTACATTCACATTGCAATATTAAAATTTTGGTTTTCAATATTTTAGTATTTAATTCTTCGTCGAACTGTGAAATTCCACGGTTAATCCTACAGTATTACAAAAAGTATACCTTTTTTATGTATTTTGACTTATCTTATTCCAAAAATATAATGACAAAAAAGTTACAGGGAAAAAAGTTTGGGACAAAAAACTAATAAGGCCCCCCGTTTCGCACACTTCTGGTTAAAATAAGTACATGAAAATAGCATACGAAGATGGGCCTGACTAAGATTGGTTCACGTGAAAAACCTAGTTGTTATATCTCAAAGTTAATAAATAAAAACCGAATTCTTTAGTCACTTCCAAAGGGACTTAGGTCCCTTGCAGCGCATTTTTAGACATATGTTTATAGGAACTTTTTTAATAGTTTCCTTTGTAGAATCCCTTAAAATTAATGACCCTATTTCTAAATTACCCTGTATATTTTATATCTATAATTTACTGGTGTTATTTTAGGTTCGTTTCTCTTCAGAACTTGAAAGTACGGATTTTGGGAAATTAAGTAAAAAACAATCCTTGAAATAATGTAATTCGTTTAGAGCCTAAAGCTATAAACAACCAAAACTTAGTTTCCCTTGGTATAACAAAGGAAAAACGTTAAGCACATGTTCCATATCAAACTGACACAATATTAATATTATATTGTAGGTATTTAATTTTACATTAAAATTGTAATGTTCTCAAAGATTTAAAATAATCAGATATTTACGAATAGAGTTATTGACAATAAATAAAATTAACTTTAATAGTTCGTGCTTTAAGTACACTGCCCCACATTTAATCCCGGACACATAAAAAATTCCATTTTTTAAATTCAAATATTTCGAAAATTAATTTATGGATTTGACTGATTCTTTTTTCGTTTTAAAGCTGAAACATTCTCTGTATGATTAAAAAAAGTATTTTTTTATATCAACAAAAAATGTACAACTATGTTTTTTGTCCCATCTTCTAGGACTTGCATGGTACGCCACTGCAACTGTTTATTAAATTTTTAAGGTCTCTCTTATTGCCGTAGTTTTAATGAATATTTTCTTTTTTAGTTTTTTATATTTTTACTTCTGGTTTAGGAGATATCAGGATTTTCATGAAAGTTGTCATTTTTTCAGTTAACTCAAAAAGTACTAAATCAGCAGAATTGTTGTTTTTTATTTAAAGCTCATGTCTTTTACTTCTTCTTCTACAGTTTCTTCACCCCAGGGCAACTTTCTGTTGCCGTCTGACGCAGGCTTAAGGGTGATTTCGCAGAACTGCCGCCGGATGGAGTGACCCTATTTTTTCTTCTACACAAGTTTATAAAACCCAATTTATGTTTTTGATAAACTTGATTAGAAGAAAAACGTAACTCCGTTAAGTTTAAAATTTAAAGCACAGCGTCATTTAAATTCATGTAGTACTTTTTGAGTTAACTGAAAAAATGACAACTTTCAGGAAAATCCTGATATCTCCTAAACCAAAAGTAAAAATATAAAAAACTAAAAAAGAAAATATTCATTAAAACTGCGGTAATAAGAGAGACCTTAAAAATTTGATAAACAGTTGCAGTGGCGTACCATGCAAGTCATAGAAGATGGGGCAAAAAACATAGTTGTACATTATTTGTTGCTGTTAATAAAGAAGTACTTTTTTTAACCATCCTAAATAAAAACAAAAGTAGAAAATGTTTAAGCTTTAAAACAAAAAAAGAATTACTCAAATTCATTAATTAGTTTTCGAAATATTTGAATTTAAAAAATGGCAATTTTTTAGGTGTCCGGGATTTAATGTGCGGCAGTGTATTAAAAAATAAAAAATAAATAATTTGTGCTCTTTTTTTTTTGAGTAATAAATCCGATATATCGATATCTTCATTCTAATACAACGTATGGGAATTTATTAGAATAATATATGGAATATATTAGAATTTATTATTAGAATGTATCTGTGGCTTGGTTTTGTAATGCCCATTGTCACCTTTTCCGTATTTTGAGTTATACCGCCGAAATAATTTTTTTCAGATCTATAAAACCTAAAAAAGCCAATGTCGGTGCTTTTGAGATAAATGTAGACTTTAAGCGACAGGTGCCGACTTGTGTTTTTAATAAACACTTCACTTAAACTGCTAAAACGGCCAATGTTTGAAAATTTTTGACAGTGGCCCTTGAATAGGCATTTCATTCGTTAAAACTGACAAAAACATCGGCAACATACACATTTGTCTATCTTACACCCACATCTTTGTTCTAACAGAGACAACAATATCAGTTACTGGTAATTGTTATTGTTCAGGTCTGAATATACCTACTATTTGTTTACAAACAAACCGAGATGTTGGCGATACTTTATTTTAACGGTATGCGTATTCTAGAAAGAAGAATTATTAGGTCGTTGAGCCACAGATATAAACTGTAATCTCTGATACGTGTTTTGGGTTATTTTTATATAAAATAGAGAAGTAATTTTTCTGATACGTGACATTAGTACCGATAGATAGAGCGTCAAAAAAGTCAAAAACATTAATTTCACTAAAAATTTCCATACGTGGTATTAGAATGAAGGTATCGATATACCATAGTAAATAGTAAATGTCATTGCAATTTTAATACTAAATTTTATTTGTTAATGCATATTTGTTATTTATATCGCCACTAATTACTTTACTTGTGATATTAAATACTGCAATGTGTGTATTGTATACAAAATGTTGTCATACTAACATAGAGATCGTGCTGGTACATTTGAATCTTCATGCAACATGTGTTTATTAATACTAGCATGTTATAGTAAAAATTACTGTAAAATTTGGTAGAGCATATCACACTTATAGTATGGTATACTTTGAGTTGTTGTTAAGTTGTATTACTGATCTAGTTTAAAGTTACAGTATTCAGAAAAATTAACATTCGGAAATAATATCAATATTTTGATTAGTAATAATATAAACATTGCAACCAACCACACACAATTACACACTGATAAAATAATCTATCCTTTTTTTACTTTTCTCTGTATTATTACTAATCAAAATTTTGGTATTATTTGCCGATTGTTATTTTACTAAATACTGTAACATACTTTAAACTAGATCAATAACACAACAACTACAACTTGAAGTATACCAAACTATAACTGTTATATAATTTTTCAAATGTTACAGTATTAATAAACACATGTTGCGTGGAGATCCAAATGTACCAGCACGGTCTCTATGTTAGTATGACAATATTTTGTATATAATACACATATTGCAGTATTTTATATCACAAGTAAAGTATAAAATACCAATGGTGACGATATTTATAAAAAATATGTATTAAAAAATAACATTCAGTATTAAAAATACAAAGAAAATACTCGTAAATAAGTCGGGACAAAAAATTTAGCTTATAGTAAAATAATGTATAAACGGTTGAAAGAAAAAAGTAAAACAAAAACGAAATAAAAGTAGACAATATCCATCAGTGTGACTGTGAGTTTACTTTTCTCTGCGAATTCCATCATCCTCAAATGCATTAGGAGATAGGCACTAGGCTACAATTTAAAGAGCCAAACCTCCCGGGTCGAAAGCCTTTTTTCAACTCTTCCACAAATACATAAGATTCTTTAATAAATCTTCTAACATGTATTTTGCTAAAGCTTAAATTTATTCAAATTTGTTTGCCATTTTTCTTTTATTTCTATTACTTTTGTAACGTTTAAAAGCATTGTTTTTTATTTTATTATACAGGGTGATTCAGAAAGAAGGTAAACAAATTAATGCGTGATTCTAGGTCCAAAACTATAAAAAAAAAGTTTCTATAAAGGTTGGTTTGAAAATGATCCCTACAAGTATTCCGCCGAGGTTTGTATGGTATTTTATTCACAATTTTACCTATTTTTTTTTCACAATTGTGTATTAATTTTCACAACAAAATTGACACCATCTTTAAATCTATAAACATTGGTAAAGTTAGTTACACATTTTTACTTTATTAATGCAAGTATAGATGAAAATAAAATAAAAAATAACTTTTTCTCACTACCAACTAGGTAAGTTGACATTAGTTAATCAAAAGGCCGACAGTAATATCGAGCACACTTAGTGACCTTAACTAGACAGAAAACACGACTTACCGCTTAAGGACACGAAGTGTCCGACACTTACCTAATGGGGACATCTACACACAAGACTACTACTATTCTTAATTTCATACTGATTCCATAAAAAAAATGTTTGTTGAATGTCAAAAATATTATTAATAAAATACGATTTTAACTCCTTTGTAGGTAGAAACTCGTCTTTTTTCTGTCTTCGGTCGTGTTTATGGACCTCAGATCCGCTTCGGTTCACAAAATACGACCTCACGCAGAAAAATTCACTTTACTCTACTAGGAGAGCAAATAACTATTAACAATTTTAAACCATATAAAAATTTTAAATAATAAATATTTGTCTAAAAAAGTATAAAGTTACGTTATACTTACGTTATATTTCTTCGTTAAATTACCAGCAGCACTTATCAGTGATATTTTAGAAATGAGAGCTAAATTGTAAAAATATATTTTAGAAATACGAAAATATTGTAATTTAAATGTGCATCTGACGTTATGTTATAAAAACTAGTACTTAAAATTATTTTGTCCATAACATTTACATTTGGGTTTTTGACATATCTGTGTGAGGTTAGTCACGAGAGAGAAAAAGTTCGTTTCCAACAACGGGAAGAAAATGTGGCGTTTCAAACTTTTTAGATAGCAGAAGTTAGGATCAATTGATTTTCCAGCTTTTACGTATGTATATTATTCAACGAGCGTATAATAATTGCTATTAATCAATTAGGGTGAATTTTGGGACATGAGCCGACAGGCGAGTGGCTAATCACCCGAATGATTAATAGCTATTGTACGCGACTAGAATTCTATACTTTATCCACAGTTGTTTAAGGTTTTAAACGGTCTATTTTTACAGACCCGTGATTAATAGGCCTATTAATCACGGCCGTGGATAAAATAATTTTTCTCTATACCGGGCTAATGGATTCCTCGTTAATTTCCTAAGGATCGTTACGAACCTTATTAACGAATTGTGAAAAATAAAATGGGGTATCAGAAACCCGAACCGTTTTAAAAAAATATATATCAAATTAGCTATTAGATACATTTAGAAAGTATCAATTTTTAACGAGCTTTTTTTATTTTTTCAATATTGATTGATTAAGCATAAATTATATTATATCCCAAATTAAAATTTTAATAATTATATCCTGAGGAAATTATTATTTTGCTTAATTTAATGGTTAATTAACAGTGATTAATGATACGCTCTTTAATTTATACACTGTGGAATTTCGTAAAAAATAATGCCAAATGATTTGTATTTTTATTAACCGACTTCCAAAAAGGAGGAGGTTATCAATTCGACGTGTGACTTTGTTTTTTTTTGTTTGTTCCCGTATAACTTTGGAACGGATGAACGGAATTTGATGAAACTTCTTGCAACTTAAAAAAGGCATTCATGAGGTGGTCCCGTTTTAATTTGACGCTCGGATAATGCCGGGTAAGCCGGATAATTAAGATAAATATAATAATTTTAACGCAATTTTACTTAAAAACGGCTTAATTTGGTTCTACTACCAGCCAAATTTTTAGAGAAATGTCGGATAAAAAAAGTCCAAAATGATCAAAATTTGCGTTACTTAATACTTAAACGTTCTCAAAGGTACTGAGAAGCGTAAAGCTGCAGTTAGTCGGAGTGGGGAGAAATAACAAATTGCATACTATTTATTTATTTATTTGTTTGTTTGTTTGTTTGTTTGTTTGTTTGTTTGTTTGTTTGTTTGTTTGTTTGTTTGTTTGTTTGTTTGTTTGTTTGTTTGTTTGTTTGTTTGTTTGTTTGTTTGTTTGTTTGTTTGTTTGTTTGTTTGTTTGTTTGTTTGTTTGTTTGTTTGTTTGTTTGTTTGTTTGTTTGTTTGTTTGTTTGTTTGTTTGTTTGTTTGTTTGTTTGTTTGTTTGTTTGTTTGTTTGTTTGTTTGTTTGTTTGTTTGTTTGTTTGTTTGTTTGTTTGTTTGTTTGTTTGTTTGTTTGTTTGTTTGTTTGTTTGTTTGTTTGTTTGTTTGTTTGTTTGTTTGTTTGTTTGTTTGTTTGTTTGTTTGTTTGTTTGTTTGTTTGTTTGTTTGTTTGTTTGTTTGTTTGTTTGTTTGTTTGTTTGTTTGTTTGTTTGTTTGTTTGTTTGTTTGTTTGTTTGTTTGTTTGTTTGTTTGTTTGTTTGTTTGTTTGTTTGTTTGTTTGTTTGTTTGTTTGTTTGTTTGTTTGTTTGTTTGTTTGTTTGTTTGTTTGTTTGTTTGTTTGTTTGTTTGTTTGTTTGTTTGTTTGTTTGTTTGTTTGTTTGTTTGTTTGTTTGTTTGTTTGTTTGTTTGTTTGTTTGTTTGTTTGTTTGTTTGTTTATTTATTTATTTATTTAATTATTTATTTATTTATTTATTTATTTAATTATTTATTTATTTATTTATTTATTTATTTATTTATTTATTTATTTATTTATTTATTTATTTATTTATTTATTTATTTATTTATTTATTTATTTATTTATTTATTTATTTATTTATTTATTTATTTATTTATTTATTTATTTATTTATTTATTTATTTATTTATTTATTTATTTATTTATTTATTTATTTATTTATTTATTTATTTATTTATTTATTTATTTATTTATTTATTTATTTATTTATTTATTTATTTATTTATTTATTTATTTATTTATTTATTTATTTATTTATTTATTTATTTATTTATTTATTTATTTATTTATTTATTTATTTATTTATTTATTTATTTATTTATTTATTTATTTATTTATTTATTTATTTATTTATTTATTTATTTATTTATTTATTTATTTATTTATTTATTTATTTATTTATTTATTTATTTATTTATTTATTTATTTATTTATTTATTTATTTATTTATTTATTTATTTATTTATTTATTTATTTATTTATTTATTTATTTATTTATTTATTTATTTATTTATTTATTTATTTATTTTAGCATCATACAGAGTCATGGAGAGCCCCAAATAAGCTTCTGGATTGTGCTAGGGGCCCTCCATTAACTAGTTAACTAGAGTTTCTGCAGAAGGTTGTGCCTCAAGAACTAGGGGAATTGTGAGGCTTTTGTATATTTTTTTTTTTTTTTATTTTTTTAAATTATTTTTTTATTTATTCACACACTGACTTGTGTAAACAATTTTGTAATTGTGCTAGCACCAATAAAGATTATTATTATTATTATTATTAATTCGTAAAATGGATTAAGTCCATAAGACGATCCACTTCTGCTCTGAACCCCTCATTTATGTCTTTATTTTCGTATATTCCATCAATTTTGACCCATTTTCCAGCATTCTTTTATAATTTTAAGATTCTATTTACGTGAATTTTAAAGAAAAATATTAATTAAGTTTTTTGACATTGACCTATTACAATTTATACGAAAAGTCCAAAAAGCCTAAATATAGTGAAAAATATTTCTGAAAGAGGGATTGATAAAAAAAGTGTTGGCAAACCTTTACTGAAAAAAGGTTAAAAAATTAATAAAGAACCCTTAGAACAAGGCATACGCTTATTTGGGGCCCTTCATGCTGCTGTATAATTTTTCAAGCAAATAAATGAAATAATAAAACCACTAACAATCTAGGAATTTCGAGTGCTTATATTTTGGTTATAGGTAATGAAATCCACACCATATTGTAATGATAATGATAATGACATCAGACTAAACATTTTTTTTTATATAGAGCGCTTCGACCATTTAGGTTATTAGCACTAATTAAATAAATGCATGAAGCATAACATAACAATACAAAACAAATATTTTTGAATAAGTTATTCTTATTAAACTGTGATAAATTATAAGTAGACTCAACGGCATATTTTATATTGACAGGGATATTATTATTACGTTTTATTATTATTATTATTATTATTATTTAACCTTTCAACAGTTAATCAATATGTGATTAATTGACAATTGTATATCATAAACAAAACACAATGGACAATTTTCTTTCTTTACTCAAGTGACCGATTCGAGGTCAAGTGTTAACTACGTACAACTTTAATTTTACTGTTTTATGTATTTTTTTAAGTTTTGTTTCGAGAATATAATCTATTTATATAGCTATAAATATGCATACAATCAATAAAACCTTATATTTTACTTCTTTGGATAGTTACTTCAGGAAAGCAGAGTACTAAAGATGCATTTTTTAAATTCCAGGCCGTCCGGCTCCTACCGTCTCGTGGTTTGTGAACGAAAGAATGGCGGAGGGCAAACTCGAGTCCATAGGGACAAACGTTATGGTAAACAGATTGGAAGTTACGAAGGTCACTAGAGACCACCTCAACTCCACGTATAAATGTCAAGCAAGCAACACAAAGTTAATGATGCCAGCGGAGAAAACCGTACGTCTTGAACTATTATGTGAGTATAATATTTATATTTCATGTATTATTTAAACGTTGAATATTGAGAAGCACTCAACATGTTAATGGGGAGAGTTATACGCTAGTATAGTAAAACTAATTTATTACAGAAATCTGTAATTTTAATTTAAAGTCACATATTAACATAACTATTTGTTCGCGTAACCTTACTCATGGTTTTTCACAGGGGAAGGGGCGGATGGTTGGGTCACTTTTTTAAACATCCTAATATTTTTGAAATCACAATAAAAATTATGCTAAATATTTTAATGATGAGATATTGTAGAATGTACCCCCAGAAAATAAAATTGAAATATTTTACTTTAACTTTACAATTTACAAAAATATTAGGCATTGGCATTTGATTTATGCATACCATCCAGGGGGAGGTTTGGATTGTAGAGGCGGGAGCTTTGAGTATTAAAGGTTTATCGGTAAAAAGCAACAAATAATATTTATATTTATATACAGGGTGATTTATAACCCCGTTTACAAACTTTGGCAACGAAAAGTAGATTTAATTTTATGAAATGTTCATATAAACGTAGGTCCTATCTTTCTTTGTTGAAAACGTAGTAGCCATGATTTAGCAAAACAAAATTTAGTAACTATCATTGTAAATCATTACCTGTCAAATTTTTTTTGTTAATGTCAATTTAGATTAGATAAAGAGAGAATTTCTACAGAGAGAGACAAAAGTATAATTATTATTATATTTTAAAATTAAATTATGAATATTTTAGGTATTCATTAGCCTTTTAAAATGTAATTTAAAATGTTGTTTTTACCTAAAATATGCATAAGTTTTGCATTGCCCTACTCGTACCTCCATACTGGCGGCGGAATACCAGAGTTGGGTGAAAGGAACCAGTGTGGTTTAAACCAGGTGGTTTAAACCGGTTTAAACTGAAAATGAAACTTTTTGGTTTAAGTGGTTAAAAGTGGTCAAAATCAAAATATTTTAAATAAAAATAAATAGAAATATAAAAAAAACTGCTGCCAACAAATTAAATTAAAAAAATAATAACAATACGCATCATTATTTGGTCAAATTTTATTTTTATCTTCGATACCTGGAAAATAAATTTTCATACCATTCGAGATACCATTACTTTTTTTTATGAAGTTTACAAAGCAAATTTTATTATCTAGATCTACGGAATCAATTTCTCCAACAAAATGAATCAGATGTTTTTTTTTTGTTCCTTCGCATGTAAATTTTACAAGAATATAGTTTCCTACTGAAACGCTGTCAACGCATTAAAATCAAAGTCAGTCTCAGGTTCTTTAAAAAACATTCGAAGAAAAACTTGTTTTAGAAAATAATGCTTCATCACTACTACTTTTATACTTTAAATTTTAGGAAGAGTGATTTTCCAATTTTTGTTTTTTTTTTACTATATTTTTATTAATTGGGTTTGATGAAGTGTTTCTTTTAACAACTTGGGTAAGTTTTTTTTTCAATTTTTACTTTTTTAATTCCTTTAATTTCTTTCTTCTCTGGGGTGTCTGTTAAAATTCGTGTTCTCCCTGGTTTTCGTCCTCTTGTACCCTGTTTTCGTGGCTCCTACAAAGTCCTTGTAAAAATAGAAATGTAAAGTACATACGAGATAATTTAATAAAATATTATGTTTAATAAAAATAAGGGAGCTTTGGGTCATGACCCAAATATACCACCTAATTTTGACCCATTGCTCCCTCATGTACGTCACTGTAAATCTAAAATTATTTTCGCGCCAATAATAAATATAGGTTATGTTTTACATACGTATTACTTGGGTAAATAACCACTTATCTCATTAAAGAAATAGTTTCATGAAAAGCGTAAGCAATAGATGAAATTTTTGACAGTTATGAAAATCTTAAATTTGTCACTTTTCTGTCACAAAAAATCACTTTTAACTTATAAAATTAACAACACAAATAAAGCATACTGCTGTAATGGTAATAAGTATTGGTACTTAAAAGTATGCATACGAGAGTGTTTGCGCTCTTCCTAGTCTGTTAAGGAAGATAATATTGATGTTTACCCAAAGCTCCCACGACCCAAACCTCCGCCCCTTCCCCTATTTCTTATCTAAAACAAAACAATTTCACAAAGGTGTCTTTTACAAAGCACTAACAGTTTTAAAATACAAATCATTGTCATTATGAATATTTATTCATTGTCATTATGAATATTTATTCATAATGACAAAACCAAAATATTATTTTGATATGAGTAAAGATACGCATACATATATTTATTTGAGTTATCTCGTTCCTATTTTTTATTAATTTGGCGGTTCTTGGGTGTTGGAAACGTACAAAAAACAATATGGTTTGCCTAAAACATTTTTCGTTTTGTTTTACAGCCTTGAGAAAGTTTATATACAATAAACGAAACTAGTCGGCAAACCATATTGTTTTTTGTACGTTTCCAACACCCAAGAACCGCCAAATTAACCTAAAATAATTACAGGCCAGCATTTCTTTGAATGAAGAGCACTCTGGACCAGAGTGTCTGGTTCAAAGAAAAGCTTGCCTTGCAACAAGAGAATATGGCTTTGAACATATCGAAAAAACGTGTCCTTGGTTTAAGGAATTATTTTTTTTCTGTCTTCATACAGCCTCTAGAGTACTAAAATAGCTTTGCCTGACTGATCCCACTGCCCCACGTTAAATTAACCCATTTGGGAACACTAGCATTAAGATCCCTGCATTTTTTAATAACAAAATACAAACTTTATGGGCATCTAGCTTTCACTTGGGAACACTCTTCTTAAAATTGGAGTATCTACTGAAAGATGGCAGTATCTAATATTGCCGGTAAATATTTAAACAGGTGATCATGTCACGAACTTTGAAAATTAGCTGAAGTCGAATTTTGGTTAGTGTGTTTGTTTTGTTTAAAAACGAGCTTTTGATTTCTAATAAATTCTAAAAATTGTTTTGTTGATTACCACATATAATTTATGAGCAAGTAGATATTAGTATTTTTTAGTTTTGTATTCGTTTATGTTTTTTATATGCACAATGGGTTTGAACAAAAATGTAACAAAATTAAAAAAAAAAAGAAAAAAAAAGTTCAATATTTTTTATGAATATGCAAGTCCAAAGACGTATCATATTTTATTTTAGTTGTAAAATTAAATTATGTGCAATAAAGGGTTAAAAATGTTTTCCATTTTTTTATATTTTAAGGGGACTTTTAGTTTCATAATAGGAAAAAAATTAACTTTATTTTTTTTTGTGAAAAGAATATTGTATTTATTGAACTGATTTCTTTTGGACATATTTATAAAATATGTTAAGAATATAATTTTTTTTTGCCTTTTTAGTGCATCTTGACCACTTCAGAGGGCGTCTTCCAAAAGACACTTTGTAAACGGCTTCACCGTTTTTGGTCTTCTTGTAACACATAGAATAAAAATTCCAACGGGATTCCATTCATAAGACTAAATACTAATAACTAAACCCACAAAATATTCTATTTTTAATAATTTTATCATTTTATAAACATTTTTCTAAAAAATTAAATGGCGTTTTTTTTTGTAATTTTTAAATAAAAATGTTTATAAAATGATAGAAATATTAAAAATAGAATATTCGTTCCTATATAGTAGTTTGTTTATGTTTTTGATGTAGAATAATCTCCTTTAATATATGACATAATACTGCAAACACCGTGTATATTAAATTCTAAAAATATTGTTAATTAATGTTAATCTTTTTTGCAATATTTATGAAATTGAATTTTTTCGTGGTATTTACGCAATTGTTTAACGAAAGACCACTACTACCACTACTACTACCACTACTACTAACACTACTACTACTTTTCACGATTGCAATTGTGAAAAGTTTTATGATTTTTTTCCGAAATTTGAAATCTTGATATGTGGAATAATTCACTCTCCAATTTTTTTAACTAGCTAATGAGTGTTTAGACTAATATGAAAAAATCAACAATAAAAAACTTATTCCACATAATTCTGCGGTTTTCTGAGGTTTGGGGTTATAATTTCGGTAACCAGACTTCTCCACAGAATAGGATAACGGGATTAAGGGGATATAGTATATGGGGTTACGAATTGAAGGGATTTTGAGGTTATGGTGTTAGGGGATTTTCGGATTATAGAGTTACTTACTATGTTCCACGAAAAAAACTGAAGAATTTGTTCTGTTTTTCCCAAACTAGATTTTTCTACTTAATGAGGTTACGGGGTTTTAAGGTTATGCGGCTATGGTATTATGAGGTTAGGGAATATGGGGTTGTGGAATTAGCAATTTGGGGACAGGGATGATTTTAGCCGTTTCAGTAGTTTTTCGGATGTTTTTTGAGGTTATGACAAAATCCTGACGTGTAGGGGTTAAACGGGTTGCGGATTCAATTTTAGCGCGAAAAAATACATAGGAATATCATATTGGAATCCAAGACTCAGATTTTTTTTTGTGGGCTAGTGTTATTTGTACTGTTTCCCGTATATGCTAATTTTATTGTACGCTTCACAAAACAGAGTACATGAAGACAAATTAAGCCACCAGTCAAAATTATAAATTAAAGTCATACTTTGCTAACTTTTAATCGCTTGGACCTCGAATTATAAAAACAGGTGCTCTTTGAAATAAAAACAATCGGCTTACACCTTGACTTCAAAACACGAAATTTTCTAGTAGTCTTTGGTTCACACTGTCAAGTAACAGTTCAAGGTAAACATTTAAACGCCTTGACTAAAAAACGCATTATATATTATACTATGTATAGTAGCATTACATATATTCTTAGCTTGTTTTATGTATATATTTAAGAGCGTTTTATGCATGAGTATTGAATGTGTGTTTTAAAACTCGAACAATACTCGGGGGGCTTATAAAAATATAGGTTGAAGCTCGGGAGACCAGACAAAAGTTTTCACAAGATGCTTATCCAATTCACCTCAAAATCCTTTAAGACGCAGATGGATGTGGTTAAACAAAGGGTGGATAAAAAATAACAATAACATATGATTCTAAGGCTATACACGGTACTCCTTAAACAAGTTTAAATCAAAAATCAAGTAACCTAATTTTATTAATGGATTTTATAGAGCAAAAACAAGGGTAAAAAGATGATAAAAAAAAATCCAACCGATGAGATCTGTCAACATCAGTCGTTAATTTAGGACCACCATAGTCGAGTCTCGCGGGGTTTCTCTACTTTAGGTGATTTAAGCGTTTTTTTTTTATTTGAAGTTTCCAATATACGCTAATATGCAAGACCCATTTTTTAAGTTAACGTTCCAAAACTTTGTCAGATAAATTCTTATTAATTGACATGAAAAAAAGTCTCTATAAACATGTATCCAAAAATGCTTCGTAAGGGTGATAGGTCCCTTCAATGACAACCCTAAAAATGAAAATTTTATTTAATATCTCTATCTCTAAGAGCTAGAGAAACGAGTTTTTGCATGTGTTCTTGCATCAATAAGGCCAACTACTATATCATATTTTTATGAAGTAACTTCCACCAGGGGCGCGCTAAACGGGGAGGCCCAATCACTTTTTTGCCTATTTTTTATCTGTAATCACTTTTTTGCCTGTTTTTTTTTTTTTTAGTGAATAAAGCGTAAGATATTACTTTTAATTAGATTTTTATCATAAACAGTGAGTCTTATTATTGCAACATATGACATTTTTATGTATTTTTATGTATAAAATCAAACTAAAAAACAGCAAAAAAGTTGCACTGGAAAGAGAATTGGGCAAAACAGTGCTTGGGCCTTCCAGTTTGTCACGCACAAGACTAAAGTTACTTAATTATTACATATTAGTAGGCCTTATTAATATAGAAACATATGCACAAATCGTTTCTGTAGCGTAAAGGGTCTCAGAGATATTGAACCAAAATCTAATTTGCGGGGTTGTCACTAAAGGACGGTAGCTCCTTTACGAAGCATTTTTGGGACATAAGTTTATATGAACTTTTTTTCATGTCTTTTGATAGAGATTTAGCTCCCAAAGTTTTTAAACGCTAACTTGAAAATGGGTCTTGCATATTAGCTTAAATTGAAAATTTAAATTAAAAAATATCGCTTAAATGACCTAAAGTAGCGAAACCCCTTAGGAACTCGACTATATTAGACCCAAGATGACTTGTAAAGTCATCTTTATTAGACCTATATTTTCGAATGACAGATCTTTTGCCTAAACGATCAACATCGATTTTGTCGCAGTGTTATTTAGATTTAAGTTACCTATAGTATTAGGTTTATAGTTTATTAAAACTACAATAAATTAATTTTGTAATTTTTAGTGCGACCTTTAACTTCGACAATCCTGCGAAAACCCCGTCAATTAATAGCCAACGAAGAAATATCAATCCATTGTGAAGTATCAGGATCGAGGCCTAAGGCTTTGGTTAGCTGGACTCGAGATAATCGTGATTTCCGCAGAGGCAAGGTAATTATAACTTTATAATAATTGCTATTGTTATTTAAATAACAGGTATTATTTATCCAATCAATAATGGATTTCCCTTTTTAATTAAACTGAAATAATATCGTCGACTTACAAGTAAAGAGCACTAAGTCCAAAAACATGGTTTTGAGATATTGACAAATTAAACTTTTATTGTTGTTTTTTAATTTTTGTAATAATTGTTTTTGGAAAAAAACTACCGCAAATTGCAATAACATGTTTGGACATAATAATGTCCCATTTGCAGTTAAATAAAGAAAAATTAAAGTAGTTTAATTCAACTAAATTTGAAAAAACATGGAGGTCGGTTTACAAGTAAAGAGCACTTAGTCAATAGAATAATATAAAAAACAACTATTTAAAATTAAAACCCTTTTATTATAAAGTAGAAAACAAGTTGTTTACATAAATTTTCAAAAACTAGATTTTTAAAAGAAGGGTTTGGACTTTTTGATTGTTTAAAGAACGTTTCCAAAATTAATAATAATAATTAATTAGTAATAATTATATGAAACTGCTTACTACGCCAGAACTAAGACAGTTTTCAGAGGCCATCGGCTGTGCCGGCAAAGAAGCATCTCCTAAAGTCAATAATTATAATGAATCATTATTAATGATAAAACACTTCACGGTGTAATTCTAAGGCCTGTTTTCCGAAATTGCCGCGAACTTTAGTTTTTTACTTTTATATTTTAGAATTCTAAAATTAAAAGTATTGAAATACACATTCTTTTTATATTCTTGTTATTTATATAGTAACCAAGGATTTAAGAGCAAAATTTAAAAAATCTATAAGTTTTGTATAGTTGGCAGTCCAGCTAGAAGTTAGTTCGGTTTACCTATACATAGATCATCAAAAATTAATTACAGTGCCATTAAAATCCCATTTTTGCAAAAAAGTGACTTAGTGCCTTTTACTTGTAAGCCGACGATAAAATATCTAGCTAATCTAAGCAATTACAACAATTCTTTTATCTATTTGCGTTTAATAATTACGGTTTTGTAGTTTTGGTTGCAGTGTTACAGTAAGCTTAATTGTAAAACAGTTTCAGTAACTTTTTTATTAATTGAAGAGTATAACTTGCAGAGTCTAAGTGCCATTTTATATTCTTCAGTTATAGTTGGAATTATAAGTTACAGTTACAAAGGGTCTAAGTGCCAATTGCTCTTAGACTCTTTGCGAGTTATACTCTTCAACTGTAAAACAGTTTTGGGGATTTTTTTTGTTTGTATGTTAGTAACAAAAACGGATGAAAACTGACATATTTCATAAAATTTTGGTATTCTGTGTTCAGTATCTAAAGATCTAATGAAAAATAAAAACTTTTCACAAAAAAAAATGAACCGACTTCTGTCTCTAAAAAGTAAAAAATAAAAAGTAATCCGGTGCCAATTTCACCGCTCCCCAAATTAAATACTAACAATTATTTTTGTTGTTAAATTGTTTGCTATGAAATTGGCACCGATTTTTTTTTATTTTTTACTTTTTAGAGACAGACGTCGGTTTGGACTTTTTATTTTTTACTTTTTAGAGACACAGTACTTGTAAATTTGTAACGTCATACTACAGATAATCCTTGTTAAACTTTAAGCGTTAAGTAATAATCAAATAACGCCTTATGGTATAATCACAAATTTTATAATTTTCTCTTGGTATTTTAATATACAGGTCCACAGAAGTTTAACGGTTTTTAAAAGATGCTGTAATATTTGAATGACCCCTTAATCAAGTTATCCTGCTTATCCGAGTTATCCGATCATTTCCTAAAAAATTGGTTGGTATTAGAACCAAATTAAGCCGGTTTTAAGTGAAATTGAGTTAAAACGATTAGATTTATCTTAATTATCTGACTTGCCCGGCATTATCCGAGCGTCAAATTAAAACGGGAGCACCTCATGAATATCCTCTTTAAGTTGCAAAAGGTCTCATCAAATTTCGTTCATCCGTGCCAAAGTTATGCGGGAACAAACATAAAAAAACAAAGTCACACGTTGAATTGATAACCTCCTCCTTTTTTGGAATTCGGTTAAAACCAGGCAAAATGTTATAAAATAATAATAAATATGTATGTTTTTTGTTGTACACTAGAGTATGTGTTAACTCTTTCTCACCCATTTTCATTCAAACTTAAAAAGTTTGTAAATATTAGGAATTTTTAATAAAAAAAAAACAAATATTTTTTTTTAATTATTACCAATATAAATACATTAAACTCGCCAAATCAATCATATTGAAATTATTCAATACTAAAATACTTTTTTGTAAGCAAAATAAAACGCGCAAATAGATAAAATATATAAGTTACATTGCCCTTAAGGCATTGCACTCTTTGTACGGAACTGCTTGTTTTGCTTAATTGCCATTTATTGTTTAGATTCTAAGTATTACTAAATGTTAACAAATCACATTTTATTTCAATTCCTTTTTTATTTTAATTATGTTAGAATCAGTCTAGAATCGAATATTGAACAATAAAGCAGTAACACAAATTATATCCTGTATTTTAAATAAGTTAGAATAAACTTTTTAAAAAGATAAAGTACGCAAAGTAAACTATAATTGGCGCAGTCGGTCGTTCTGTTTAACGATATTACGAATAAATATCGGTTCGTTTCGACGATTTGTTAACGGCAGAACCTAAAATCCCGGGACATCCTGAGCGTGTGAGCGAAGATCTTCAAGACTCATGAGGTGGACCACAATCTTACTGTAAGTACTTGTGTCATTTAGTGAATATAGGCTAAATTTGCAAGAAAACTCAGATAGTTCAAATTCTGTTTCGGACTCAAACCCCGACTTAGACATCACGATAACTCAAAACTCCAATTTTAACCCAATTCCCACCTTAATCAACCTCAATATACAAACAATGGCACATCCCGTTTTGAAACAGGAATATTTAAGCATGATTCCCGATTTTTATGGGGAGTCTGAGTTACTCCCCAGATTTATCGAAATTTCTGAGAAGCTCGTTGTAAAGTTTTATAATACTACGGATGTTGGCGACTTCCAAAACGAATATTTGATGTCGAGCATCCTTTCAAAAATCAAGGGAGATGCCGCTGTTAAAATATCTTCCTGCATAATTAATAGCTGGGATGATTTAAAAACAGCCCTTACAAGTACATAAAGCGATAAAAGAGATGTTTATAGTTTGGGTCTAGAAATGTCAGATCTGAGGCAATCATTTAACGAAACCGTATTCGATTTTTATCACAAAATTATTATTCTTCTAAATCTGCAAATATCCTATTTAAATTTACACCACGCGAATGCTGCCGAAGTAGCTACATTAACAGCCTATCTTAGAAAATTCGCTTTAAGGGTACTGTTACGTGGGCTAAAGGAGCCCATAGGGTCCTTAATGCGAACAAAAAATCCGGAAGACTTGAATTCAGCACTGGGTATGTTAACGAACGACTTTCAGTTTGAAAATTTTGAGCAAAAGCCTAAAAATTGGAGTCAGAAACCTGCTCCAAACCAAAAATACAATAAAAGTTTTTCAAATAGGCAAATGCCGCAAACTCAAAGATTTTTACAGTTAACAAACCCACCGCATAATTCACAAACTTCAAGGCCTAATTTTTCAAGTAATCCTAATAATAATTTTTCAAATAATTCTGGCAGAAATTTTTCAAATAATTTTGGTAGAAATTTTTCCCAAAATTTTCAAAATCAACCTGGGCCTAGTACGAGAAACGTAGATGTATTTAAACCAAACCCCAATCAAGTACTTTCCAAACCTACCCCTATGAGTGCTTTAACTAGAAGCACTTATAGAACAAACACATCTAGGCAGAACCCCCCCCCAAAACAGAACTTTTTTTGAACCTACGGATTAAAATAATCTAAGCTTGGAACCAACAATCGAATTTCCCCCGGAAAATATTGAAAATAAAGCTGAAAATGATTTTTTAGAGCTAAACGCCTCGGGAAATTCCAATTAAATAGTTTAACAGACGATAAAAGTGTGTTATCGTATATCATATTTCCAGAACATAATTTAAAAGTCCTCTTAGATAACGGTAGCACAAGATCATTTGTTAGACCAGATATAGCTTTTAAATATTTTAAAAATAATATTATAAATGACCCCTTTTTAATTTCAAGCGCACATGGAAAATCTCTAGAAAAGTACAGTACACAGATTTCATGTTCCATTTTTAATAATTCAAATGAATAATTAAAATTTCATTTATTTGATTTTCACAAAAATTTTGATTGTCTTCTAGGCTTAGACAATTTAAAAAAATTAAACGCCGTGATCGACTTACAAAACGACGTATTAATCACACCTCTACGTAAAATAAAAATTCATTACCACAGCCTCTGCGATTCTACGAATTGTATAGTAGTAGAACCAGAGTCGGAACAAATTATTAATGTTAACATAATAAATGTTAAAGAAGGCGACGTCCTTATTCCTTATAAAAATTTTAATGGTTTAGAAATGCCAGAATGTGTCACTAAAGTAAAAAATTTTGTTGCACGATGTAGTATAGTCAATCGTACGGGAACCCCTATTAAACTTAATATAAACAAAGCTTTAACTGTGGAAAAGTTCGACGAATACGAACGTAAACCCTGTTCAAACTTTAATAATTTTATATTCGAAAAAGGTTCCTTTGATTTTTCAACAATTCGCACAAACCATATGAATTCAGAAGAAAAGCAATCAATTTTAGATTTAATTAATAATTATTCAGACATTATTCAAGTTGAAAATGAAGAATTAAGTTTTAATAGTAAAATTAAGCATCATATTAGAACCACGGACGAAATACCGGTGTATTCTAAAACATATCGGTATCCGGAGGTTCACAAGCAAGAAGTGCGTAAGCAAATAGATAAAATGCTTAAACAAAAAATAATAAGACCATCCTATAGCCCATGGAGCTCTCCTATTTGGATCGTTCCAAAAAAATTGGACGCATCTGGAGCTCGCAAATGGCGCATAGTTATAGACTATAGGAAGCTTAACGAAAAAACTATTGGCGATAAATACCCCCTGCCAAATATAACAGATCTTTTAGATAAGTTGGGACGCTGTCTGTATTTTACAACGTTAGATTTGGCATCGGGATTCCATCAAATAGAAATGGCCGAAGAGGACATTCAAAAGACCGCTTTCAATACAGAAAACGGACACTATGAGTTCCTGCGCATGCCATTTGGTTTAAAATCGGCACCGGCGACACTACAACGGGCCTTAGACAACCTATTACGCGGAATTTTGAACAAATTTTGTTTAGTTTACCTAGATGATATTATTATTTTCAGCACTAGCTTGCAAGAGCACCTAGATCATATAGGACAAGTCTTTGAAAGACTACGTAGCGCGAATTTTAAACTAAAAATGGACAAATGCGAATTTTTGAAAAGAGAAGTTGCTTTTCTGGGACATATTGTAACCCCAGAAGGCGTAAAACCTAACCCTGATAAAATAAGAGCTATACAAAAATACCCAATCCCCAAAACCCCGAAACAAATTAAAGGCTTTTTAGGATTATTAGGTTATTACAGGAAATTTATTAAGGATTTTGCAAAAATAACTAAACCCCTTACTCAGTGTCTAAGAAAAGGCAATAAAATTAACGTTAACGATTCCGATTACATTAATTGTTTTAACATATGCAAAAATTTACTAATTAACGAACCCATCTTACAGTATCCGGACTTTACTCAAAATTTTATCGTAACTTGTGACGCATCAAATTTCGCAATTGGAGCCTGTATTTCGCAGGGTAAAATTGGCTCCGATCTACCTATAGCATATGCCAGCAGGACACTAAATGTCTCTGAAACAAATTTAAGCACGATCCAAAAAGAACTTTTGGCTTGTGTGTGGGCAGTTCAATACTTCCGGCCCTATTTGTATGGCAGACGCTTTCAGATAGTTACGGACCATAAACCACTCCAGTGGTTATTTTCCTTAAAGGAGCCAGACTCAAAACTTACTCGTTGGCGCTTGAAACTCGAAGAGTATGATTACGAAATAATTTACCGTAAAGGTTGCCAAAATACAGTCGCTGACGGACTATCTAGAATAGAAATTAATAACCTAAATACCTATTCAAAACTCATAAACGAAAACCCCACCATTAACCAAATAATTAACCTTAAATTAAAAATTGAAAACCACGATGTAAAAATAATACAAGGAAACTTATTTAATTGCAACGAAAAAATATCCTTGGCACATTGCGTCTCAAAATGTCTTAACACGAGTAAAGGTATCGCGCAAGAATTTAAAAACAAATTTAGTTGCGTCGAAACTCTTAAAAATCAAAATAAAAATTTAGGAGAAGTAGCTCACCTCAGATTTCCAAGCAGAAACATTTATTATCTTATAACGAAAAATAAATTTTGGGATAAACCCTCGTATCTTACTATTACTATGGCACTAATAAATCTAAGAACATTATGTTTAAAATTAAATGATTACGCAATTGCTATGCCAAAAATAGCATGTGGATTAGACCTCCTAGACTGGGAAATTGTGTATAATATCATAAAACTCGTTTTCAGAAATACCAAAATTAAAATTCTTATAACAATAACTTGCCTATAACAGAAGTAAATGTCATAACTGAAAATCCCAAACCAAACCCAAAAATTAAAATTTTAAGCAATATTATAATAAAAAATAAAAGGGACGACTCTGTCTCACAAAATAATGTTAATCAAGACGACGTAACTGACCAAGGAAATAGTACCAACGCCCTACACGATTACGTGCAAGAAATGTATCGCGAACTCGAAAAAGATAAACCAAAGTATCAAGTTACAAATGATAACATGTCTGTGATTGCCGAACCCGGTGACACGTTAGAGCGGAACGAAAATTTAGACGAAATCTTTGAAAATGACACTCAAAACCACAATGACGAAAATAACCAGGACGACTTAAATACTGTACACACAAATCAAGAAGAGCACCCCATTGTCAATATCCCTATAATAACTTGCCCCGTAAACTACGGAAAACACCAAATTATAATTTCCCAAGTAGAATTTTCTCCAGTCGAACCTATAATAACTACACTTTATAAAACAAAAGAACGTATGTTCGTCCAAATTTCAAAAAATAACTTCGAGAACGATATAATTAAATTAATGAAAGAATTTATCGCACCCCAAATAAAATATTACGTATATTTCGAAGACCCTATATATGAACAATTTAGTACCGTGTTACAAAAATATTTTAAAAATTCAGGAATAAACCTAATTAAATGTACCAAATATTTAATAGACGTTGCTGATGACCTAGAAATTGTTCAGTATATCAAAAATTATCATGAGGGAAAAACCAACCACAGAGGACTTGACGAGACGGATAAACCAATACTTACTATTGGCCTAACCAACGTAAATCAATCCAAACTTATATTAATAACTGCGAAATTTGCCAAGTCACTAAATACGATAGAAACCCCCTTCAATTAAAATTTAATTTAACCCCTACAGCAACTAAACCTTTTCAGATTCTACACATAGATTGTATAAGTCTGGAAAAAAACAAATTTTTGACAATTGTCGACGCATTTTCAAAATACGCCCAAGCTTATAAACTAAATTCAGCTACAAGTATTGAGGTTGCAAATAACCTCATAAAGTACCTTACACACCACTCTATCCCCGAACAAATAATCTCGGATAACGGGGGTGAATTCACGTTGGGCGCCAAATTTGTGACGTACTTTTATTTACGATGAATATAATTAGAATATTAGGGGAATTTGTAATGTAGGACAAGTATAAAACCTATTGCAACTGTTAAAACCACTTTTGCAATTTACTACAATGCTTAAAACGTCAAAATATACAAATTTTGCATTTGTAGGAATTTGTAGGAATTTGTAGGAAGGTATCTAGAATTGCTTTATACTACCTACAGATGCTAAATAATACTCAAAACTCAAAATCTAATTATTTGGCAAATGTAGGAAACCTGAAATTATAATTAAGCAATCGTCAAACAATTCTAGGGAATAAATACCAGTATTAAATTATTTACAAGCACTAAGTACTGTTAAACTGGGTTGCCGCTGCTTCAGTGGAGACGGGGTAGGTTAGATGGTGGGGGGAGCGCCACGTAATTTGTAAGTTTAACTAGTACTTTTAGAAAAAGATCATAAACATAATTACGAAAAGTCTAGTGATATGTGCTTGCCTAAAAATCGTAAATAGTAAATAAATAACTTCAAACTAGGTTTTTATCAGATTCTAAATATATTCAAGGACGAGGGTGCTAATTATAATAATTATTATACTATTATAGAAATGTTTCATACGTATTCAAAAGTTTATACTTTATATTGGGCAGTTTATATTGCTAATTACACAGTATTAAAAATGATATATCCAAATACCTAGTTCTTTTCCAGGCTAAATAGGCCTTTAGACTTTAAACGCAACTAAATATAGTGTTCCGCGCCGTTATAGCTATAATGGGGGGGTTTTGCGATATATACGATATTAAAAGAAAAGAAATCGGCGTACAATTGAACTTTGTAACTATAAAAAAAATATAGGATCGATTTAAAACAACAACAGTATTTAATAAAATTTAAAATCAGATCAATATAAAAACTTGCTTGTATCCTCAGCGTTCAGCTTCCTAGTTTCATAGGTACATCTAGGCAGTTCCTCTAGGATCTAGGGTGGTATCTCAAATACTGGATGGTACTTTGGCTGTTCGAATTAGGCGTATACTATAGAATGTAGCTTCCACAAATAGCTAACCATAACAGTGTATAGCTAAAGTAGCTATGTACAAAAATAGCTATGTACGAAAAGTAGCTATATCCAAAAATAAGCCTATACAAAAAAAAAACCCTTATATTAAGGGTTTTTTCTTTAATTTAGTGACCGTTGGCGTGGTCCAAAAAAAATGAAGTTTCCAGTCGATTGTTTTAATCCCAAAAATGGAAATATTCATAAACTATCAAGCATCACACAATTTTTATGAATATTATATGATTGCACTACAATTAATATCCCTTTCGGATGATATCACAAATCAGTAAAAATTCTAGTGAATCCAATCAAACTGAAAACTATATTCGCAATGGCGGAAAAATGACTTGCCACCAGCGATTAAAAGTAAAGCAAAAAACTGTAACTGACCTGCGTATTTCCAAATTCGAACGTCCAAAACTAAAACAAGGATGGTTTGGGAAAAGGTAAAATCGATATTTTAAGCATTTATCCATCTAATTATAAATCAACATATTTGCAGAACAATACTCATTTAAACTGATTGAGCCATGATAATAGATTCCAGATAAAAATATCATAGGCGGCTAAGTACGGGAATATTAACTAATACGGCCATAAAGACTAACGCGGTGACGTAGATATCGACGTAGCACCTCAGCGCGCGGCCCGCAATGTTCATAGTACGACCTTAGCATAAATCACTGAGTACTACCTTGTACGATCTTGTAAATAATAACCCCAAAATTAGTAAAGTGAAATATACGCATATTTAAGTAAATAAATGAAATAAAGTGCTACAATCTCTATACATTATTACTAATAACTAATTTAGCGTAGTGAAATATGTGTGTTATACTGTGATACTGAAAAATATGCCTGAAATAGTTACAATCATATTTCCTACAAATATACCTATAAATATTATAAAAAACAAATCAACCCTACGAGCAACAAAACAAATAGGAAACAATGGATATTGTTTATAATGTTTCGCTAGTTTTCAAAACCAGGTATTTATAGATTTTTATAGGCATAATAACAATATGTCCAAATAAAACTTTAAAAATATACTGCCCAACTGCATTTTCTAATTTTCTAGACATAAATTCAAATAAGGTGAAATTCACACGTAACAAACTCCACCCCAACCTCCAGAAAATTTTCCCAAAATTTTCACAAACATAAAAAAAAATTAAAACAAAAACAATATGTGAATTTTATTTATCGATGTCTGGTTCGATGGGGACTGAACGAAGATCTTTGGCATTCCAAACGCCCTTACTCTTATTATTTTGATCTCTAAGCTCATAAGTATAAGGTGATACAACTTTGTGAATGATAAAAGGACCAATAAATTTGGGAGACAACTTTGCGCTAACATAGTTTGCAGCATTTGACAAAATATAGTTTTTACGCCATACCTGTTGAACTATAGAGTACTTTTCTGGTCTACGTCGCAAGTCATAACGAGCTTTACTCTTGTCGGCAGCTCGATTCAACCTTCTTCGGATGTCCGTGAAGACTTCTCGAAGACCTTCGTTTCTAATTTTTCCATCGAATTTCGACCTATCTATTTCTACAGAGTTCGGCTGTTCATCTGGCTTTTTATAATCATTCCCACGCAAACAGATATGCCTACCAAAATTAACAAAATAAGGCGTCTGATTCGTTGCTTCAGATACTAATGTTCTCAGCGCACATCCAATTTTAGGCAAATGTTTACACCAATCCCGATGATTTTCACCTACAAAACATCTTAGCATATTTCCCAACGTCTTATTCACCCTTTCTGTGGGATTGCTTTGGGGATGGTAAAGAGCAGTATATGAAATCCTAACACCATAGCTTTTCATTAAATCCTGAAACAACTTACTACGAAACTGTACACCGTTATCGCAAATCAAAATCCTAGGAACACCAAACAATAGCAGAACTTGTTCTTCCAACAACTTAGTTATACTTATGGCCGTAGCCGACCTAAGTGGAAATAACAAAGGAAATTTGCTAAAACAATCTACCACCACTAAAATATAACAAAATCCTCCCTGTGACCTTGGAAGAGGCCCTACGACATCGCAAGCAATCATTTCCCATGGTGACGTAACCTTGGTATGGGAAGTCATCAGACCAGCTGGTTTCTTTTGCTCTGGCTTAGATGCTATGCAGATCTCGCAACGATGTATGTAAGCTATAATATCCGACTTCATTTTCGGCCAAAAATATCTCTCACTCACTTTATGAAATGTCCTAGAAATCCCAGAGTGCCCACAGGTTGGTGCATCATGACAACTACTAATTACCCTAGAGCGTTCTGATTTTGGCACTACCAATTTCCAATCTTCTATACCATCAGACAACTTAGGATATTTACTAACAAAGTGACGATATAATAAACCATCTTCTAATCTCCAACCCGCAAATTTCTTTGGAGAATTTTCGACCCGAGAACTCATCTTACAATACCATTTATCCTTACTAACTTCTTCCATACCTATATCTACAAGATCTACAACCGGTACGGATCTAGATAATGCATCTGGTACCAAATGTTCCTTACCCTTACGGTGCACTATGTCAAAGTCAAATTGTTGCAGCCTTAGGGACCAACGTGCTAATCTACCATTTTCACTCTTTAAGTTGTTGAGCCACACCAAAGAATAATGGTCTGTATCCACGGTGAAATGACTCGCCTCAATATAAGGTCTTAATTTTTCTACTGCCCACAACACCGCCAGACACTCACGTTCGGTAGTAGAATACCGCCTTTCTGCCTTACTAAGAGACCTACTCAAATAAGCGATAACTTTCTCTCCCTCTGGATGAATCTGAGACAACACAGCACCAATCCCGTACCCAGAAGCATCGGTCTGCACCTGAAATGGGAGGTCAAATTTTGGCACTGCTAGTATAGGAGCAGAAACTAATTTCTCCTTTATCAATTGGAAAGCATTCTCCTGTTCTTTTCCCCAAACAAACTTGTTCTTCCTTCGTAGAAGATCACTCAAAGGGGCTATAACAGTAGAAAAGTTTTCCACAAATCGTCTGTACCAACTAGCAAGACCAATGAAACTACGGACATCACTGACATTTGAAGGAGTGGGAATTCTCATAATAGCACTCACTTTCTCTGGATCCACGTGGAGACCACTTTCATCCACAACATAACCTAGGTAGTTGAGCTTGGAACGACAAAACTGACACTTGTCCCTATTTAAAGTTAATCCAGCAGCTTTCAACCTCTTTAGGACTTCGGTAAGGATTTCCATATGTTTCTCGAATGTAGGTGCTATGATGACAATGTCATCGAGGTACACAAAAACGTATGGCTCCAGAGATGGTCCTAATACTTGATCAATAAACCTCTGAAAAGTCGCAGGCGCATTGTGCAGCCCGTAAGGCATACGCTTAAAATGGAAAAGGCCACGGTTCGGTACGGTAAAAGCTGTCAAAGGCTGGGCACTATCTTCCAATTGGATTTGCCAATAAGCAGATTTTAGATCTAATGATGTGAGAAACCTTGCATCTCTGAGTTTATCCAAGATAGCGTTAATATATGGTAATGGATACGCATCCCGCCTTGTCACTTTATTTAGCTTACGATAGTCTATACAGAAACGATAACTACCGTCACGCTTACGGACCATTACTACAGGACTACTCCATGGGCTATTAGATGGTACCACAATATCCTTAGCTAATATTTCATCTAACTCCTGATCCATATATTTCTGTACTTGAGGTGAAACTGGGTAATACCTTTGCTTTATCGGTTCTGAATCGGTTTTTATACTATGCTTTACACCATCCGTACAACCTAATTTTCCTGACATGCCTTCAAAAGCCTTAACAACAATATCTTCTAACCTTTTCGATTGTTCTAGTGTGAGTGAGCTACAATCCTGGATAATTTCATCACACTTCACATTATCCTCTGTGCCAAAAACCCAAACATCAGACCTTAAATTTGGTACAATACCCATACGGTTCCAAAAATCAATACCTAAAATCAGTGTATGTGGCAACTCGGGTACCACTAAAATGTCGATCATTCTTTCCCTATTTTCTAATTTTACCAAAACATGCCAAACACCTAAACTTTCACACTTATTACCATTCGCCACAGACACACAAGTCTTATTTCTAATATCCAACTGACCCTGTACAAAACTTTTCATCATTTGCCAACCAGGACCACCTAAAATGGTTCGATTTGCCCCAGAGTCCAAAAGTCCTAAAAGTTTCTTACCAAAAATAGATACAGTGACGTAAGGACGTTCATCCTTGCCAGCATGATCTAGAACAAAATTCAACAATACAGGAAGTTTTCCGTCTAATATATCCGATCTTGTTTCGCGTTTCCCGACACCCTTAATTGACCTAACTAAGAGCGCCTGTTCGCGTTTCCCTGATTGGAATTGGAACAAGGACAATTTCTAACAGTAAAACCACTACGTTTACATTTATAGCAATGTATTTTTCTAGGCTCAGCACAACCAATAGCCCTATGCCCTGGTTTATTACAATTAAAGCAGACAGTAGTATTTGGAACATTACTAGCACTTGTTGAAGGAGTTTCCCTAACTTCAGCTATTTCATTAGGAGCATAAGCATAAGCTAAATCAGGTTCCAAAGTATTTAAACGCCTAGTTGGGGGTGCAAAAGATTCTGCGTCAGAACGACGAGCTTCTAATCTACGACATAAAGTCCTTAAGTGAGCTATTGAAGTAATTTCTACAAGACCCAAATGTGACTGGAAAAATGGAGCTATGTTTCGAAGTATTATTTTCAGTTGCACATCTTCTGGTATCCTATGTGTTAAACGATTAAAAAGTGCAGACATAATTGAGAGATAAATACCAATACTTTCTTCCGCCCCTTGAGTTCGATGCTTAATTTCATCAAAAAGTTTTTCATCGTAATTGGGAGGTTGAAATTCTTCCCTCAGTAACTTCACCAGCTGCGACCAATCACTACAAAACCTACGAGCGTCACGATACCACACCAATGCTCTACCGGAAAATAAATCTATAGCCGAGTCGAACAACATTTCTTTGCCTACATGTCTAGCCAAACATAGTTCTTCTACCCTCTCAAGAAAAGCATTTACGGACAAGCTCTTCTTATCTCCAGTGAAAACAACATCCCACTGACGAACTGGCACAGGTCTGATGATCGTTGGTTGCTGAGATAAGCTATTTAAAGTAATATTAGCATTACTTACTATCTCATCAGCATCCTCCACTTCATCTTCGTCTTCTAAAATGCTTATTTCAGGAATAGCTCTTTGCCTACGTTCAAACTCGTCAGATTTTTCATCTAACTTCCTAAACAAAGACTTAATGGTCGTAATATATTCAGTCTTTTCTTCTTCATGCCCTTGAGCTACCATTCTATTAGCTCTACTAACCACGTGCGCAAAGGGGTCAATAAAGAAATCTTGTCATCTATGGCCTCTGCGTCCTCTTCAAATGTATAGGGATATTCAACAGCAGCACCAGGCATGCCATCTCTCTCTGCTTTAATAGACTTACTTAAATTACTTCTAAGTTGCTCACACGTCCCTTCTGTAGACTTACCACGAATCCTAAGCTCATAGACTAGCTCATCCTGAGTTAATCTATTCACTAGCATACGACGGGTCATGTTGCAAAAAAAAATAACTACTTAACTACAAAAAAAAAATCCTACGAAACAAAAAAAAAAAAAAATATCCAACAATCGGTAAATATGTAGATATATGTGGCGATTTCACCAGCCAAAACTACCTAAAAAAAATACAAAAAAAAATATAACAGGAACTCTGGTACCTAACTAATTTAACCAACTTCTGCAATATTTAACAATTAAAAATACCAAATAACAAAATATGCAGAAAAATGACAGCAGCACTAAAAATACCTGTTAATTTTAACAACAACAACCAAATATATAAAGGCCGAAATAAACCAATATAACAGTATAAGACACAAGTTACGCAAGCAAAAAAACAAATATCTGAAATTAAATCTTACCCCAAATATGAATACGATAATTACTACACCTCTTTTTTTTTAAGGTGCCCCACGTTGGGCGCCAAATTTGTGACGTACTTTTATTTACGATGAATATAATTAGAATATTAGGGGAATTTGTAATGTAGGACAAGTATAAAACCTATTGCAACTGTTAAAACCACTTTTGCAATTTACTACAATGCTTAAAACGTCAAAATATACAAATTTTGCATTTGTAGGAATTTGTAGGAATTTGTAGGAATTTGTAGGAAGGTATCTAGAATTGCTTTATACTACCTACAGATGCTAAATAATACTCAAAACTCAAAATCTAATTATTTGGCAAATGTAGGAAACCTGAAATTATAATTAAGCAATCGTGAAACAATTCTAGGGAATAAATACCAGTATTAAATTATTTATAAGCACTAAGTACTGTTAAACTGGGTTGCCGCTGCTTCAGTGGAGACGGGGTAGGTTAGATGGTGGGGGGAGCGCCACGTAATTTGTAAGTTTAACTAGTACTTTTAGAAAAAGATCATAAACATAATTACGAAAAGTCTAGTGATATGTGCTTGCCTAAAAATCGTAAATAGTAAATAAATAACTTCAAACTAGGTTTTTATCAGATTCTAAATATATTCAAGGACGAGGGTGCTAATTATAATAATTATTATACTATTATAGAAATGTTTCATACGTATTCAAAAGTTTATACTTTATATTGGGCAGTTTATATTGCTAATTACACAGTATTAAAAATGATATATCCAAATACCTAGTTCTTTTCCAGGCTAAATAGGCCTTTAGACTTTAAACGCAACTAAATATAGTGTTCCGCGCCGTTATAGCTATAATGGGGGGGTTTTGCGATATATACGATATTAAAAGAAAAGAAATCGGCGTACAATTGAACTTTGTAACTATAAAAAAAAATATAGGATCGATTTAAAACAACAACAGTATTTAATAAAATTTAAAATCAGATCAATATAAAAACTTGCTTGTATCCTCAGCGTTCAGCTTCCTAGTTTCATAGGTACATCTAGGCAGTTCCTCTAGGATCTAGGGTGATATCTCAAATACTGGATGGTACTTTGGCTGTTCGAATTAGGCGTATACTATAGAATGTAGCTTCCACAAATAGCTAACCATAACAGTGTATAGCTAAAGTAGCTATGTACAAAAATAGCTATGTACGAAAAGTAGCTATATCCAAAAATAAGCCTATACAAAAAAAAACCCTTATATTAAGGGTTTTTCTTTAATTTAGTGACCGTTGGCGTGGTCCAAAAAAAATGAAGTTTCCAGTCGATTGTTTTAATCCCAAAAATGGAAATATTCATAAACTATCAAGCATCACACAATTTTTATGAATATTATATGATTGCACTACAATTAATATCCCTTTCGGATGATATCACAAATCAGTAAAAATTCTAGTGAATCCAATCAAACTGAAAACTATTCGCAATGGCGGAAAAATGACTTGCCACCAGCGATTAAAAGTAAAGCAAAAAACTGTAACTGACCTGCGTATTTCCAAATTCGAACGTCCAAAACTAAAACAAGGATGGTTTGGGAAAAGGTAAAATCGATATTTTAAGCATTTATCCATCTAATTATAAATCAACATATTTGCAGAACAATACTCATTTAAACTGATTGAGCCATGATAATAGATTCCAGATAAAAATATCATAGGCGGCTAAGTACGGGAATATTAACTAATACGGCCATAAAGTCTAACGCGGTGACGTAGATATCGACGTAGTACCTCAGCGCGCGGCCCGCAATGTTCATAGTACGACCTTAGCATAAATCACTGAGTACTACCTTGTACGATCTTGTAAATAATAACCCCAAAATTAGTAAAGTGAAATATACGCATATTTAAGTAAATAAATGAAATAAAGTGCTACAATCTCTATACATTATTACTAATAACTAATTTAGCGTAGTGAAATATGGGTGTTATACTGTGATACTGAAAAATATGCCTGAAATAGTTACAATCATATTTCCTACAAATATACCTATAAATATTATAAAAAAAAATCAACCCTACGAGCAACAAAACAAATAGGAAACAATGGATATTGTTTATAATGTTTCGCTAGTTTTCAAAACCAGGTATTTATAGATTTTTATAGGCATAATAACAATATGTCCAAATAAAACTTTAAAAATATACTGCCCAACTGCATTTTCTAATTTTCTAGACATAAATTCAAATAAGGTGAAATTCACACGTAACAAATTCAACAGTGGAATTTTTAGAGAACCTTTAGAAGTACATAAAGTTAAAGTTCATTTCATTAGCTCACAGCACCCGGACTCAAATTCTATTGTCGAACGTTTCCACTCCACCCTAATCGAACACATTAGATTATTTAATAACCAGGTTGAATTTAAAGACGAACCTATCGAAATTAAAGTAAACTATGCCCTTCTGGCTTATAACAACACTATACACTCTGCAACAGGATTAAAACCTTCAGAAATCATAACAGGTCACATAAGCGATAACTCACCCTTTAAACTAGAACTAGAAAAACAATTATTAAATAATTATGTTTCAAGCCATAAAGATAAAGTCAAATTACTTTATCAAAAAATTAACGAAAACCTTTAGAAAAACAAGGAAAAAGTCATTAGTAAAATAAACGAAAATAAGGAAGAATTGCCCGAAATTCCCGAAAATGTTTATGTTAAAAATAAACAAAAACAGAGGAAAACTAAAAATAAGTATAAAGCAGAAAAAGTTAGTAGCCTAAATTCACAACTTAAAACTGCAAAAATCACCCCTACACATCATAAAACAATAGACAAAATTCACCTTTCTAACATAAAGCGCCCTAGGAAAAAACCTTACGACTTTCGACATACAACCATACAAAAAACTAATTTTGAACCCCTTCCAGGTTCCTCTCGATCGGACAGGGAGCAGAAATAAGAAATATAACTAAAAACCTTGGAATTCTACCCATCAACCTAGGCCCAGCTAAACTTCAACGTACTGAACACACCCTTGTTCATTTTTACGACCTAAAACCCCTTTTTGACCTATACGAAAACTTAAATATAAAATATAGTAGCCTTAAGTCACTTAGTTTTAACAATAATAAAAGTTCATATAGTAATGAACTATTTAATTATGATAAGATTATTACTTATACACAGAAAAAAATTAAAAATAAGATTAATCACATAAATTTAGGTTATAATGATAGTTATATTAGGAATAAGCGAGGACTAATTAACGGCATCGGCACCTTAATTAAAACAATTACAGGTAACTTAGACTCAAATGACGAAGATAAATTTAACAAAATTTTAACACATATGCAAAGTAATGAAAGAAATTTGCAATCACAAATCAAAATGCAATATTCAATCTTAATATAATATTAATATTCTAAGCCTTAATATTAGGAGCCTTAATAAAAATTTCAATGAATTGTTATTGTATTTGGAAACTTTAAAAAATATAGATATAATTGTTCTGTCAGAGACATTTGCAATAAACTTGGTAAGTGACTTTTCTATTTCTAATTATTCAATATATTACAATGGATCTAAATTTAACAAAAATGATGGTTGTATTATATATGTAAAAAAGTCTCTAAATGCTACTGTAAGTGAAATAAAAATTACAAATTCTGTGCTGTTGAGGGCCACGTTTGAAATTAACAATACTAGTCTAGGTCTTACAGCCTCTTATAGGTCACCCGCTATTGATGTAAAAAAACATATTACAGATTTAGATTTATACTTTAATAATTAAAAAAAAAATGAAATTGAAATTTTTGCTGGTGACATAAATATTAACATTTTAGCAGGCAATGATGATGACGTCATTGACTATGTTACTAACTTAAGTAGTAGGGGAATTTTTCCATACATAAACGAACCGACTAGAGTTGTAAGGAAACAAGAAAATTTAGAAATTAGCTCCATAGACCATATATTTGTAGGGAATTTTTGCCGCCAAAAAAATAATTTTGAATTTTATCCATCAGTTATTAAAGCAAATTTAACAGATCACTATTTTACGCTTTTATCCATTAAAACAAATATCTCTTATAACATAACTCAAAAAAATAAACTAGTATCTAAATTAAATTACACTGAGTTAAATGAAAAATTAAAAAAAGTTAATTGGTCTCAGATTTATAAATCAAATGACCCTGAATATTGCTATAATTTATTCGTTAAAATTTTACAAAAAAATATAAGGGAATGTAGATCTGAAATTTCTATTAAAAACTCAAAATTTAAACTCAAACCGTGGATAACAAGTGGTCTGTTAAATTCGATTAGGCATAGAGATTGTTTAAAAAAAAAGTTAATAAAAAATTTTTCGACAGAATTAACCAGTGAATATAAGAAATATAGAAATACACTAAACAAACTTATTTTCAAAACTAAAAATGATTATTATAAAACAAAAATACGGGGGGCGGGTAATAACTTATATAAATGAAACTACCAACAGTAATGGGATTAAAAGCAAAGAATCATACAAAATAAAAGATGAAAACAATACATTATTTCAAGATGATCAAGCAAAAGCCAATTATTTTAACAAATTCTTTATAACGATAGGTAAAAATATGATTAAAAATATTCAAAAGGTAAATCAGACAGGTCCGGCTTTAACAAGAAGTCCTGTAAATTCGTTTTTACTGTCAAATATGACGGAAAATGACTTAATAATCCATATTTCTTAACTAAAAAGTTATTCTGCGCCTGGTTATGATGGAATATCAGCTAAAATAATAAAAGCAGTACATTTAAATATTCTAAAACCGCTTCTGTATGTTTTTAATCTTATTATTGCTACTGGAAGCATGCCAAAGGCCCTTAAGTTCTCAGTGGTTATTCCAATATATAAGTCTGGAGATAAGTCGCTTGTCACCAATTATCGTCCTATATCGCTAATTAATAATTTTGCAAAAATCTTTGAAAAATATCTAAAATCCAAACTTGAAAATTTTTTAGAAACATACAAATTACTGTCAAAAAAACAATTCGGTTTTAGAAAAAATAAAAGCACACAAGACGCGATTATAGAGATGATAAAAATGGTGACAGGCAACTTAAACTCCAATCTTAAGTGCCTTGCCGTTTTTTTGGATTTAGCCAAGGCATTCGATACAGTTGACCACAAAATATTGCTGCAAAGATTACACAATATGGGTATACGAGGACATGAACTAAAACTTTTTGAAAATTACTTAACTGATAGGTATCAAATGGTTAAAATCAATAATTTTTATAGTGAATCAGTTAATATATCTACAGGCGTTCCTCAAGGGACTGTCCTCGGGCCCATATTGTTTTTAATATACATTAACTTCTTCTACGAAATTGAAAGCATAAGAAATAACTTAATTTCATTTGCGGATGATACTGCAGCGGTATTTTGTGGTCAAAACTGGGATGAAGCATACAAGAACGCTGAAAGAGGTCTTAAATATATTAAAGAATTTTTGGATAGTAGTCTTCTCAGTTTAAATATTTCAAAAACAAAATTTATAACATTTAGTTTAAATATTACTGGCCAACCAGATAGAAACTGTATACCTATACATAACGACAATTGCAAAGCTTTAACTAACTGTAATTGTCCAACTGTTAATCGAGAAAATCTTGTAAAATACCTAGGTATCACTATTGATCAACATATTAAGTGGAAAAAACATATAGAACAACTTGCAATAAGACTGAGAAGACTGCTACCTAAGTTCTATACTTTAAGAAATATATTAAATAGGAAAAACTTGTTTATAGTGTATGATGCCTTGGCGGAATCCATAATGCGGTATGGTATTTTGGTGTGGGGTAGTGCAATGGACACTGCACTTAAGGGTCTTGAAGTGTCGCAAAGGCTAATAATAAAAACAATGCTATTTCAAAAACGGCTTTACTCAACAGAACAAATTTATAATATTAGCGCTTTATTAGAAGTAAAAAAAATATTTCTGTATCAACTATGTCTCTGGATGATTGAAAACAAAAATAAATTTAATATATTTGCTCACAAATACCAAACAAGATCCGTAGATATAGTTCAAACACCACTTTTTCGCTCAACTCAACTACAAAGAAGCATGTTCTTCTTTGGACCCAGATGCATAAATTTAGTACCTCAGAATATTAAAAATTTAAATAGAATTAAACCTAAAACTGAACTTAAACATTTTTTCTTAAAATGTAATGTAAACAATTTTTATGAAATTCCACAATAACTTTAAATACGTACCTGTTTATATGTCTGTGACAGACAATTTAATTTTTTACTGATTTTCTTTTTGTATTATTTTCTTTTTGTATTATTTTACGATATGCTCCTCTGTAGTCATTCAAAATACAAAAAAAATGTACATTGACAACACCAACATTATCCTTGCGATAAAAATAAAACTAATTTTAATTTTAATGTTTACACATAAAAAATGTGTGTTTTTTTTTTATCTATTTGTAATAAATTAATCCGCAACACAAACCTCGGTTTAGGCGGAGAATATAAACTATTTTGTTAACTTAATATTGTAATAATTTAAATAAATGAATGAAATGAAATGAATCAATACCAAAATCATCCAAAATTTTAACAACACTATTTTAGATATTCAATACAATGAGGACGTTTTAAAAAAGAAAATTTTCCAACTAGAAGCCTTTATAAACGAAAAAATTCAAAATCAAATATTTATCTTATTCGCCCAAGATTTATTTAATCAAATTTTAATAGTTTTTACCACGATTTTAAATACTCTAGTAGAAATCGAAAATTCTATAACATTTTGCAAGTCAAAAATTTTACATCCAAGTATTATAAAATCACACGAGTTATTCTCGGAACCAAAATTTGAAAATATCCTAGACTTTGAATCCATTATTAAAGTAAACTGTCAAATCGAACCCACTAAAATAACGTATTTTATGTCAATCCCTATAAATTACGAAAAAAAATTTGAACTCTATCACCTTATCCCAATCCCCACAAGGTACAAGTCAGAATTTGTAACTATTATCCCCACGATCAAATTTCTATTAAAATCACATGAAAACCTATTTATTCCCCTGAATGACATGTGTACTCAAGGTAAATTGTACCAATGTTCGAGTCACCTACAAACCAGTCAAGAAATAACTTGCGAAAGAAATATAATCCTGGATGAAAACTCACACTCATGCTCACTCATTAATCTGGAAATCTCAGGAAATCACATGGAAATCGTTCCCGAAATAAATCAATATTTAGGAGTATTCCCGGAGGAAGAACAGTTACGTATCCAATGTAACCAGGAAACGGAAACTAAATCCCTATCTGGAATATACCTCATTAAAGAAAATAACTGTCAAATTTTCTTTAAACAAAACCGATTTACATTTCAAGAAAAATCATTTGGAAAACCGGCCTTAGTTTCTAAACTAAAATTCGATCTGGAAGAAAAGCAAATTCAAAATTTAAAAATTAATCTGAAAAGCCTGAAACTCATGGACATATCTGAAAATTCCACCATCCCTTTGGAAAAAGACGAAATCAAAATTCTACCCTCAAGTATCATGACCATAATATTTTACGTCATAGTACTTATTTCACTACTCTACTTTGGAGCCACAACTTTAAGGAAATTGTTGAAAAATAAAAGAAACCAATCCTGTCCACAGGAAGAAAAATCCGAACTCCAACCACTAGGTGTCCAGCTTCCCGGCGATGCCTCATTCTAGGAGGGGAGGAGTTACATTGCCCTTAAGGCATTGCACTCTTTGTACGGAACTGCTTGTTTTGCTTAATTGCCATTTATTGTTTAGATTCTAAGTATTACTAAATGTTAACAAATCACATTTTATTTCAATTCCTTTTTTATTGTAATTATGTTAGAGTCAGTCTAGAATCGAATATTGAACAATAAAGCAGTAACACAAATTATATCCTGTATTTTAAATAAGTTAGAATAAACTTTTTAAAAAGATAAAGTACGCAAAGTAAACTATAATTTATATAGATATAGATCTTGTCTATGAGATATTTGGCGCACTCGTCCATTGGAAAACCCTCCACTTCCAAACATGGGCGCGTGCGCCAAAATAGTGTCTTATAGTGTCTTATGTAACGGTGTTCAAGAAGAACTTTTAAATGACATGACAACTTCCATTTTTTTCTTTTTGGAATTTGTTATATGAGATCTAATTAAAAAAATAAGACCAAAATTTTAAAAATCGTTAGAGCCGTTTTTGAAAAAAATGTGTTTTTTAGAAAATATCTCTGATATTTCACGCTAACATACTCGGTTTGCCCTCGATGTCTCGGATTTTTACCAAACTTGGCATAGTGGTACCACTATGGTACCTAAGCACTCCGTCCAAATTTTTTTTCAAAACGGTGGATCCGTTCAATATACTGGCTGTCCCACCAAGTTCTTGAAATAGCTTATCTCCGTTGTTTAAAAAGGTATTAAAATTTGCAAAAAATGGCATTAAATCAAAGCCAAAGAAGATTTTACTGACTTATTCAAATCCGCCCCTTGCTTACCCACTCCCTTGAAACTACCCCCAACTTCTGTTTTTCAAAAAGACCCCCTAATTCTTATTAAAGACTGTGAAAGTGCACTTTATTTTGAATTCAGCCATTTATTATAAGTGGTATCTTAGATTTTAAGGGGCTCTAAATAACAATTATTATTTATTAATAGAAGGGTTGTATTTAAAACAAAATAGCGGGTAGTTACAGGAGACTGGGTTGTTATGAGTTGGTTTTGAATATATTAATCAATTTCCTTTTAGGTACAATTTAAAGTAAGTTTTTGGAAAATTTTCTGGTTAAATTTAAAATGAAATGTGCTTTTATATTCCTTAGTAAAATAGGGAAGTGCTATTTAAAAAACTAGTTGGAGGTGGTTCCAAGAGGGTGGGTTAATAAGGGGTAGTTTTGCATATGTCAGTAAAAACTACTTTGACTCCAATTTAATTTTATTTATTTTTTAACTTTTTTTTAAATAATGGAGATATAACCCGTCTAAAACCTGGTGGGATATTATTATTACTAAATAATAATTGTTATTGGAAGCCCCTTAAAACAATAAGATACTATTTATAATACATGGTTTAATTCAAAATGAAATGTAATTTCATATTCTTAGATAAAAATGGGGGTGGGAGGTGTTATTTGAAAATCAGAGGGTGGGGTGGTTACAAGGGAGTGAGTAAGAAATGGAGGGGGGGTGTGAATAAGTCAATAAAATCTTTTTTGTCTCCCATTTAACGCTATTTTTTACAAAAAAAATTACCTTTTCAAATAAGGGAGATATAACTTGTCAAGAACCTGTTTGGTGGGACACCCGGTATCGTGAACGGATGGACCGTTTTGAAAAAAAATTGGATGGAGTGCTTAGGTACCATAGTGGTACCACTATGCCAAGTTTGGTCAAAATCCGAGACATCGAGGGCAAACCGAGTATGTTAGCGTGAAATATCAGAGATATTTTCTAAAAAACACATTTTTTTCAAAAACGGCTCTAACGATTTTTAAAATTTTGGTCTTATTTTTTTAATCAGAGCTCATATAACAAATTTCAAAAAGAAAAAAAAATGGAAGTTGTCATGTCATTTAAAAGTTCTTCTAGAACTTGTCCTTTAATATACTATTTCTGACATTTACCTCCTAACCTGTTCTTGAAATAGTGATAATAATATACTCCGTCCTATTTACGAGGAAGGTGCTGTGAGTGGTCACCGTCCCCCTTCACGATATAATGTAGCTCAATATTTTTATTTTCGTGCCAAAATGTTTTTGAAGTGAGTGTTGTATTGGTAAAAGTAAATAGGTTTTTTTTTTTGGCACGACGGCACCTTTAATCTGTTAGCATTAAAAGACTTGGCCCAGCTTTTAGAATATTAATGTACATTAGACTGGGCCGAAAAAAATTTTTTGGTCACCGATTTTAACCAAAATTGGTTAAAACCTTTATTCTGGTCCTCTAAGTGGGTCATAAAAAATTCAGCTCAATTAAATGATCAGAAACCCAATTTAGGGGGTCTAACCGCCAAGATTTAGCATTTTAAAATAAAATATATATAAATATTATATATGTGTTGTTAAACAAGACGACAACTTAAATTATGATTCCAAAATGGAATATTTAGAAACTTTTTAGAACCCTATCTTTTTGAATTTAGTTAAAAAAAAAATTGTTTAGGTTTGGACTAAAAAATCAAAATTTGTTTTTTCCTAAATTTTGATGACTTTTTTCATAGTCCCCCTAAAACTTTACGTATATTTATAATTATAATTTATTTTAAGTAATAGGTATTTTTGAACCTTTTGGCGTCATAAATTAAGTTGTCGTCTCGTTTAACAACATAAAAAATACTTGATAAAACATGGTGTAAAAATATTTATTTTATGTAAAAATAGCGGAAGTCAAGAATAAATTACAAGATTTACAAGTATCCTAATATATTTTTGACCTACTTTCTTAATAATTTTAACATATTCTATCGATATTCTGACAACAGCAGTAATGTGATGTAATTTCCGTTAGGGTATTTCAAAAAATACGATATTTTGAAAGAATTATAACTTCCTTATCGTATGAAATATACATAAATAATATTCTGTGACAAATTTTAGTAAAAAAATTAAAGTAAAATTTGCAAACAAAAATACGCCACTATTTATGTTTTGTTAATCAAAATGTGTCTTATACACCATATAACAAAAAATGCAGAAATTTAAATCTGTGCAAAATTTTAGTTGAAAATAAATAATAAATAACATGCGATAACTTCATTTGAGCGGGTAGGTATTATTTTAATTTTATTCACAACCATTTAGTAATTGGCTAATTACATATATACTGTAAAATGAATTAAGTGAGGGGTATGTGTGCAACTAAAGTTAGAAACACCTCATTTCCCTCCCTTGGTCAGGAAGGCTTTTGTACCATCATTTTCATAGAAAACGCTCACATCACAGAACCCTGAGGTACCCCAACATTTTAAATTTTTAGTTGTGGTATATGTACTTTACTAAGATTGACACTGACATTTTCCGTAATAATTAAGTAAGGTTAAAGTACAGTCTATATTATATAGTGCAAGTCCTATAACTGTCTTTAAGCATATATGCTTATAAGCAAAAAGGTTAACAAATTTTATTATAAATGATATTTATACAGTATGTCTCCAGATAGAGTTGCAAAGAGGAATTTATTTTTTATTTTTGATTTGATCTCAAAAAAAGTCACTCTTTATAACTTGCCCTGCTTGATTTTAAACTCCCAAAACACTAAGCGCTTTTTGTACAACTCTTACAGTTCATGGGATAATGTTTTTTTCTTCAAAATGTTGTCTTCAAAAATATAAAGAAAAAAAACATCATCAAGAGTGACTTATTTTAAGATATCAAAAATAAAAAAATCCTCTTTGTAATTCTAACAGTTGGTTTGTGTAATTTGGTGTAATTTTTGCGTGCCAAGCCTCAATGATGGCCTGTCGTAATTATTCAGCATTATGACCCAGGAAAGTTAGTTTCTTCCCTCGCTCTGACTCCGGTATGGAAAGGGTTTTACCGCAGATAATTCATTAATTGCATATCTTCTTCTGCACTACTCATTCTACTTCGACCAGAACCCCGCTTTCTGCTAATCTGTCCAGTTTCCTCAAGTTTTTTCTTTGCTCGCATTATAGTGCTGTTTGCAACATTTAATTCAGTGGCTATTTCACGTACACTTATCCCGTCATTTATTCTTGCTGTTATAATACATTTTTGATAATTTGTAAGCTGCGGCATAACTAATGTGAATTATTTTGACAAGTAATGTCATAATAATATTTGATAAATAAATGTCAAAGAGACCTTGATAAAGTTCAATATAATCTGTAACATTTTTAGGTGTAAGCGTTTATTATGAAAACGATGGTAGCTAACTTCACGCATGTCACTTGTCAAAAACTTGAATTTATCGACCTAAACTTTACGACAAATGTTTTAAATGCATTTACTTTTTTATTTATTCATTTATTCATGATTTATTTTTACAAACATCACATAAAAATTTAAGTTATATTTTTTTGGCATTTATGAAAAATAAACAGAGACTACTTCCAACTTTATAGGTTATTATTGTATTACTTTGTATTTTTTGGTTTAGTTAAACGTGATAAACTTTATTTAAAAAGAAAAATGCATTACAGTATGAGCTACTTAACATGATATAACAAATAACCAAAAAGTATTTTAAAGTAAGATAAATTCAAGAAAATTATTTACCTTGGTGGCCAATCATATGTCGAATTTCTTTGGTGTATCCCTACTATAATCAAAATTGTCATTAAGCTCTAGTTAATGTATAAATTTAGATTTTTTTTTCTTCGTATTTTACACGGAAAACTATAAATAAATAGTTTATTCATTAACCCAATCATGTCTCAATAAAAGTCTGGCTGTCACTCAAAAACAAAAACAGGTACTGCATTCCCTCTATCGCTAAAATAACGAAGTAACGTAGACATTTCTACTAGTTTTTAGATAAAAAGATTAATTTATATTGAATGAATATAAATGTTTTAAGATTGTTAATTAACAAAAAACAAAGTTTTATTTATTGATTTCTATTTATTATTCTACATTCTAAAAGCAACATATGTAACAAACTTTACTGCAAATAAACTTTTCAATATGGCGTCAAAATTCAAACAGTTTTTGTAGTGGGAAAGAAGACAAATAATTGTAAATAAAACAGGTATGGTTGTGAATAAAATAGTATACAAACCTCGGCGAAAATTTTTATTTTTCCTTCGGGAATTAGCTGACCGCGGGGCTAACGCCTCTTGGTCAGCTAACCTTCCCTCAGGAAATGATACTTTTTCCACCTCAGTATGTAATATACTATTTCTGAGCACAAAATCTTATTTTTGTATTTTTCACTAGATAAGGGGGAGAAAAAAAACGTGTTTTTTAAAATACCCTAATGTCCATAGCATAAAACGTATAAAAATTAAAAGTTACTGTTTTTAATTAAACTTTGTATAGTGTATAAAATTGTCATTCCGTTAATTAATTAAAAACTAAACTTTTTGGATTTAATGTTTGTTTTGTAACGATAAAAACTTCATGGGAAATCGTCTTCGTATACGTGTGCCTAGACTCATCGTAACTTTAATTAAGCTCGAGAATACAAACCCTAAAAAAGTTGCCCAGAAAACCGGGCAACCAAACGCTAACATCGTCTTAGATCGACCACATTATTTCGAAAACATTTTTTTTTTTTGAAAATAAAATATGTACCTACAGAGTTGATTAGTACAAGGGAGCGAAAATTGATTTTTTTAAGTTAGGAGTTTTCGAAATTTACAAGTTGATATGATATTATATAATATAAATTGTATTTAAATTAAATCAATTTTAATTTTATCTAATTCAACATGAACCTTTTGCATTTTGTTAAAATCAAAAATTTGGAATGCTCAAGTTACTTGTCGATAGCAAATAAAATTTTCATAACACACCAAAGTTATACGGGTTGTTACTGAATATAGTCACCCCCTTTAAGGGCGATTCTACATATTTGTAGAATAAAAAATAAGAAAAATATGAAAAAAAGTTCCTATGAACATATTATGTGCAAAAACGGGTCCTAAAGTATATTCTTCCCTATAAAAGAGGTTCCAAAACGTTCGGTCTATTTGATAACTTACTAACCCTTTTAACCAATAACAACGCGGTTTAGCCTGTGCAGCTAAACTAATAAGGTATATCATCCCATATTATTTTATATAGTTATTTTATCCAGGTTTACGCTAAACGGGGGGGGGGGAGGCTTATCACTTTTTTCAGCCGAACTTTTTTGTAGTTTTATTATTAGAATAGGATTCCTCAGGTAAAAATACATAAAACGGAACTTTTTTTGAATGAAATAAGGTTAAGAATTTTTAAGGAAAATGCATTTAAATGCATACCATATGCAACCGATATTTCATTGGTTTGTAATTTATTGTACGATATGGAATACGTAATTCTGTAAAAATACGATATTTATTTGTTCAATTATTTAGTTTATAATTACCCAGCATCATGGAGAGCCCCGAATAAGCTTACATGCTTGTGCTAGGGGCTCTCTATTAAGTTTGCAAAAAAATATTGCCTAAGGAAATTTATTTTATGTCGACACTTATTTACATTTTAAATTTTTATACCTAAATACAGAGTGGTCCAATAAAAATAAACAGACACAATATCTCGATAACCCTCTAAAATATTAAAAATCTAAAAAGAAGGCCAACGTGATTTATTGAGGAGGAAACCCAACAATTAAATCTGTAAGATTCTAAATCTCAGTCCCGCACTCCAACTACCTCAACTTTAAAATCTTAAATGGAATTGTAACACACCATTAATGCATTAAAAAGAGCAAAAAAAAAAATTTGCATGACCGGGACTAAAACGCTATTTTGTTCCCTCTTTTGCGGGACTAAACCTACTATTTTACTCCCGCATCTATATCATGTTATCCACGATATTTGTACACTTTTTCTTTATTTGGTATTTGCATGACAATCATTTTAAAATAGCTCTACTGCCTGTTTTTGAATAACCATATTTTATCAAAATCCATATTGTTAATTACTTTTTCTTGAAAATTTTGTAAAGTTTGTTCTAACAGCTTGCGACTTTTAAAATACTACGGCAATATTGGAAAACGCAAGCCTGTAATTTCGCGATCCACGGATATCTTGACTTAATTTTAAAAGAAATAGCGAAAATGGATTAGTTGCTTATAAACACACGTTTTAATTTAAATTTTATGTTAATATAGTTGTAGGTCGTGAAAAAAATAGTGTACATAACTCAGGAGTAAACTGTGTTGTGGCCCCGGGACTAAAACAACCAGTTTACTTCCTTGATATGTAAATAACTATTTGGTGATACTAAACAAAAGTCAAATCGGTTATCCCTTACTTGCGGGGGTGGAAATTTACAATATTTAAAACTCAGCTGTTTTTAACTGTGTATGACAAATGTGAGGTTTTCATTAAAGACTAAAATTGGAGAAGTGTGGGAGGTAATACATAGAATCTTTCCAATCTTTCCAATTTTATAACTGTTTTTTTTTTTGATAAATCAAATTGACTTCCTTTTAAACGGTTTTTAAGTTATTGACTCATTTCGTTTTAATTGGGCTACCCTGTACACAGAAGAATTGTTTCAAAACAATATCCATTAGTTTGCTGCAAAATACAAAAAAAACTATAGTTCGAGTAAAGATGCAAGTCGCTTGTAAAGCAACTTGACATTACGATATTTCAAGAAAGCTTTGAGATATAGACTTGAAATTTAAAACAATTGTTTTCCACTACTTAGAAAATCGTTGTTCCGAATTTTAAAGTCTCTGGGTCAAAGCGTTTTCGAAATATCGAAGTGTAAAGTTGATTTGCAAGCATCTTTACACGGACTATACCGGGTGACAGATCCAATGTACACTTCCCTTAACTTCTGTATTGGTAAAGATAAAATTTAAATTTTTAAAAAAGTTAATTATTCGAAATGTATAAAAAGTTAGTGCATGTATCGATTCTATATTTTTTGCATTTTTAAATGGTACCATGGTACCATGTTTGTACATGGGTACAAAATTTGAGAATCGCTTAAAACCTCCTAATTTAAAGAATTATACAAGTTAAGAGGAAATTTATTTTTTTTTAGCATTTCCGGTGTCCACTAGAGTCCATTAAAGATATCATGGCCCACATAATTAAAAAAATTTAAAACAAAATAAAATTTGACATTCAAAATTTCACTTATGTGGTATATATTTTTGCAGAAAAGTATGCAGATTACCAAAATGTTAGGCGTTTAGATTTCGCACTTTAATTGTGAAAGTTGGCAGAACTTCCGGCAAAAACGGAAGTAACAAAATGTCGTTTTGTATGTCAAAAGTTGAGGTTCCTTAAGTCCATAACAGGTACCAAGTTTCAAAATTTTATCTTTACAAATACAGAAGTTAAGGTGTGTCACCCGGTATACTGTTTTTATATGGTCACTGCTTGAAGGTTTTAGTCTAGTATAAAATCGAAAATAAAAAAAGACCTGTTTAATATTTACCTCATGTGTTTTTGAACAGATATTGGAGGACGGAAACGACACTTTGGTGATAAGTTCGGTGACTTTTGCTCCAGTCCCAGAAGACGACGGAACTTTCCTAAAATGCACCGGGGAAAATCCTAAACTTCCTGGAGCGGGACAAGAGGACTCCTTCAAGCTAAATGTTGTTTGTAAGTATTTCACTTAAGTTTTTATTACTTCTTGGCGTTATTAACAACGCTGTAGCGCCTCTTATGACTTCTACCTTATCCTGGGTTCTTTATTATAGTCTCTTAAGTAGAAAACTTTAACAGTATACAATATGGGAAGGTATAAACATATCTGGGACGAAAAAACGCGTTGTTTTTCCTTAAAAATCAGAAAAAGGTTTAAAAGTCTAGCCAGTTAAAAATATTTTAAATTATTTATTTTTGTCAGCCTCGTTTTATATGCAAAAAAGCCACGTGATGTGGGTTTGAGTTTCACCTACGCCAGAGTTTTTTTATATTATTATATATTTTTATTAAGGGAACTTTTCTTTTCATAATTGGAAAAAAAATAAACTTTATTTTATTTTTTTGTGAAAAGAATATATATATTATTCAACTGACTTTTTTTGGACATATTTATAAAATATATTAAGAATTGAATTTTTTCATTTTTTTTTGCATTTTTAGTACATCTAGACTACTTCAGGGGGCGTCTTCCAAAAGTCAGTTTTTAAACGGCTTCACAGTTTTTGGGCTTCCTGTAACACATAGAGTAAAAAGTCCAACGGGATTCTATTCATAAGACTAAATACTAGTAACTAAACCTAAAAAATATTCTATTTTTAATATTTTTATTATTTTATAATCATTTTTCTGAAAAATGAAATGGCGTTTTTTTTTCCTTTTCAGAAAAATGTTTATAAAATGAGAAAAATATTAAAAATAGAATATTTTTTCGGTTTAGTTACTATTATTTGGTCTGTTGGAATTTTTACTCTCTATTTTAGAGGAAGCCCAAAAACTGTGGAGCCGTTTAAAAAGTGTCTTTTGGAAGACGCCCTCTGAAGTGGTCAAGATGTACTAAAAATGCAAAAAAAATAGTATATTCTATAACTAGTATGGAATAGACAATATTTCGCGCGAGCGGAAAGTTTGTCATACGAGCCGGCAGGCGAGTATGACGGTCCCGCGAGCGCGGATTGACTATTCCATACGTGTTGTAGACTATACTTTTTCTTTGACTGCAAATATGAAACACTGTATGGCTTTAAACTGCAGACAAGGTTAAAAATAATGTTTTTTGGGCCTCGACATTGTAAATGCAACAAAACACATATTTTTAAATAAAGCAATTAATGTTATTTAATAATTTTATCAAATCGGTAGTTAAAAAAGATTTGTATTTAATTTTAGCACATATTTCCAAATTATAATGCAAAAATTAAAGGTTATGTCAGATTGTTGTGACAGATATCAGGTTTAAATATTTAACAATAGATGGAGCAGTTTCAATTTTTTGAACTAAATTGATAAAGAAATGGTCAAATATTAAGAAAAACTAATAAACTTTAATTTGGCGGTTCTTGGGTGTTGGAAACGTACATAAAACAATATGGTTTGCCGACTAGTTTTGTTTATTTTATATAAACATCCTCAAGGATGACCCACCCTAGAATCAAGTTTCAAAAAACGCGCGTCGACCAATACCAACCTGACAAAACTCAGTTCTACCAGATCCCTCTTTAAACAAAAATGTGCTAAATTTATGAATTTTTTAAAAAACTAAATAAAACCCCTTTAAATCAAGAAATAGTACACCCATGTACCCTTTACAACCCCTTTGGAGTCTTCGGTTAACTTTGTCAAAAAATAAAACTATCCTAAAAATATATCAAAAAAAAAATGTTGCTTGCTTTATGATATTACAAGAATGAAAAATAATTAACCCTCCCCCTAGTTTATTCCCTTTTTTCCAGATTGTGAACACCACTAGTTTGTTTTAAATTTAATGTAATGTAAAAATACCCCAAAAATTACTTATAACCAAAAAAAAAAAGTTATGTTTTGTACCTAAGACATTTTTTTTGTTCCACAGCCTTGAGGATGTTTATATAAAATAAACGAAACTAGTCGGCAAACCATATTGTTTTTTGTACGTTTCCAACACCCAAGAACCGCCAAATTAATAAAAAATAGGAACGAGATAACTCAAATATAATAAACTTTATGTAATTTTAACGCATAGCTATAAATTGCATTAAATTATTCAATGTTTCATGGTAAAATATATATATTTTTGCTAATTTTGCTACAGTTTTCTTTACTTTTATAAACAAGAGATGGCACTACATGTGCTCATTCTAACACTTGATACGGAATATTCATACCGTATCTAGAGCTAGAATGAATTCATTCTAGGTTTGAAAAGTGTGTGTATTTGCTTACATT
>OY294049.1:24293067-24379232 GCA_958510825.1 Brachypterus glaber | reverse complement strand
TTAAAGAAATTTAAAACAAATGTAGGTATTGATTTTTCCCATTTTATTATTTTTAAATTCCAAAAACTCACTTCCCCAAAAAAGATGAGACGCTCATCTGGGGTAATTTGCCCCACTTTAAGTGGGAAAAATAATAAAAAAATGAATTTCTATTGGGGGGTAAAATATAGATAAAAAAACAAAAAAAAAAGCAAACTAATTATTTTTGACTATCCTTAGAGTCGACCCAACTAGATTGTTGGTTTGGTGACTTCTAAAAATATATTTCTAAAATATTTATTTTAAATTTCCATCCCTCATATCTGACCCCCTGGTAAAAAATATTTTTTTTCTTCAAGCGTACTAAAATGTTCATATTTTATAACTGAACACACTAGTTAGAAGTGATCTATATTTTACAGTAAAAAAATAAGTTCATTGTTGTACGCTGTAAAAAAAGTTAGTTAGCAAAACCACCACTGGAGGCACCACTCTTTGACTTTGAGACAGCCATACTTCAAACTTGTTTGTTTTTTATGTAAACAGGTGGTTGACTCGAGATTCTGTGCAAAACCCTTGTGTGAAATTGATTAAAAATAGTTGAGGGATAATATATGGTTTATACACCTACAAATCTCTCCGAAATTGCAAACACTACATTAGACAAGTTACCATCGAAATCGGGAAAAGTGTACCATTTGGACTACGAAAAAATTTCAAATGAGCTAAGGAAGGTTTAAGTTTATTTCGAAATGGTTTTATTGGCCTAATTTAATAAAAAAAAACATACTTTATTACTGAATAAATTAAATACAAAAATTAATATTTAAAAATATATATATATAGGATGCTTGAAGAAAAAATAGTATGTTTCATTCAGAGGAAAAGTGCTTTTTTTTTACTCGTCTGTAGTTTCCAGACTACGCTTCGCGGACTAGTAAAAAAAACTTCACTTTTTCTCTTAGTAAAACAATTACTATTTTCTCTATTTTTCCCATTATGTCCTAGATGCCCTGAAATTATTCTAAAAGTTTCAGACTTTTGTCCAGCTAGATTTGAATTTGGGACCATAGTGAGACGTGTAGGTTATTCGATTTTTTGTTTTTAAGTTGATATTTATATTAAAAGTAAAAAAATTGTTTAGGAAAACAGAAGAGGCTAACGGGAGGAAAGTATTCCGCGATCTACGCATGCGCTTGGCTTTGTTCTGGTTTGGTGTTTTTTTTTTAATGGAAAGCCTTGGTTTACGTTAACGTTGGTTTACGTTGGTGTTTTGGTTGCTTTGTTGTTTTTTTTTTTATGGGGGTCGTTGTGTTACTTTATGTTGATTTCTGCTAGCCCATGCGCAGATAGTGGAATACTTTCCTCCCGTTAGCTCTACTTCAGGAAAACTGAGTGTTTTCTATAGTCGAACTAACAGTTAATAACGGCGAACAATGTCCCATTAATGCATTTTCAACACTTTTTTAAATAATAAAAAATGTATGGTCAAACAGACAATTTTACGATGATGTATCACACGACCCCCCTTCCATCTAAAAAATGTTTCCTCCTGTATGCACTGTGCTCCCATTAAGCTCTTATAACTCTCGTTTAAAACTTATTTTAATAAAGCTAACAGTTATTAAAATATTATGGATTGTTCTTTGTGATTTATTTTTATATTATTCACAGCGCTAGAATAATATTATACGGTTGTTTCGAATTATCAAAAAAAAAAATCAAAAATCGTGGTAGAAAAAAAAATCTTGGATATAAATTTGTTTCATGAAAACATAAGCAACTTTTTTTTTTTAATGTTCGTCTGTCCGTCTGTCTGATGTCACGATTTTTGTGAACACGATAACTCTAGAACGAATAATCCCATCGACTTAAAATTTTCAGGAAATATTAAGTTCCACGAAGGGAAGAAACCTATTATTTTTAAAAGTAATACCCCTAAAAACAAAAAAGTTATGGGAGGTTTAACTTAAAAAAAAAAAGTGAAAAACAGCTGAAAGAAAATTCCGATTAACGTATTTTTTCAGAAAAAATTACTTATTATAAGGATCAATTCTACCAAAAGAAAATTAAAAAAAAATGTAAAAATATCAAAAAGTTTTTTATTTTTTTTTTTTTTTTTCATTTTTCGCAAAAATAAAAATTAATAAAATTAAAAACTAAAAAAATGAATTTTTTTTTTTGAAAACTTTTTTTCATTTCTTTTTATTCAATAATGTTTCGTTTTTCAAAAAAAACTATATAAAAAAAGGTTTTTTTTTTAATTTTTTTTTTAAAATTCTTTTTTTTTAAGTAGTTGGAAAATGCAATATTTACTGTGAATAATTTACATGGTTATTCAGAAATAAGTTTGAGAAATTTAAGAGGTGATTCTACGTTCATAAATATAAAAAAAAGTTCATATAAAGGTTGGTCCGGAAATGAGCCCTAAGGGAGCTATGGCTCTTTAAATTGTAATAAAAATAAGGTTTTTAATTTATACCTCTTGTACCCTTTAAGCGCTAGAGCTACGAGCTTTCGCGTGTATACTAGTATTAATAAGGGCAACAAGTTTATGTTAATTTTTATATTATAATTAATTATTTGGACCTTTTTGCGCAAATGTCAAAAACAAATTTTACAAAAATACTGAAAAATTCATCAATTTTAAAGAAAAAAATCATACAAAAATATTAAAAAATAATTAGTTACATGGTTAAATAGAGAATTTTAAGCTCTTTAAAATGACATACCCATCACAAGACGTAAGGTGCCGTTTAAAATATTGTCCAACACTGCCCCCCTGGTGCCGCCTTAACGAATAAAAATTTTAAATATATGAAAAATGATAGTTTTTGTTGTGTGATATGCACATTCCAAATATAAAGTTTATATTTTTGTAACAGAGTGGTCACCCTGTATATATTGAGTATTTATATTTTTATTTGTATGGTTATTGAACGTGACATAGCATTGTTCTTAACGGGTGGTTTGCTGTTAATTTTTACAGATGCTAATATTATTAGTATTTGGGAAGCTTGCATTTTGTGTAATTGAGGCGTTTACATAAAAAGGGTGTACATTTTTATTAGCCTAATTAATTGGTTAATTCGGTTTTCTTAATTAATAAATATGGGAATATCTTTAATGATGTTGTTTTAGATACTGGCAATAGTTAGGAATTGTTTGTAAAAATGGTTTTTTCTACTTCGAAGCAATGTCATGAAAATCAATATCAATCAATAAGTAGAAGTAGTTTTTTTAATCATTTCTCTTAATTAAATTTAAATTCATTTTCAGTGATTTAAAGTAATTTTTCAATTAATATTATTTTTATAATAATATAACTTTTTGGCAGAAAACTCCTCAGATATTTACGTTAATAGTTTTATGACTGGTATATGGGCATCTTTGGGAAGGGAAATTTTGCCTGTTTTGAGTTATGGTTAAAAAAAAGGGGATTCGGAAATATGTAGTCGTCAATTAAAGTTGGTCTTAGGGGAATTTTTAGAATTAACGTAATATGTGAAAATTTAAAGTAAAATTTAGAGTCGCGCGTATAGATATCTGAAGGGTAAAGATGCTATTTATTCATATTTTTTTTTTCATTTCAAATTAAAATATTTTGTTGTTTTTAATTTGTTTTTAACTTTTCATTTTTCTTTCATTAAATTCTTTTAATTGTTGTTTAATCCTTTTGTTTTATTGGCAAGATATATTTTAATTAAATTAAAATATATTTGAATTTTTTTACCTTTCGCATATCTACAGTTTGTGTTATAAGAAGAAGTCTTCGCTGGAATAAGAAAGTCAGATAAGTATTAAGTAGTAATTAGATTCTTATATTAACATTTGTTATCATATGATATATGATATTGTGATAATATTATGTAATATTATTACTGGTGGCACGCTACCCAAATAGCAACTATACAGCTATTTGTATTCGATACGCCTCTAAATAATAGTGTGTGGTTCTAAATTAATGTCTTAGATAATTAATATTTTTGGCTTTAATTAGGACCAGCACCCTATTACATTTTATCCCGTTCAAAAGTTACGATGGGTGTACCATTTAAAAGAATAACCATGTCTGTCATACAGTATACCATGCAATGCAAAGCAATGACCAAACTAAAAACATTTTTAAATCATATCGGTGTAAATTTTATATTACGTTTTGTAACACAAGAAACGTTTTACTTCGTTTTGAGTGCTATATCAAACTTCAATTAGTAAAGTGATTAAAATTTTATATGACATGTTATTCTCTATCTTACCGTGATTACATTTGAAGGGTTTGGAGTGAGAAGGTACTATGCCACATTTTTAATGATAAATGTATATTAGGGTGACCCACCAAAATTTAAAATTGACAAATTTCTAGGTCTCACCCCTTAATTTTGTTCATTGGTGTAAGAGTATCATCCCTGATGTCTTTTAGAAATTTTGAACAAATCTAGAGGTCGGTCACAGCCATTTTTTAAAAAGATATGTTTCTTAAGATTTTTTATTTTTTTTAAGGCCGAATTATTTTTTATTTAAATCTTTTTAACACGGCGCGGTATAAAGGAATGGTAAATGCATAACCTCAAGAAAAATCAGAAAGTTTTCTTTCAAAATGGCGCGTCTGTGCCCTTTTAAGTTTGAAAATCCAATACATTGCTTCATTTTAGGCGTAAAGACAGGCAATTTTTTTTATTGTCTTAAAACATTGTGATTTTAGCCCAATAGCCCTACATAAAAACCACTATAATTTTTTTATTGGGATTCCAGAAAAAAATATTATATTTTTTTTAACATTTTTATATCAGAATTTATCCAGAGACAAAAAAAAAGCTTACAAAATTAAATTCCCTAAAAACCGAATTTATCTTTCAAAAACGCTATTATTTTTTTCTGGATATATGCAATAAAAAAAATTGTAGTGGTTTTTATGTGGGGATATATTGGGCTACACGCACAATATGAACAAAGAAAACCAAGCAATGTAGTGCATTTTCGAACTTAAAAGGTCACACCTCCGACATTTTGAAATAAAACATTCAGATTTTTTTTTTGAGGTTATCCATTTACTAAAAGTCTTTTTCTGGAATTACGTAAACTGAACAGTACTGTTTAGTCGCTAGTTAGTCTGCTAATTTGATGTATATCATCGGATTAGTACGGATTCTCCATGCCTGTGGAAAATTCCTTTCACTGGACAAGAGCAGATATGTGGAGGGAGTAATGGCAAGAAATTTTAATATTGCCCTCTCTAAAATTAACCCACCCCATCTCCAGCCCTTGTGTTTTAATTTTCTCATAGGGAAAATCCTAGTTTCCTTTTTCATACCACAAATCACTATTAATTGAAGAGATATTCAAATTATTAGACCCAAACTATTAAAAAACGATGAAAAATCGGCTGTTAATTTTTTTGTAACCTGTTTAAACTTTAAATAAGCGTATGATAACCTTCTGGTAAGCTTACTCTAAATATTGTCTGAAATTTGCCTGAATAATAATGATAATAACCTGTTTATTAAACTTTAAATAAGCTTATAATAACCTTCTGTTAAGCCTACTCTAAACATTACCTCAAGATTGCCTGAACCCTACGAAACTTACAAATTTTACAGATGTAAGCTTTAAAAAGTCTTTTACAAGATCTATATAAGCTTACTGCTAGCTTACTGTAAACTTTATTCTCAACTTACACACCCCAAAGAAAGCTTGTGGTAAGCTTTCGGTAGGGTTATTTTTCTTAGTGGGTAGTGGCGTATCTTCCATTTAAAAACACTGAAGATGCGCCCCTGTTATGAAGCCCTCAATATGATAGAATTTTGTTAATAAATGTATCTGTTCTACATATTTACTTACAGAATTCTGCCTTCCAGATCGCAGTTCAAAAATTTATATTTTTGCCCATAATCACAAAAAAAAATCCATTTTTTAATTGATACTTTTCTTATTGAAAGGGTAAAAAGGTAGAATATTACTGTCTTATCTTGAACCCTTTATTTTTACGTAATGTGAAAGTAGAAAAAATTAAAACCAGAAATAATTGATTCCTTTGGAAAACATTCGCTGATTTTGATTAAAGCGCATCTAAATAAATTAGAAAAAACTTGTTAGTAAAGGAATTAAATTAAATTTTAAAGTACGTAGATCAGTCTGGATGTTAAAATACCTAAGGTCTTTTATATTGACTAAATATAAATAAATAAATTAATAACTTTAACCCGCTTTGTAAATATAAGTAATAAATAAATAAACTTAATAAATGTAAAGATAAGTTATAAAATTTTCTATGACTCTAGATATTGAATCAAGAATTAGAATAAGCAAATGTGGTGGTATCTATATAACAAAAGATATATATTTTACAATAAAATATTGAATAATTTAATGCAAATTAAAATCTTGCATTTTTTATTTTTTTATTGAATTATATGTGAAATCTTCTTAATAGAACAGTATATAGCAAAATTTTAAATTTTAAAAACTATATTTCTTCCAACGTTTCGAGTATTATTGTGTACTCTTCTTCAGGGAGATTAAAAATTACAAAATTATAAATTAAAAATTATAGACATTTGATAAAATATTATGACAATGTCAAAAAAAGTATAAAGGTAAAGGTGTGAAAATGTAAAAGATAGTAAGATTTGCATATGTGTATTAAAGAGTAAATTAAAAAACAAATAAATATAACAAAAAATGCAATAATTATAAATAAACACTAAAAATACATATGTGCACAAATACATACAATCACATATAACCATATACAATTACATACAACTACATGTACATATATACATAGATACAAAAAAAAATCATTCACTAATGTCAACATATACAGAAAATTGTACACATATATACTCACAGTATCATTCAATTATGCTATTGTACACTGAATTTAAATTTTGAGTATCTGTTCGAAAGTTCAAAGCATTTGGAGTAATTTTTATGTTTACCAATATTTCAAAAAAATTAGTTATTAAAGTATTAAATGAAAAATGGGATTTTTTAAAAAGTTTTACAGATATCCCAAAAAATAAATTTATTCAACTGGTTGAATTTTGTTTTGATAGTGGTTATTTTTCATATAATAATAATTTTTTTAAGCAAATAATTGGTACAGCTATGGGTAACCCTACATCACCTGTGTTTTCTGCTATGGTGATATTTTAACTGCTATTCCTTTAAATGAACTTGACAATATATAAATTATTTTAATGCTTTTGATAATAATTTAAAATTCACTTTAGAAATAGAAACAAAAAATAAAATAAACTTTTTAGATTTAACAATAATTAAATTATTTGATGGTTCATTAATAACTGACTGGTATCAAAAATCATTTTCTTCTAAAAGATATTTAAACTTTTTTTCATTTGAAAATAAATCTTACAAACTTAATACAGTTAAAATGTTAAAACATAGAGCGTTAAAATTAAGTCATTCTAAATTTCATAAGAAAAATTTAGATATAGTTAAAGATATACTTATAAAAAATAATTATCCAATTTTTTTAATTAACTCAATTTTATATAATAACAATATTAATAATAATAATTTAAATAATGGTCTAGTTGTTGATAAATATTTTAAAATTTCCCATATACCAGTTTTAACCAATAAAATTATAAACTGTTTAAGGCAGGATGATTGTAAAATTGTTTCCAGTGGTATCTTTAGCAATAAGAGTTTATTTGATAAAATGAAAGATAAAACTAAACATGAGTTAAAATCAAATATAATATATAAAATATCTTGTAATACTTGTAATGGTGTATATGTCGGGCAAACATCACAATGGCTCAAATCGAGAGTATCTCAGCATAAGTCCAATTGTAAAGATTTTTCAAATTTAAATAAAACAGCTTTGTCGAAACATCGTTTTGATACAGGTCATACATTCGATTTCAAAAACATTAAAATTTTGGATACAGAGATTATTAGGACAAAACGAAATATTTTGGAAATGATCCACATAAAAATTACTCCAAATGCTTTGAACTTTCGAACAGATACTCAAAATTTAAATTCAGTGTACAATAGCATAATTGAATGATACTGTGAGGATATATGTGTACAATTTTCTGTATATGTTGACATTAGTGAATGTTTTTGTTTTTTTTTTGTATCTATGTATATATGTACATGTAGTTGTATGTAATTGTATATGGTTATATGTGATTGTATGTATTTGTGCACATATGTATTTTTAGTGTTTATTTATAATTATTGCATTTTTTGTTATATTTATTTGTTTTTTAATTCACTCTTTAATACACATATACAAATCTTACTATCTTTTACATTTTCACACCTTTACCTTTATACTTTTTTTGACATTGTCATAATATTTTATCAAATGTCTATAATTTTTAATTTATAATTTTGTAATTTTTAATCTCCCTGAAGAAGAGTACACAATAATACTCGAAACGTTGGAAGAAATATAGTTTTTAAAATTTAAATTTTTGCTATATACTGTTCTATTGAGAAGATTTTACATATAATTTATATATTAAGAACGAGAGAAAAATAAAAAACAGAAAATTTTTATTGAATGTTTGAGCTTTTAAATATTTTTATTTATTTAATGGCAACCAAACACAACCTACAAGTAATTTTTAAATAATTAAATAGAAGGTAAAGTTCAATAAAAAACTATAATATATATTATGAAGTTATAATAACATAAAGCTTTTGTTGAATTAAATATTTTTTTATTAATAAAGAAGGTGCTTTATTAGGTGCAGTGATCAAGCAAGAAAGTAAATTAAAAATCGCACATTGAATATTTTTACCATAGTATATGTTTGTGTATAGAATATAGTTATGTTCTATAAAATAAACAAATCAGTATATTCGCACATCCAATTTTCGAATCTGTTTTAAAAATATTCAATGTGCGGTTTTTAATTTACTATCTTGCTTGATGAAACAGACCATAGTTTAAAACCATAAAATGTCTGATATTAGTCGCTAAATGTCAAATTTTTCACTCGCGCGAAATATTTTTCATTATGGTCTGTTTCATCAAGCACGATAGTAAATTAAAAATCGCACAGTGAATATTTTCAAAACGGATTCGAATATTGGATTTGCGAATTTACTGCGTAGTTTATTTTATAAAATATAACTATATTCTGTACACAAACATATACTATTCAAACCTGTTGTAAAAATATTTACTATGTGATTTTTAATTTACTCTCTTTCTTGATGAAACAGACCATACAATGGTCTGTTTTGTCAAGCAAGACAGTAAATTAAAAATCGCACAGTAAATATTTGTACAATATCTGTTTTAAAAATATTCACTGTGCGGTTTTTAATTTACTATCTTGCTTGATGAAACAGACCATAGTTTAAAACCATAAAATGTCTGATATTAGTCGCTAAATGTCAAATTTTTCACTCGCGCGAAATATTTTTCATTATGGTCTGTTTCATCAAGCACGATAGTAAATTAAAAATGGCACAGTGAATATTTTCGAAACGGATTCAAATATTGGATGTGCGAATTTACTGCGTAGTTTATTTTATAAAATATAACTATATTCTGTACACAAACATATACTATTCAAACCTGTTGTAAAAATATTTACTATGTGATTTTTAATTTACTCTCTTTCTTGATGAAACAGACCATACTATGGTCTGTTTTGTCAAGCAAGATAGTAAATTAAAAATCGCACAGTAAATATTTGTACAATATATGTTTTAAAAATATTCACTGTGCGGTTTTTAATTTACTATCTTGCTTGATGAAACAGACCATATTTTAAAACCATCAAATGTCTGATATTAGTCGCCAAATGTCAAATTTTTCGCTCGCGCGACATATTGTTCATTATGGTCTGTTTCATTAAGCACGATAGTAAATTAAAAATCGCACAGTGACTATTTTCAAAACGGATTCGAATATTGGATTTGCGAATTTACTGCGTAGTTTATTTTATAAAATATAACTATATTCTATACACAAACATATACTAATCAAACCTGTTGTAAAAATATTTAGTGTGCGATTTTTAATTTACTCTCTTGCTTGATGAAACAGACCATAGTTATTACTGTTTATGGCCTGTTTCATCAAGCAAGAGAGTAAATTAAAAATCGCACAGTGAATATTTTCAAAACAGATTCGAATATTGGATGTGCGAATATACTGCGTAGTTTATTTTATAAAACATAACTATATTCTATACACAAACATATACTATTCAAACCTGTTGTAAAAATATTTAGTGTGCGATTTTTAATTTACTCTCTTGCTTGATGAAACAGACCATAGTTATTACTATTTATGGCCTGTTTCATCAAGCAAGAGAGTAAATTAAAAATCGCACAGTGAATATTTTCAAAACAGATTCGAATATTGGATGTGCGAATATACTGCGTAGTTTATTTTATAAAACATAACTATATTCTATACACAAACATATACTATTCAAACCTGTTGTAAAAATATTTACTGTGCGATTTTCAATTTACTCTCTTGCTTGATGAAACAGACCATAGTTATTACTGTTTATGGCCTGTATCATCAAGCAAGAGAGTAAATTAAAAATCGCACAGTGAATATTTTCAAAACAGATTCGAATATTAGATGTGCGAATATACTGCGTAGTTTATTTTATAAAACATAACTATATTCTATACACAAACAAACCTGTTGTAAAAAAATTTACTGCGCGATTTTTAATTTACTCTATTACTTCATGAAACAGACCATAGTTATTAGTTTATTGCTTGGGTATTCTTACAAAAAAGTGGGATAAGAAGTTAGCAACGAACCCTAAATATTTTCGATATTTTAACAATTCAAATTGGACTTAATATTAGGTTATGTCATGCTTGACAGTAATTTTGATGCAAAGAAAAAGTAAGGCTATCCTGCTTAGATGTACATAACATCTTGACGGTGAGTTGCTCATTATATGACAAGGTATATTATTTGAGGTTAAGTATAAGAACTGTCATTTATTGACAATCGACATTATCAATTTCAAAAACGAATAAAAATTGCTATCGATATAATTACATGCAGCTGATTTATTAGAAGAAGAAATAAACGTATATTTACATCATTAAAAAAACCGCTGTCCTATTTTTTTTTTTTTGACAGACAGACAGACAGACACAGACTAGTCTTACATTAAAACTTATCTGTCTCTTGCCTCTTACTGAAATTGAAAAATAATAAACACTCAGTTTCGATTGGAACTATGCTGTAACACCACTATGATAAGTACTATACTCCGTCCAATTATGCAAGATAGTAAGGGTCGAGGCCCGTTTTACACCACAGAGCGCATAAATAGCTTAATTGTGCATAAATCGTAGTGTATCAAAAATTTAACAGATGTCGGTACTGTTTTCCTGGAAAGGGCCTATCCAAAGACTCGCATAAAAAGCATAGTACATAAGAATGCGATGCCAGGATTGGCTTGATGTGTCTTGTATCTTGTAATGGTTGTTATGCGAGTCTCTGGATAGGCCTTAAGTTGTAATTGTAATCTAAAAATCCTTGTGTTCAATATAATTTACGTTTGTACAATATGTAGATTATGCTAATTTAGTGTGAGTGTATGAAAAATAAACTAAAAAAGTACCTTTTTCAATACCATACAAAATAACATTAAGTATAACCATTTTTTATGTGACTTTTATTAGCTTTAACGACCGTCCAACATTGTCATAGACAAAAAATGTCACAATATTTTATATTTTAAAAGGTACGAGTTTTTAACCAATGATGTAGCTTAAAAACCGCGGGCATTTTAAACTACTATCTTGCATAATTGGACGGACTATACTATCGCTGACGCGTTCGTTTGGAACTTGTGATAAAATAAAATTAAATAAAAATTACTTTTTTTATACTGCATTATAAATGCAATTTTCATCAGTGTAAATATTATGTCGTTTAGTATGTATGTCATAAATCGTTATATAAAGTTATGTAAATATAATTTACATAGTAATCAAATCGTATTAAATTGCCGTGCAAACTGTCATATTTTGAATTGGGTCGTCTATCTTAAAATGTAAAATTACAAGTTTGTGCTTCACACGTAGAAAATTGTAAAAAATAAGTAATTCGTTTAGCAATATTTTGTAGACTTTAAATTTGAATAAAATAATATCAAGAGGAAAAATCATAAAAAAAACTGTTTTTTATAGTTTTATTAATATATTAGGTCCCCATTTAATATATTATAATGGGGACCTAAAACAGTATATTATGCACCTAGTATGCAAACTATTTCTTTAGTGTTCGAGGCTAATGTTTTTTTGCTGAGACGGAGCCGAGGCAAGAAATCAGTCAAAAACACTAAACATAGTTCGCGTACGTAGTGCAGGGTAGCTATTCTGATTTCGGAACTTTGGACTTTCATATTAGCCCACTCTTTAAGGTTGCGTTTTGTCAACTGAAGTTGCCCAACATGTTTCCTGATGTGTGAGCTCGGTGCGTTTTGTTGACAAGTATGTTGAGAAGCATGTTGCCCAACATGCTCCCTAGTGAGTGGCCTGCTTAAGTCACAAATATACTTTTTTGTCCATAAAAAGGCCGAAAAAGACACTTTTGATACTGTAATTTTATCGATTTTCTGCGAATATTGAAATAAAACGTGGTATTATTTTGTAAACATTTAAATGATCCTGGGTTAATTTCAAGTTAATTGCGTTAATTTAAGTTGTCACCCCTGAGCTCCTACTTTGCCTTATCTTTCGCGCGCCACACACAATCACACACCTTTCTATCTCTCTCTCTCTTCTCACTCCGTTCACAAATTTAAAAATAATTTTAATATCAAAATGCTATTTTATTGACAGTAATTTAATTTAATTATAAATAGAAGAATGAGCCAGCAAAACAAGCAGAATCTGCTAGCAGATATTGCTTAGGCTGAACTCATTCAAACAAATTTTTACCATCTGGATTTCACATTCACGTTAAAAGGAGTTATATTAAATAAAATATATAATTATTATATTGTTAATAATGTGTATAATAATGTACAATATGTTGTTAATAAATAAAAATAATTCAAATAAATCAAATAAATCAAAAGACGTGTCAAGGCATAAATGTCATTTTTTGTACCTAAACAGGACGAAAAAGTCACGTAAAACCTGCTTTTTGCCGAATGTTTTCCAACATTGAACTAAATTTTTCAATTTATTTGTCCTATCTAGGTACAAAAAATTACATTGATGAATTAACATATCTAAATGACAACCTAAATTAACACAATTGACTTAAAATTAACCCAGGATCATTCAAACCTTTAAAAAAAAAATCAGGTTTTATTTCAATATACCTACGCAGAAAATCGATAATATTACACAGTGTCAAAAGTGTGTTTTCGGCATTTCTATGGGCAAAAGTATATTTGTGACTTAAAGCGTATAATTACCAGTTTTGAATTGACCAAACTGGGTTCGCATAAAGCTAAGAGTAAATACAAGGAGTATTACGGAATTCCGGAACTCAATGTTTGACTCAATATTTGACTCAAATTTCACAACTACCTTTTTCACTACACCTTAATGTATAGGTATAATTACACTTACACATTGTGTAAGTGTAAGTCGTAAGTTACTCCTCTAAAATTTTAGCTAGGTGACGTGGCGTAAATAAAAACCTTCAGATGAGAGAAAACAAATATACCCATGCACTTATGCATATCCATTTTGTACACAGTTCTAGACACAGAATTTTATTTTTAATTATTATTTAGAAAAGGGAAAATACATACAATATTTTAGCTATTTGAAGATTAGTAGTTAAAAAATTAAATTTGTTTCAGATCCTCCACAAGTATCGTTACACCTTGGAAATACCTTAAATCCAGAAGACATAAAAGAGGGCGATGATGTCTATTTTGAATGCAATATTAAGGCAAATCCAAAACAACATCGGATAACCTGGTTTCACAATGTAAGTAAAATTTAATACCTATTACATTCCGTCGAAAATCAATATTATCAAATTGATAAAATAGTACTTGTAAGTACTTGTATGTAAACATATATTGCTGTATTACAACAAAAAGTGCCATTTCTGTTGGGTAAACAAATAAAAATTAAATAAAGTTATCTAAATTTTAGATAACCTATTGTTTGGGCATTGTAAGTACACAGAAAAAAATATTGTCTTAAATCAAGAATGTGATCTGGATATATTGAAGAGAATATAAAAATATGGTATGCTTAAAAGGAGAATATATTCTCAAATAAGAAAGGATAAGAATATGGTATGCATAAAAGAAGAATATATTTTCTTCATTATATACAAATCACCATATTCTTGACTTACGATATTTTTCTATGTGTAGGTTACTGTTCAAACAAAAATTATTTAATGTAAATCAAAGTTATTTAACTTTTAAATGACAGTAGTATATTATGTGGTTTGTATGTAGCGAAAAGAATATATTCTTTGATGTAATAGTATATTCTATAACTAGTATGGAATAGACAATATTCCTCGCAAACGAAAAGTTTGTCTTACAAGCCGGAAGGCGAGTATGACGGTCCCGCGAGCGCGGAATGAATATTTCATACGTGTTATAGACTATATTTTTTCTTTGACTGCAAATATGAATCACTGGTATGGCTTTAAACTGCGGAACAAGGTTGAAGACAATGTTTCTTCTCACTAGACATTGTAAATGCAAGAAAACACATATTTTTAAATACAGCACCCAATATTATTTAAGAATGTTATCAAATAAGTACTTTTTATTGAATTTTACCACCTATTTACAAATCATAATCCAAAAACTGAAGGTTACGTCTACTATTGTGACATATCGTGGTTTAAAGAATCAACCATAGATGGAGCACCTTTTTTTTAACTAAATTAATTAGAAACTGGTTTGCATATTAAGAAAAACTAATTAACTTTATGTAATTTTAACGCAAAACTTAAAATTGCATTAAATTATTTAATGTTTCATCGTAAGTTATAGGTATATTTTTTTGGTAATTTTGCTGGAGTTTTCTTTTATTTTATAGACAACAGATGGCACCACATGTGCTTATTCTAATACTTGATACGGAATAGTCACACCGTATCTAGATATGGATTTATTCTATTTGAAAAGTGTGTGTATTTGCCTATATTCTAAACCAGCCGTACAAAAAATATATTCTTAATCTCCCGCATTTGAAGTATATTATATAACTTAATTTAAAAATATTGTGTCCTTTGAAATAAAACCTTAAATTTTTCCCCAACAAAGCAAAAAAATCTTCTTTGGAGAATTAAGTATTGTAGTAATATCAATCAAAATAAAAAGCGATTTTCTGTTTTAAATATAACAAATTAATTACTCATGGTTTTAACTTAAACGAATACATTTGTATTCAGCAAAGAAATAGTAAATAATCTCCTCCACAATGTTTAATTTTTTTTTTATTTAATAAAGGCTGATTTAGGCGTAAATATTACTTACTAAACTAAGCCATTTTGTCATTTTTATTGGCCATGTAAGAAGCCATCATTCTTTTTGGGTAATCAAAAGTACAGAACGGCTTAGTTTAGTTAGTGGTATTTATACCTAAGGGCATATCCACATGCTCGCATAACAACATAGTACATAAGAATGCGATGCCGTGATAGGCTTGATGTGCCGCCAGGTATCTTGTAATCACGGCATCGCATTCTTTAAATATGTTCTTATGCAAGCTTCTGGATAGGCCTTAAATATTATTCAGGCAGTGAATAAGCCTTAAAAATATACGGGAAGAGTAAAACTAATATAAATTCTTGTATTGAAAAACTGGATTTAAACGAAAACAATATTAAAAAAAAAATCAAAAACTTATTTGTAGAATAAAAATTAAAGTACCTAAGTTTTCGACTTGGAAAACGTAAATTCTTGTTTTTTATAAAAAAAAAATTATATTTTTTTCTGTAAAAAAACTTTAACCACAAAAGACCACAAAAAATATGCCACTATAATAGTATATTAAAGGACAAATTACTTACATAAGATACTATTTTGGTGCACGGGTCCATGTGGGAAGTTTTCCAGTGGACGAGTGCATCAAATGTCTCATGGAAAGAGTTCTTTGTACTATTTTATCTATTTGCGCGTTTTATTTTGCTTACAAAGTACTTTAGTTTTGAATAATTTCAATATGACTGGTTTGCAAAATTTTATTTGTTTATATTGGTAACACTGACAATTTTAATTTTTTCATTTGTTTTTTTATTACAAATTCATAATAGTTACAAACTTTTTAAAGTTTTTAGTGTATTTTTATACTTATTTTGAATAAAAATGAATGAGGAAGAGTTAACACGTACTCCAGTGTACAGAGGTGTCTAAAATTTTTTCTTCCTGTCTGCCAAGCACCTCCAATTCTACTGTTTGGGACTTACTTGAGAATAACTTGAACTTAACTGACACAAAACCAAAAAATGCCCAAAATCACACACTAAACAACAAAAACATACTTATTTATTAATATTTTATAAGAATTTTACCTGTTTTAAAATATTTAGATAAATAGAGAATACCAAAATTTTTAGAAATGTCATGTAAATTTTTATTTGTTTTTGTTACCAACTTAAGTAAAAAAAATCCCAAAACTTTTTTACAATTAATAAAAAAATTACTAAATCTGTTTTCACAATTAAGCTTATTGTAACACGCATACCAAAAGTACAAAAACGTAATTATGAAACGCAAATAGATAAGGTATATTCTTTACCTGGAAACCGAGAATCTGTTACCGTATTAAATACTAAACGATTTTTTTGTATATTTTTAACCCCTCGCAATTTTAGCCATTAAATACAGTACGTTGTTCTGTTGCTTTAATCGTAAGTATTCAGTAAATTAATTTTTAAAGGGCTCCATTTTAAAGCTTTAAGTTTCTAGTTTCGAGATATTTTGTCAGAAAAATTTTCTGTGCTACCATTATGGCGCAATAATAAATATAGCGCGAGACAAAAAATTTCCAATTTTTTTTTTAAGGATCCATAGGCTCGGGATTTTTTTTTCAATTAAACCAATATATAAGTTAGTTAGTTAGTTTGCTCCAATTTGTTTTATGTTTTTGTTTTTGGTTTCTCTATGTCAATTTTTTGTTGAGATATCTGACTTTCAATGGAAAAAGATCATTTTGTCTTTGTTCCTTCAGCAACCAAGGATCACACAGTAAATTTGAGGGCAGCTTTAAAAACTTAAATAAATATCCTACAAAAGCCTTCTATGACTGTTTAAGAAAAAAAAATTTTTTTCAGCCTCAACATTAATTTGAAAAAATTACAAAAAAATTACTTTTTTATGTTTTTTTTAGTAAATCTACCGCTTCTTTACAAATGGGAAGTCTAATGATCCAAGATTTTTTACAGCTTAATGTACCCTCAATAGTCCTTTAAATTTTCAAAATGATGCATCAACCCGTTTTTCCGGGCCGATTGATCAATTTTTTAAAAAACAGTTAAAGAAACAAGTGTATTCATCTTAAACAATGTATAGTAAACATTGTGTAATCATCGTCAAAGGTTAAATTTTAGAAAAAAAAATCGAAAAATATAAAAAATGTTTTTTTTTTCGTTAAACAGAACTAGAAACTTGAAGCTGTAAATAGTTATTTATTGTACTAGTGGGTAAAGTAAGATATTGCCCATGAGAAAATTAACCTGGGGCGTCAGCCAAGCAGGTTAATTTTCGAGAGGGCAATATTGGTTTACCCATGAGTGCCATACAAGGTTTTATCCAATAAATAGCTTAGAAATTCATATTTTTATTAAAAATTTTAATGACATTTACAAGAAAATAATTTGACAAGTGACAGTTGAGTAAGTAAAATAAATAATTATCCACTCAATAAAGTATTAGCCACGCGTGGGTTATTATTGGGTTTATCTATTTAAAATAAAGCTGGTAATTATCTCATTATCTGTATGTATTGAATAAATGATTTTTTCCATCTCGATACAACTATTTTTCACAAAGATACGGCTCTAAAACACTAAAAAAATTAAAATGTTTTGTCTCCTTAATTTTTTGGAGTAGTATAGTGCAAGAGTGGCCCATATGTGTTTTTTTTATAAATGTAATAAGGACATCTATATCTTTCATTACATACCACCCTCATAACAGAGGGTTTTCTTTTTGGCACGATACAAGCATTTAAAGCACTATTGCATTATTAAAATTATGGCTTTTATTAGTGCAAGAGTGTCCCACCAGTCAAACATATTATTGGGGATGTTGATTAAAAATGTCAATTTTATTCTTATAAAAGCTAACAAGGCAAGTTTTACCAAGGATTTATAAAGATATTTTTAGAGATTTTTAAAAAAGCCAAAATTTGTTTTATCGAGAAAGTTATTTGTTCGCCCCCAAACAAATCATTTTCTGCAAAAATGTAGGAACGTTATGTTATCAATTTTGTAAATTTTGCTTTATTAATAAAAAATAATTACAACTTACCTTAAACTTTGAGATCATAGGAACTGAAATCGCTTTAGGTACTTGAACAATGTTTACGCGTTAGTTATTCTTCATTTCTAAAGGTAATTACTCCAAGAACAGTAAAAAAACGTTTATTTAACTATTCTAGAGCATAATTATTGGTATTTTGACTATTCTGTTATTAAATAACGAACATTTCTTTCACATGTAAAAATAATTAAAATTTCAAAATAAAATGTGAGGTTAGATCTACTAAAAAAAAACGTGTGTTGTTGAAGGTAGATCTCGTTCGTAATGCAATAGCCCAAAATGAACACAATGTATAGTTCAATAGTGACCCACCAATTTTTTTCTCTAAGAAAGTAAAGAAAGTAAAATAAATTGTCATACATTACCTTAATGTTGGTTGAGTCTAAAAACCCTAACAGAAAATTTTTAAATAAAATAATGCGTCCTAGATCAAAGATTAAAAATCAGAGAAATTTAAATAGCCACTATCTCGATATTTCCATAAAGTGAGATGGGCCACTCTAGCACTATACGCCTCATATAATGCACTTTATAGATTAATGTGAAACTTGTAACCTCAAATTGATCAAACTTTAATTGAAAATTGCCTTAATCAATTATTAATTTATTGAATTTATGATTATGATGGATTAAGATTAAATTTTTAATAAGCTAAACTACAGTAAACCAATGTGGTTTTGAAAATTAACCATTTCTAATAGAAAGTTTCTATACATCACTCACAATCATAATGGGCAAGTTATAACTAATTAAATATAATGATTAGATATATTTAAATACATAAATATAAATTTATATTTATATTTATTTACATACAAAAAACTATCGTTGTTTTAAGGGTCCATGCATAATTTATGCAAGTAATTTTTTCAGGATTTTTGACACCTCCTGCAAGATTTCATTAGATACTCGGCCTGCAATATTAAAACTTTTATGACACTGTAAAAAGCAAATCTGAATATTCAGATATAAATGGACAGGAAGTTATTATCCTATACAATTGTGCTTTAATTTTTGTTAAAAACACGCAACATTTTATGTCCGTATTTGAATATTAAGATACGTGACTTTAAAACTCCCGCCGAAATTATCTATATATTTAGTAGTGAAGAATACTTTTTAACGGAAAATGGCTCGGAAAATTTAGATGCATGGCAATAAGAATTAATGTTATGTTTGTATTTTTATCTGGCAGTTGGTAATAAAAACTGGTCGGATCGAAGTATTCATTTACCGAGGGTAAGCAAAATTAAGAATAAAAAAAAACTATTTTTTAAAGTGAATAGACACGTTAAACTCTATTTCACTAACCAGACAGGTCACATCGATGATACTGTTTCTACATTGTGATTTACTTGGAACATGAAAAAAACAAAAAATATTTTTTTTTTATTTTCCAAGTGAATCACTATATAAAATAAGCCTCTACATAGTGGTATAAAATTCAAAGTGTATATTTACTTTAAAAAAAGTGTATATTTACTTTAAAAAATATTTTAATTCTTATTTTGACTTACCCCCGATAAATGTTATTTCTATCCAACCAGTATTATTAATAAGCAAAAAACTATAATATCTACATAAAAAATATATCGTCGGCATACAAGTAAAAGGCACTAAGTCACTTTTTTGCAAAAATGGGATTTTAATGGCACTGTAATTAATTTTTGAGGATCTATGTATAGGTAAACCGAACTAACTTCTAGGTGGACTGCCAAGGGAGTTACCCACTATACAAAACGCACCAATTTGATTTTGATTAAAATTTTATCTGGCAATAGGCACTAAGTCACTTAGTGCACTTAGTGCGTGTTACTTGTAGATTATTTCAATTGTTTCTGCACTAAGCAACTTTCTTAAAAGAATAAATTAATAAAAATATGATTGCTTGAATCATTTATATGATACAATATCGCTTTATTTATTGTACTGACAAACGAATTCAAATTTTGCTATGTTAAAGTAGATGGAATAGAGACAGAACAGAAATAACAAGAATATAAAAAAAACTAAAGTTCGCGACAACAGAAAACATTCCTTAGAAATGCGCCGTGAAGTGTTTTATCATTAATAATGATTCATTATAATTATTGACTTTAGGAGATGCTTCTTTGCCGGCACAGCCGATGGCCTCTGAAAACTGTCTTAGTTCGTGCATAGTAAGCAGTTTCATATAATTAATACTAATTAATTATTATTATTATTAATTTTGGAAACGTTCTTTAAACAATCAAAAAGTCCAAACCCTTCTTTTAAAAATCTAGTTTTTGAAAATTTATGTAAATATCTTGTTTTCTACTTTATAGTTATACATTAGGTTTAATTAATAGAAGGGTTTTAATTTTAAATAGTTGTTTTTTATATTATTTTATTGACTTAGTGCTCTTTACTTGTAAGCCGACGTCGTGGGCCTACAAGTAAAAGGCACTAAGTCCATGTCTTTTTTCAAATTTAGTTGAATTAAACTACTTTAATTTTTCTTTATTTAACTGCAAATGGGACATTATTATGTCCAAACATGTCATTGCAATTTGCGGTAGTTTTTTTCCAAAAACAATTATTACAAAAATTAAAAAACAACAATAAAAGTTAAATTTGTCAATATCTCAAAACCATGTTTTTGGACTTAGTGCTCTTTACTTGTAAGCCGACTATATATAATACTTATAAAAATGTACATTATAACTTAATTATAATACTATATTATATTATATGCTAAGTATATTATAATACCAATAATTAATATTTAAAAATAAAAACATATAGTTTTTCTCATTGTTTCAATGACTCCAACGTATCTAGAAAATATATTTGAGTTAAGAAAATAGTAAAGTTAGCAAATAACATAAGATTTTTAAGGGGGCAAAAGATTATAAATATGGGTATAAACGCCAAAAAATCGACTCTTTTAAAGCTCTTGCAAGTACTGCCTTTAGGAGACGTTCATAATTAATATGACACTTTTAGGAGGATCCTAGATTTTGTGACACTTTGTGACAAGGGGTGAATGGGTGTACGCTGGTGTGACGTGACAAAGTATAGGTATTTTAAAAAATATTAAAATGCAACACACTAGAACTGTCAACTTTTAGTGAATAAATCAATTTATTCATTTGATTTCAGAAATGGCTATTTCAAAGGCTACTTGTTTTTGCGCTGTTTATTAAGATCGATCCAGCAAACATTTTAGTTTATTATTGATATAAAAATATTAAATAATAAGAATAAATGCACTAGTAGTGAAAAAAATAATATATAAACCACGGTAGAGAAGACTATTATAGCCTCGCACTCTTAAATCCCTCGCTGCTACGTAGCTCGGGATTTAATACGCTCGGCTATAAAAAATCTTTTCTCTACCTTGGTATATAATTAATATTTTTCACTACTAGCTTTAGAACATACCATTACTTATCATGTTTTCAGACGTTGAAATCAATTTTCTTCACCTATAGCAATAATAATTGTTTCTCTCCTAGTAGAAGTAAATTTTATAAACAATTAATTTCTGTCACTTTAGACATTTCAGTTCTATGTGCAATTTTTACTAATTAAACCCAAGAAAATAGCTTTAAATAACTTTTATTAAATATAATTAATTATAATTATTACCAACTAATACAATCAATAATTGGCTAAATATTATAAAAATAAAAAAAAATTAAAAAACTAAATTTTTAAACGTCAGTTCGAAGTGTTTATTTGAGCGAATGTCATTAATCAAGGCTACTTGATTTTATGAAAATTTCAAGAGACGTAATTTCTGTTAATAATTTATTTTATTATTTGAATAAAAATAGTTAAATAGTGCTAGTAGTGAAAAAACTAATATATAAACTACGGTAGAGAAGACTATTATAGCCTCGCTCTCTTAAATCCCTCGTTGCTACGCAGCTCAGGATTTAATATGCTCGGCTATAAAATATTTCTTCTCTACCTTGGTATATAATTACTATTAATTAATTACTTAATTAATTATTAAGGGAGAAAATTAATATGTCCCCTCCATCGAGATGCATTGTGAGAATGTCTGTAATTTGCAATAAGTGACGCCAGATTAAAGTTCTGTCACCGGATTTGTTTTGGAATAAAATAATCATACCGTTTAATTAAAACAATAAATGTCTGTTTGCTAAAAGACAAATAAAATAATTGGTATAATGAAAAGGGAATTATTTTCGAAACAAAGAAGGGTTTATATCAAATTAGGAAAATTTGTCGAACTGCTTCTTGTTCTTGTACATCCCCTACTTAATGAGGGAGGAGAACTCTATGGGAAGTATTTTATCTCTTTTTAACGTATCGTCAGGTTACAGTTCCAAAGTAGTATGTACAATGAAATGTACAATTGCATATAAAACTTTGCTACTTTAACCTGATACACAGTAAAATTTTCGTTTGGACTTTTAAAAAAAAAAAAAACGTTTTTTTTTTAATTTTGGCATAAACTACACACCATTGCATTGCTAAATGATTGAGCTATAAGGTTTTGTAAACATTTTTGCATAAATATATTTTTTGTTTGTTAGTAACAGAGCCCTAAACTTGAACTTTTTAACTTTTAACGTTTTCGCAAAAAGAGGAGTCCAACGTTTTAACTTTTTATCAAATTAATTAATTCAAACAAATGACAAAAAAATCTAATCTTGCAGCTATTTTGAACATTTTGATGTATAAAAAACCTAATTTTTCTTTAACTTTAAACCTAAAAACATACACTGAAAAGAAAGTATTTTAATTTTATAAATTTAATTTATACATAGAGGTTTCCCAAAATTTTACTTCTCGGCCAATATATTCGCTATTTTCAAAGATAGAAACCTAATTAAAAAAAAAAACATATTAAATGGGATCAAAAGTACTTTTAAATTCCACCTCAAAACACACCTCATCCCCTAGGAACCACCCTAAATTTTTTTTTTTTCAAAAAGCACCCTCATAGTTTTTTTAGTGAAAGCACTGTAAATTCTGAATTTAAAGGTGTATTACACTTTGTAGGAGAAGGAGAAGTAACCTAAAATAAAACAATATACATATTTTTGTATGTATGTATGTATGTATGTATATGTATATGTATATATATAATATATATATATATATTTTTTTTTGAAAAAACTGATTTTTTTTTCAAAAATTTTTAATTCTTAAAAAAAAAGAAGTTTTTTTGAAAAAAAAAAACTAATTTTTTTGAAATGTTAATTTTTTAAAAAATTTTTTATTTTTTTTTTAAATAGTTTTTCAAAAAAACTTCTTAGATAAAAATATTAAAAAAAAAAATGAAAGAAAAAATCATTTTTTTCCAAAACCAAAAGCTTTTATTTTTTTTAAGGTTATGCTACTTCCCCTTAAGGTAAATACAAAGTTAAATTAAGATTTACAGTGCTTTCAAAATCACTAAAAAAACTATGCAGATGCTATTTGAAAACAAAAAGTTTGGGGTGGTTCCAAGGGGGTGAGTTAATAAGCGGTGTATTTTGGTGTGGGATTTAAAAGTACTTTTGATCCCATTCAATATGTTTTTTTATTAAGTTTCTATCTTTTAAAATAAAGGAGATATGGACCGGGAAGTCAAATTTGGGACACCCGGTATATCCGTACCTCAGTTCTAAATTGATTTATCTCTAAACTAGGCAATTTAACAATCAGAAAAAGTCACCCCATGCAAGATATTGTTAATTATTAATGAATTAATACATTGACAAAAGTTAATATTGAAAAACGGTTTTCAACCCATTTTTCAAACTATGTCAAGCTTTAGGTATGAGAAAAAATATTATATGCGATCTATATTTAATGGAGGCACTTGAGTGATTTTTGCCTTGACTTGGTTTCATCAAAAAACAATTCAGTCTCAACTACTAAAGACTTAGTTTACATAATTTACTATTTAAATTAACTTGTTACTATTAGAATAACACTTGGTTAATTAGAGAAAATAATTTATTTAAAAAAATCTAATTAAAAGATAATAATCTCGTTTGTTTTTCATTCATTTCTAAGAAAGAAAAATGCACACGCAGATTCTAAAATTAATTCAAAATATTTAAATGTAAAGTATTTATAGAATAATAATATAGTCCAGTCAAATAATAAATTTAAATTTTAGTAAATGATATTTTAAAGGGTGATTTGAGTAAGGGTTGTCCGCTATCTTGAATTTTAGGGGTGAGTTGCTTCATAAGCATCTTACGATAAAAATAAATATAACCAATTTTGTAAAGAGGAAGTTTCCAACAATTTTTATTGGAATATTTTTTTTTAATATATTAATAACAATCAATAATTTAAAAATAGCCATGTTGGAGTTGAAATTGGTTTTTTTCATTTTTCAACCAAATTATTCATCGGACGAGCAAACTTGTAGCTCTTGAAATTCTCTATGTTTCATATATTATAAATTTTTATAAGTACTTTGATACGGTTACAGAGGACGCAAATCGACTTTCGACGTCCAATGAAAATGCATAGTATAAAGCTTATAGAGAATTTCAAGAGTTACAATTCCGATAAATAATTTGGCTGAAAAAGGTATTTCACCCCCACCATGGCCATTTTTTAATATTTATAACTTGTTTGATAATAATATATTAAAAAAAAATGATCCAAACAAAAATTCTTGGGAAATTTCTCCTTAAAAATATTAATTATATCCATTTTTATCGTAAGATCCATATTTAGCGAGATAACGGCACTCACCCTTAAAACTCAAGATACCACAAATCCCTGGTGAAAAACTAACAAAGTCAAATACACCGTTAAATTAAGATTTACAGTGCTTTCAAAATCACTAAAAAACTATGCAGGTGAAAACAAAAAGTTTGGGGTGGTTCCAAGGGGGTAAGTTAATAAGCGGTGTATTTTGGTGTGGGATTTAAAAGTACTTTTGATCCCATTTAATATGTTTTTTTTATTAAGTTTCTATCTTTTAAAATAAAGGACATATGGACCGGGAAGTCAAATTTGGGACACCCGGTATATCCGTACCTCAGTTCTAAATTGATTTATCTCTAAACTAGGTCAATTTAACAATTAGAAAATGTCACCCCATGCAAAATATTGTTAAATATTAATGAATTGTTTCTTTTTGACAAAAGTTAATATTGAAAAACGTTTTTCAACCCATTTTTCAAACTAAGTCAAAATAATTTTAAAGCTATATGGAGTTATTAGCTTTAGGTATGAGAAAAAATATTATATGCCATCTATATTTAATGGAGATACTTGAGTGGTTTTTGCCTCTACTTGGTCTCAGCAAAAAATAATTCAGTCTCAACTACTAAAAACTTAGTTTACATAATTTACTATTTAAATTAACTTGTTACTATTAGAATAACACTTGGTTAATAAGAGAAAATAATTTATTTAAACAAGTCTAATTAAAAGATAATAATCTCGTTTATTTTTCATTCATTTCTAAAAAAAAAATGCACACGCAGATTCTAAAATTAATTCAAAATATTTAAATGTAAAGTATTTATAGAATAATAATATAGTCCAGTCAAATAATAAATTTAAATTTTAGTAAATGATATTTTAAAGGGTGATTTGAGTAAGGGTTGTCCGCTATCTTGAATTTTAGGGGTGAGTTGCTTCATAAGCATCTTACGATAAAAATAAATATAACCAATTTTGTAAAGAGGAAGTTTCCAACAATTTTTATTGGAATATTTTTTTTTAATATATTAATAACAATCAATAATTTAAAAATAGCCATGTTGGAGTTGAAATTGGTTTTTTTCATTTTTCAACCAAATTATTCATCGGACGAGCAAACTTGTAGCTCTTGAAATTCTCTATGTTTCATATATTATAAATTTTTATAAGTACTTTGATACGGTTACAGAGGACGCAAATCGACTTTCGACGTCCAATGAAAATGCATAGTATAAAGCTTATAGAGAATTTCAAGAGTTACAATTCCGATAAATAATTTGGCTGAAAAAGGTATTTCACCCCCACCATGGCCATTTTTTAATATTTATAACTTGTTTGATAATAATATATTAAAAAAAAATGATCCAAACAAAAATTCTTGGGAAATTTCTCCTTAAAAATATTAATTATATCCATTTTTATCGTAAGATCCATATTTAGCGAGATAACGGCACTCACCCTTAAAACTCAAGATACCACAAATCCCTGGTGAAAAACTAACAAAGTCAAATACACCGTTAAATTAAGATTTACAGTGCTTTCAAAATCACTAAAAAACTATGCAGGTGAAAACAAAAAGTTTGGGGTGGTTCCAAGGGGGTAAGTTAATAAGCGGTGTATTTTGGTGTGGGATTTAAAAGTACTTTTGATCCCATTTAATATGTTTTTTTTATTAAGTTTCTATCTTTTAAAATAAAGGACATATGGACCGGGAAGTCAAATTTGGGACACCCGGTATATCCGTACCTCAGTTCTAAATTGATTTATCTCTAAACTAGGTCAATTTAACAATTAGAAAATGTCACCCCATGCAAAATATTGTTAACTATTAATGAATTGTTTCTTTTTGACAAAAGTTAATATTGAAAAACGTTTTTCAACCCATTTTTCAAACTAAGTCAAAATAATTTTAAAGCTATATGGAGTTATTAGCTTTAGGTATGAGAAAAAATATTATATGCCATCTATATTTAATGGAGATACTTGAGTGGTTTTTGCCTCTACTTGGTCTCAGCAAAAAATAATTCAGTCTCAACTACTAAAAACTTAGTTTACATAATTTACTATTTAAATTAACTTGTTACTATTAGAATAACACTTGGTTAATAAGAGAAAATAATTTATTTAAACAAGTCTAATTAAAAGATAATAATCTCGTTTATTTTTCATTCATTTCTAAAAAAAAATGCACACGCAGATTCTAAAATTAATTCCAAATATTTAAATGTAAAGTATTAATAGAGTAATAATATATTCCATCCAAATAATAAATGTAAATTGCAATAAATAATATTTTAAAGGGTGGTAGTGGATGGTAATAGAACACTTCTGTTAGTTTTTCACCGGGTGATTTGCGTAAGGGTTGTCCGCTATCTTGAATTACGATAAACATAAATGTAACCAATTTTGTAAGGAGGAAGTTTCCAACAATTTTTGTTGGAATCATTTTTTTTAAATATTAATAACAATCGAGAATTTAAAAATAGCCATGTTGAGGTGAAATTGTTTTTTTCCATTTTTCAACCAAACTATTCATCGGACGATAAAAGTGGCCATGAGCAAACTTGTAGCTCTTGAAATTCTCTATGTTTCATATATTATAAATTTTAATAGGTACTTTGATACGGTTACAGAGGACGCAAATTGACTTTCAGCGCCCAATGATAATGCATAGTATAAAGCTTATAGAGAATTTCAAGAGTTACAATTCCGATGAATAATTTCATCGGAAAAAAGGTATTTCACCCCCACCATGGCCATTTTTTAATATTTATAACTTGTTTGTTAATAATATATTAAAAAAATAATCCAAACAAAAATTCTTGGTAAATTTCTCCTTAAAAATATTAATTATATCCATTTTTATCGTAACATGCATATTTAGCGAGATAACGGCACTCACCCTTAAAACTCAAGATACCGGACACCCCTTACGCAAATCCCCGGTGAAAAACTAACAGGAGTGTTCTGTTACTATCCACTACTACCCTTTAAAATATCAACCCGTGTACATTTATTTCAATTCAACATACGAATTTCTCGTTATTTGACTGGACTATATGGATATTATATTATTCACAGACCCAGCGCTAGAATAATATTATACGTTAGTTTCGAATTATCAAAAAAATCCAAAATTCTCCTAAACAAAAAATTCTTGGATATAAATTTATTTCATGAAAAAATAATCAATTTGTTTTTCAAATGTCCGTCTGTCCGTGCGTCTGTCTGTCCGTCTGTTCGTCCGTCCGTCCGTCCGTCCGTCCTTCCTTCTGTCTGATACACGATAACTCAAGAACGAATAATCCTGTCGTATTGAAGTTTTCAGGAAAAATCAAGTTCTATAAGGGGAAGATCCTTATTGTTTTTGAAAGTAATCCCCCCAAAAACAAAAAAGTTATGGGGGGTTAAACTTTTAAAAAAATCGAAAAATGCTGAAAGAAAATTCCGATTAACGTATTTTTTTCAGGAAAAATTACTTTTATTATAAGGATCCAATCTACAAAAAATAAATTAAAAAAATTGAAAAAAATGTTTTTTTTCAATTCTACAAAAATTAAATAAAAAAAAATGAAAAAAAAAATGTTTTTTTTTCAATATCCTGCTGAAATCTGAGATGCTCGGTTTCGAAAAATAATGGACTTTTTTCCTTAGAAATTACCATAGCGGACTTAACTAAACTTTATTTTATACTGTTTTAGATATTATTCTATATAAATTTTGGTCAGAGATTTAAATTCTTTCACATAAATATCAATTCTCAATTCAGAAAAAATAGTTGCAGATGTATTTGGTAGGTTATTAAAAAAAAATTGGTGCAGTGTAATAAATTTCTGCCATAACTTGTCAGAACAATAATTTATTGATAATAACTGTTTGACAAATAATTTGTCATTAATCGATATACAGGTTGTTTTAAAAAACATGTGCCATCACTCGCGAAGAGATTTCTCACGTAAAAATAAGACTTTTTTTTCACATCAACGTAGGTCCGATTCTGATTTGCTTCATAGCTACAGTTTGTTAAAGATTTATTTTTATTTTTTCTAAATAATTTTTGAAATAATGTCGCTATTTGAATAAAAATTGGTATCTGGGGGTTTTTGACATGCCAAATTTGAATTGATGATGTTAGTATGGCTACTATGGAAGGCATAGCGTAGTGGCTAGCGCGTATGCATAGCAAGTCTACTATCGTGAGTTCGATTCTCACTGGCGCCGATTTGTCTTTTTCAGTTAATTAATAATTGAAATTTGTCGAAGGCGATAAGTGAAACGGACACTCCCTAGAAACTGGTTCGAAAGTCAGTATAAGCCGGTGGTTCCCTCTACTACTAGCCCACACAAGTCCTGGACTTAGGGGATGCTTAATTAAGTAGAATAGTACGAGGTTAAACAAACAAACAAACAAACAAACCAATTGTAGGGGCGCCACCTACTTGTCTTTTTACTCTTTTGATGAGTCATAACTTTCTTATGCGTGCTTGTATTAGATTTAAAACAAAAAATAAATTTCTTTATCATTTTTACGTGAAAAGGCATACTTGGTAGAAGACGCTACGACCAACCGTTCTTGAGGTATTTGGATTTGAAATAATCGATGAATTTGATTTTAAATGGCAAAATATTAATTTAATTTAATTTAAGCTATTTACTAGTTTCAAAAACCTCAGTGATACTTTTTTCCGAAATTTAAATTAATAGACCGTTTGTGTGAATAGATTTAAATTCTCTGGTCAAAATTTATATAAAATAAGCTAAAACAGTATAAAATTAAGTCGACTGTGGTCATTTCTGATGAAAAAAGTTCATTATCTTCCGAAACCGATCACCCCAGATTTAACTGTCAATTATTTTATAATGCGTAGACTTCCTACTAACAGAACTAACTGTTGGTTCGCGTTGTCAAGTCACTAAAACTTAATTAGTATTCAAGATTAGCTCGTAACTCGGCGTGTAACAATTTAAAGTAATTAAAATAATTTGCAATTTTGGCGAAGGCGCCACTGTGGTAAAACTCACTTTTAGTTAGACTTTGGAAAACACTCATTTTTCTTGTATAATTTGTTTACGTAATGTAAATATCGATTTAATATCAAAACTAAATTATTTTATCATGTGAAGCGTTTTTCAATCACAAAAGAATGCCACGTTACCTCCATACTTTTGAATAAATGGGTCAAAAGTTACATTCTCTTACTTATTAATTAACAAACAAAGGATGGTTTAATATAAAGTTATAAAAAATTAAAAATAAGAAAACAAAAATAAATTTTCAAAAATTTTAAAAATTAAATAATATTTAAATTAATAACAATCGAGATATAAATACATGATTAATAAATATAAAAACGTATAAAGTAAGAAATACTATTTAAAATAAAAATAAATAAAAAAATATATATAAATTAATAATTAAATATAATTTTTTTATCCAAACCTGACCTAGTTCGAGGCCGCATTTCCCCTTTGGATGGCCAAATAAATATATTTTTAATTTTTTGAATTTTTTTATATTTTTAGATTAAATGGGTTAATTAATTAATCAACAATAACAATCGAGATATAAATACATGATTAATAAATATTAAAACGTATAAAGTAAGAAATACAATTTAAAATCAAAATAAAAATAAAAAAATACATATAAATTAATAATTAAATATAATTTTTTTTATCCAAACCTGACTCGTCTTTTAAGGTACCAATCAACAAGAAAAGTAAATGTTGTTCAAATTGACCTATTTACCAAAAAATAGCGGAGGTCATTTGATCATTTTTTCCGATTAAAAAACGTTTCGCCCGATAGATTATTAATTTTTGGTTTTAAATTGATATTGAGATTATAATGCATTATAAGTAAATAAATCTTACAAGACAACTGAGTGTTTTCCAAAGTCGAACTAAAAGTAAACAAGCCGTGAAGATATGTAATGCTACGCATTCCATTCCTTGAAAAAAAAAGTATTTAAAAAAAAATAAAAAAAATCATTTTTTCTTAATTAGATCTTTTTTTGAAAAACGAAACATTTTTGAAAAAAAAATTGTTTTTAAAAAAAAATCCAAAAAAAAAATCAAAATATTTTTTAGGAATAATTGAAAATTTGAGGTTTTATTTTTTTTAAGTTTAACCCCCTATAACATTTTGGTTTTTGGGGGGATTACTTTTAAAATTTGTACAATTGTTTCTTATAATAAAAGTAATTTTTCCTAAAAAAAGTTACGTTAATCGAAATTTTCTTTCAGCTTATTTCGATTTCTTTTTAAGTTTAATCCCTCATAACTTCTTTGTTTTTGAGAAAATTACTTTAAAAAACAATAGTAGAAAGTCTTTCTCTATGAGTCATGGATCGTGATCAAGTGACTCACTGAGTATTAACAGCGTCGACATGACATTCCGCTTGGTGAACAATAGTTTAAAGTGTCTATTTACTTGAAAATTTTGTTTTTTAAAATTCTAATTAATTTTTTTATGAAAGTTGTTTCTCTTTTCAAAAAACGAATAGTTAATACAAAAATATTGTTTTTTTATTAATTATTTGTTTTTTGAAAAGAGAAGCAATTTTCAAAAAAAAATTAAGTCCTTCATGAGTCCTGGACCATGAAACTGAGTATTAACAGCGTCGACATGACATTCCGCTTGGTGAAAAATAGTTTAAAGTGTCTATTTACTTGAAAAAGGAGTTTTGTTAAATTCTAATTTTTGCATGCCCCCGTTAATGGCTACTTCGATCCGACCCGTGATTATAAGTGTTATTTAACCTATACTATAAAAACGATTTTATAAAATAATTCTAGCCTAATGGACTTTTTGTACAATGCATGTTAAACTGCGATTTAATTTATGTATTTATAAATTAGGTTTTTATGTAGTTTTTGACACTTTAGTCGTTGGAGAAGGTGAGAATTGTTAAAACAGAGCGTCTGAAAACTTGTTATAGTTTTAAAGTTATAATAGATAAAATGTTCAGTTTAATTATAAAGAAAACTCGTCTTATTAATATCTTGCTGAAATTTAATTTTAAGTGTTGAATAAAATTAGGTTTTAGAACTTACGGTATAAGTTTGTTAAAAAAATAGATCTTAATAATTTTTTTTTTGTATATATTTAAATATTTAAACTGGATTGTTTTTTACGTTTTTACTTGCCCTACAGAGATATTTTTTATTTATGGCATACAAAATAGTTTTTATAATGTTAGCAATAAAAGTTTAATATATTTTTTAGCAAATAAAGCAAGAAATAACCATTCTACAGGTGTTATAGACTACACTTTTTCTTCGACCACAATATTTATTTTTATTAATTTTATGTTTTTTTTTATTATATTGAAGTGCACACTCATGTCTAGTGTCATGATATAAATCTCAGTGTCATTTCTGATTATTTAAATTAATTATATCGCCATTTAGTTCTACTAAGAGTGCCGATCTATTGAAATCTTCGCCGAAAAGTTAAAATCCTTGACCATGTTTTTTTCACATTTCTCGACGTATAGTAAAAAAAAAATTGTCCGTCGGTCTGTCTGTAAACTCGATAACTTCATTTCTTAATAAGATATCGACAAGTGTTTTTTTGCATATTGTTTCTTATCGTATTTCGAATAGCTGATTAGATTTTGGAGGTAAGCTCCTATTTTTAGCGATTTTTGGTTATAATTAAGGCAAATATTATTGTATTTTAATAATTTAGCACTTGTATGAAAGATAATTTTAAATTAGTTAAAAAATGTTGGAATCAATTTTTTCCTAAAATGCATTGTTTTCGAGACATTGGCGTTTAGATCAGTAAAAGTTTTTTTTAGGATCTCATTTATTTAAAACCCGATTTCAAAAAATTATATTTCAAATGAAAGCTGTTTTTAAGCCCTATAAAAAATGCTATATAACGTTTTGGAGATACAGACTTTCAAACTTTAATAAATTATGTAGGTGTATTAATGGTTCGGCCTATTCACGTGATCACACAACATTGCTTTTCATAACGTTTCAAATTAGTGCCTAGTGCCGATGTTTTGACAAGGTGCTTGCAACTGTTCAGCTGGTTATAATTTAGTTATTAATAAACTTTCAGATGTCGCCACATGTGCCTGTTCCATCTCAAGAGCTAAAATTAAAAAATCTCGCACAGTATGCCAGAATCTTATAATTGTGGCATTATTATTTCTTAAGAATTATGATATTCTAATGTAGTCCCAGAAAAAAATAGTTATTTATTATATAATACAAGAACGTAAACTACAGTTTTCTTGGACGAAGTGTGCTTTAAGAAAATGAATAGCTATTCTACACGTGTTATAGACAATACTTTTTCTTCGACTACCAATTTTCTTATTATTTTCGTATTTGTTTGTTGACTTTTTGTTATATTGCCTAAGTCTACACTTAAGTTTAGTGTCATGCTGTAACTGTGAATGTCATTTTAGATTATATTAATGCATTATTATTTAGTTATTAAGCTTTGATATGTCGCTACATGTGTCTATTCCATCACAGGAGCAAAAATATAAGATTCCTGTACAGTATGCAAGAATCCAGTAATTCTATCATTGAAAATCATTGAAGAATGATGCTAGTCTAAAGCAGCCATAGAAAAAAATAGTAATTTTATGATACAAAGACATAAACTATAGTTTTTTTGGACGAAGATTACGTTGCCTGGTGAGCGTTAGCAGGACTGGCACCTGCTTAATCTAAAGGAAGAGTTTAAGTCCAGGCGTCATAATTTATTTTTTCTATTTTGCGACTCTTATAAGCTCATAATCACATGCATTTTGAGTGTACTTTTAGACCGTTTTCCGTGCAAATGTCAATGTGGCTTTAAAGTTAAATTTTCTAAAAAAAATTGTGTTTAGGTTATTTTTTGCCGTGTTAAAATTGTGGCTTGGTAACTTGCAGTGAAAAAGAGAACACATGACTATAAAATACAAAAGCCATTCGCCTGACGTTTTCCGTGCAAATGTCAATGTCGCTTTAAAGTTAAATTTTCTAAAAAAATTTGTGTTTAGGTTATTTTTTGCCGTGTTAAAATTGTGGCTTGGTAACTTGCAGTGAAAAAGAAAACACATGACTATAAAATATATCAAAATGTTATTTGGTTTTAGAATTTTAAACATGCGTAAACTGTAATGCCAACCCGAAACAAAAATCCCTAAATCAGTCATTAATTTAAATGTTTTTTTATATTTAAGAGCAAAATATAAAAAATTGAATAAAGTACTCGTTACATAACACTTTTTTAGCTGCTCGTTTTCTAAACTTGTACTCGGGTGCTAAAAACGTATGTTATGAAACTAGTACTTTAATATACTATTTAATTGGATTTTAACCTATTTTAAAAAATAATTTTAATAACATTATTATTTTATATTATTTTTTTTATATCATCTAATAAGCTGTAATAAATGCATTCATGGATAAGCCGGTGGTTCCCTCTAATACTAGCCCATACAAGTCCTGGACTTAGGGGATGCTAATTAAGTAGAATAGTGCGAGGTTAAACAAACATGTAATGTAATGTTATTTTAATATACCTAAAATAAAAACAAATGAACAAGTTACTAAGAGAAAATAATTTTTCTTTCAACAAAATATTTATAATTACAATGGATTTATAAAAAACTTTTAGTAAGTATCTATAAAATTTACTTTTGGTTTATTCATACATAATGAAATTACTTCCTTTAATAATGTGCAGGTATTTATATCAGGTATTTTGCTCACTGTACAATTACACAGCCACACAAAAAAAAATCTGATGTGGGGTTATGACTATGTTTACAATAAGTTTTTGGGGTTACTGAATCCGAATCCGATGTCTATTTAACCCCATCACATCAGGATTTTGCCATAACCTCAAAAACCATATCACCGGCACACAAAAAAAAATCTCGAGTGCGGTAGACCAGACTAGTCAATTCTTACATATTTTGGGTCGCTCAATCTGAATCCGGGATCAGAATTTAAAAGTTAGCTTTCAAAATGGCCGATCCAATATGGCGGATTAGACTTTTTAAAGTTGCTCAGATTTGCTCCAAGCTTGGTACTCAGGAGTTTTTGGGGTCGCTGATTACGAATCTGATGCCAGTTTTCCAAAATTCAAAACAGCGGATCCAATATTTAAATTCTGACCTCTGATTCAAATTTAGCTAAATCCTGATGTAATGGGGTTAAGTAGACATAGGATGCGGATTCAGCGAATCCAAGAACATATTGTAAACATGGTCAGAATCCCAGATCAGAAAAAAAAAATGTGTGGCTGTCTTATAATATTGTCAAGAGTTGGCTAGGTAGCCATACAATCTAAAGTGGTAAGAACGTGTATTATAAATAAGAGTTTAATTACCCCAACCCCAAACCCGTATCCATTAAAACTGAGAGGAAGACCATTATTCGTAACACGAAGTACCCACCATTCGTGACAATATGAAGAATTTCAGGTTAAACATAATTTACCTTAGCACAATAAACAACCAATAAGGATCCATTTAAAAAAGTAGCTTTTTATTTAATATTTGATAAAGAAAAGTCAATCAAGTATATTTTATTTTAACCCTGCTCGTAGTAAAAGTATTGTTACCAACGCATGCGTAAAGAGGCTTTTACGCACTTGTTAGGAAAATAGCTATTTTAGGACTAGGCCGTAATCAAAAATCAAATGAGTTTAAAACTCACTAATCCTTAAACATAATTTTACATGTAATCTTCCTTTAAAGTTTAAAAATTGTCGGCTTTTGTAATTCCACCATGGTAGAACTGGTACCAGTTTTCTTTAACATAAAGTGGAGATAAATGTCTAAAATTATACCATCGTGATATATAATTAACCACTTTTTGTATAGCCTGATTAAGACATTTATAGTTTTCAATAAACTATCCACTTGTAATTTTATGGCACAAAATTTGGTCTTGTAATTTCACACTCTACAAAAAATCCACATAACCTGTAGTTTATGGATCATAAAGAATGTTCAATTATTGTTCATAAAACTGATCCTATGGGTAAAATAAATTTGAACAAATATATAACCTTACCTAAAATGTGTACATCGCCAGAAAAGGGTCTGTCTCTTACTGTATACATTTTACACTGTTTTATAAATAGCCGTCAAAAATGTCTATTTCAGTTTTTTGCAATTTCTGGTAGTTTAACAGGTTGACTGCCAAGCTAATTTTCGCTTCTTTGCTATCATGTGTTTTGTGAATCATATAGATACAAAGCAGTATTGGCCAGTAGCCAATTGTGAACCTATTTGATGAAATAAATCATACTGTGTGACTCATAGACTTTTAAGATTTTATATAGGAAACTTAATCATGCCAGATTATTATTTTTTTGGATGGTTTTTATTGATTACAAAAAAATAGTAGTGTATTAGTTACTAACTACAATACATAAAAAAAAGTTTTACAAACTGATTAATATATTTTAGCAAAACAATTATTACCTACAATAGCTATATTCCTAACAAGTGCGGAAAAGCCTCTTTATATATGTGTTAGGAACAATATTTTTCCTACTTTTATATTTTATTAAATAAATCTTATTTTTATATTTTTTCAATAAGAAAAACAATTAACAGTTAAAAGTTTAAACATTTTAAACTATTATGAATAAATATAACCAGAGTAACACTACGCAATTAAGGAATTAAATAATATTTATCCATGCGGAAAAAACCTTCTTTCCACTCGCATATACGTGAAACATCTTTCCGCACGCTCGTAGGAAATATCTATTTTCCTAAAGTGCGGAAATAGCTAATTTCCTAACGTGCGGAAAGGCTTTTTTCCGCTCTTGATTGCATTTTCCTGAACGACGCGTAGCGAAGTTCAGGAAAGCAATCAATTAAGAAAGTTAAAATTTTTTATAATATTATGAATAAATATAACAAGAATAAAACTAAGCAATTAAGATATTAAACAATATTTATGCGTGCTAAAAAGGCCTTCTTTCCACACGCATATGCGTGCGGAAACAGATATTTTTCCGCACTATCGTAGGAAAGAAATTTACAACATATCTGGCAGTGGCCCCAAACATTTTAGCAATTTGTTGTGCTTCTTTCCTACCGTGATGCCTGACAGCTTCCTTGTTGCGTCTTTGACATCTTTTTTTTTTGTTATTACATTATTCACAGCGCCTGCGCTAGAATAATATTATACGGTAGTTTTGAATTTCCCAAAATCTCCAAAATAAGAAACTTTGAAAATGTCCGTCCGTCCGTCCGTCCGTCCGTCCGTAGCATTACATATCTGTATGGCTTGTTTTTTTTTATAAAATGTGACGATTTGGTCGTTTAGAATATTTTTTTTTGTTGCCTCCGAAACCCGACAAAATTGGGCAAAATTGAAGGTTGAGACCATTGAAATACACGTCATATTTGACATGTATTGCAAAAAATGTCATAAGATTACTAAAAACGCATAATATTAATCAAAGTAAACGATTTAACAAAAAAGTACACAGTAAAAGACCGATTTGGGTATTTTATGGCAAATAACGGAAGGATAGTGCTTACTTTATGCCTTGAAACTAACGTGAAATGGAGATTTTTTTCTGTTAAACTTTAATAAAAGGGCCTGTATGTCGTAAACAAACATTGTTGGCATTTGGCATATATAAAAAGCTAAACAAAAAAAAAAACAGTAAGCTATCATTAATAGAATAAAATGGCCTTTCAAGGCAAAAGGTTTTAATAATTTTTTTAAACTTTTTCAATCATTTTATTTTGTTTGTGGTATCAGGAAGATTGTTATAAATAAAGGAAGTATTTTTGATGTCCGTAATATATTATGAAAGAAAATATTAGTGGCATATCGGACAGAAGAGAAAATTAGAAAAAAGTCAGGTCTCAGTCTGGATTCGAACCTGGGTCCCCACGGTTTCCGGCCTGGTACTCTACCAACTGAGCTACCGAGACGCCCGTTCGAAAACTAACTAATTGGACATGCCTTCTTTTCTATTCTTCTCAAATTTGTTAGTTGTTAATTAAAGGAAAGATGGTTAATTTTGTTAGTGGGAATAAACTCAATATACAATGTCTTAAGAGCCCTTTTACCCCTTCACCCTTGTATCGTTCACATATAGGAACTTTAACAGAGATCAAGATGCGGTGTCTAACATTGTATTTTAGCCAAATTATTAGAAATATAAAGGAAGTATTTTTGATGTCCGTAATATATTATGAAAGAAAATATTAGTGGCATATCGGACAGAAGAGAAAATTAGAAAAAAGTCAGGTCTCAGTCTGGATTCGAACCAGAGTCCCCACGGTTTCCGGCCTGGTACTCTACCAACTGAGCTACCGAGACGCCCGTTCGAAAACTAACTAATTGGACATGCCTTCTTTTCTATTCTTCTCAAATTTGTTAGTTGTTAATTAAAGGAAAGATGGTTAATTTTGTTAGTGGGAATAAACTCAATATACAATGTCTTAAGAGCCCTTTTACCCCTTCACCCTTGTATCGTTCACATATAGGAACTTTAACAGAGATCAAGATGCGGTGTCTAACATTGTATTTTAGCCAAATTATTAGAAATATAAAGGAAGTATTTTTGATGTCCGTAATATATTATGAAAGAAAATATTAGTGGCATATCGGACAGAAGAGAAAATTAGAAAAAAGTCAGGTCTCAGTCTGGATTCGAACCAGAGTCCCCACGGTTTCCGGCCTGGTACTCTACCAACTGAGCTACCGAGACGCCCGTTCTGTTAAAGTTCCTATATGTGAACGATACAAGGGTGAAGGGGTAAAAGGGCTCTTAAGACATTGTATATTGAGTTTATTCCCACTAACAAAATTAACCATCTTTCCTTTAATTAACAACTAACAAATTTGAGAAGAATAGAAAAGAAAGCATGTCCAATTAGTTAGTTTTCGAACGGGCGTCTCGGTAGCTCAGTTGGTAGAGTACCAGGCCGGAAACCGTGGGGACTCTGGTTCGAATCCAGACTGAGACCTGACTTTTTTCTAATTTTCTCTTCTGTCCGATATGCCACTAATATTTTCTTTCATTGTTATAAATTTTTATCGCTAAAAATCTAGGTCCTTTTTCAAAGAGGGTAGTGGTGTAAGCCAGAATTGCAAACCTGTCTTCATTTCTGGTTTGCATTCCTATGTTAATATCTGTATTCTTTTTAAATTCTGATTTTGATAAACGAAAATGCAAGGTATGTGAAGGCACTATGTAAAGGAGATGTGGGGTCAGCACATGGGTTAAACGAAGCTTTAACGTATGCATTTGGCAAAGATTATAACAGGAATTGCTAATACAACGAAAAACACTAATAAAATTCCCGTTCGAATTACCAGATTCATATCTAGTTCTGGTGTAAATATTGTGTTATTTAACCCAAAAGCTGTTAAAATTTTAAATGCGATTTTCTCATAAATCAGAATTATAATCAGTTTAAGATCTGAATGAGCCCCAGGAATAAACTAATAGATGGGCAGGGCCCAAACTAGTTTTGTAAGTTGAGGAACATATCTGGAATAACTCCATACCGACGATAGGGGCCCTCTTCTGGCGGGAGTCCTTAAAATATGTTTTATTATGAGAAAGGGTCTTTAGAAATGACTATTGTAAGAAAGAGCAAAAAGTTTACTTTTTTCGCTCAATCGGTATTTTTTTATTCTTATGATTATACTTTCCCTTGAGACCTATATTTTTACCACTCTATTCTTTTTTGAAGCACACTTTACCTGCTATATAATATACATTTTAGGATTTTTCTGCAAGAGAATTTCATAAGAAATCGGATTTTATTCTATAAGTTACGTACTTATTTGAAAAAATATTCACTTAAAACTTTAAAGGATATACGTTTTGAAAATTTCAATTTTATGTTGGGAGATTTAGCTCAGCGGTCATGGCATCGATATAGCCTGACACTGATCTAATGATCGTGAGTTCAAACCTCACTGGCGCCGATTGCCTTTTTCAGTTAATTAATAATTGAAATTTGGCGAAGGCGTACTCCCTAGATATATTGGTTCGAAAGTCAATTAAAGCCGGTGGTTCCCTCTACTACTAGCCCACACAAGTCCTGGACTTAGGGGATGCTTAATTAAGTAGAATAGTACGAGGTTAAAAACAAACATAAAAACAAACATGTTAGTATAGAAAACAGTATATTAATTTAAAAAGGGAGCCTCACAAAAAGAATCAAGCAATATGAGTGTAATATGTCGATTTCTATAAATTTTAAAATTAATTGGGCCCCTGAATCTGAATCTGAATCTAAGTCCAGGATTTCTCAATCGCGTTATATTAGGTTAGCCGTAGCTATGGGGGGATGGGGGGGAGCCTCCCCCCTACCTATCTTGAAATCAAAAAAGTTGCATATTTCATGGATTAAAAACATAAAAGTTGCTTATTTCATGGGTTAAAAAAAATAAAATAATAAATTTTTAATTTTGGGAAAAAAAGTTTTAAATTATTATTAAAAATATAAAAGTTGGGATTTTTAAACCTTAGAATAAAAAAAATTGCATATTTCATGGATTAAAAATATAAAAGTTGCATATTTTTTTTTGGATAAACATAATAAAATAACACATTTTTAATTTTGAGAAAAAACCAGAAGGTGTAATTTGATAACTTTTTTTTTTTAGAAAGGGTGGGACCTGTTTTTTTTGTCATGAACTTTTTTTTGTGTTTTTAGGGGCTAAAAAAATTTGTAATTCAGATTCATTTTCAGTGGCCTAAATTCTATAGAAAACGATATACTACAATCATGTGCGTTATCGCTTTTTTTTTGTTGAGCTATGAAGTTATTTTTTTATTATTAAATAGGTATTATTATTTATGTTGTGAAAATTATTTTAACTAGTAGAAACACTCGACTAAAAAATCTCCTTTTGCATTGCATTTTTGCATTTTCGGGTTTACAATGTAATGACACCTAAAAGCATATTGAAAAGAAAAAACTTTTTAATTAGACGACAAGAGTGAATTTTAATTTTATTTTTGTAATACATTTTAATTAATCTGACAATGGCGTGGACAAAAAACAATCGATAAAACTAGAAAAAATAAAGAAAATGATAAAACTATAGGAAAAGTGATAAATTTTGTGAAAAACAAAAATAATAAAATTTCGGATAGAATTAAACTTTTACTATTAGATCTTGAACTCGCGCGAAACAGAGGCAAGAAACGTTCTTATTTTCCATCCGTCTTGAAATGTACCCGTTCCAGCTTGTTTAAATTTTTTTTTACAAATTTTTCGAATGAAAACTTTCTTACAAACTTATATTTAGCCGATTTATTAAGATTTTAAAACGATATAATTTTGTATATTTTGACGTGAAAATTGCCATGCCATGACCACTCATCGGCGAATTTCCAGTGCTCGCATAGGCGCCGCGTCGATTCTATCGTTGACGCGAGGTTTTAAATATTTACATTTTTATTTTCTTCGAAAAACATCTATATATTTACATATTTATAGTTAATATGTATATTTAATATTGTTGTGTGTAACAAATTAGTCGTCAAATGTTTCGATTTAGTGACCTTTATAAAAATTTCCCTCGTAATTCGGCAAAATTATTCCGTAAGCCTATGTTTCTCTGTTTATTTTCAACGTTGATGAGTCATAACTGAATTTATTCCGATTAATGGCCATGACCAAACAATCGTATCTTATTAACTTTTTCCTGTTAATATTACATTTATACTTACACGTAAAAATGCATTTTTTATGTAGCGTTTAGCGTTCAGCGTTTTAATTTTAAAAGCATCTAAATTCACTTTTATTTAAAAACGAAAAACTTACACAAAAGAGCCACGTTAAATTAATAAAAAGTATACTAAAGTCAAACTTGTCTTGTAAAACGCTGTGTTTAATTTAATCGGTTTTAAATTTTAATCATATTACCTGCTTTTATTTCGCAACATATATGGACACTAGAAAGTTAAAATTTTAAAATATCCCAGTACGATTTAATAAGGTTAAAAATTAACCAGTAAAAAACTTTCAACTGCGGGGGGAATAGTTATTATCGAGTGAAAAGCATTATATATCTTCACGGCTTGTTTTAAAGCAAGTTTCACAAAAGGTAAGCTCCAAAGTTTTCAATTCCGGTATTTATATTGAATATACAATTCTAATAAAATATATAGACATGTCATATTAAACATTCTTATAAGAATAAATTCCTTACTAAACAGTTAAGGAGCGTTCAAGTATTACGTAACGCCATAGGGGGGGGGGGTGTCGAAAACGTTACGCCGCGTTACAGAGGGGTGGTGGGCGTCAGTAAAAATGTTACCTAACACTTAAAAAATTATAAACTTATAAAATGTTTATTGGATCACGTTTTTAACAATGATCTAGGCTTAAAGAGACGGATTCATTGCAAATTTTATTGCACACGGCGTGGTTAACAGTTCACTAAATCCTCTAAACAAAAACAATTAGAGATGGAAAACCATAGTCAATAACCGGTTTTCGGTTAACCGGTTGCGGAAATTACATCAGACCGGTTTTGGGTTAAAACACGGAAGCAATAATCGGTTAAAAACCGGTTTAAATCATAAAGTAAAATTTTCCTTCATTTATTTTTTACTTTTTGTAAAGCGTTACGTAACAAATAGGGGGTGGGGGTGGGGGGTATCGATAATGTTACGCCGCGTTACATGGGGGGGGGTGTCAAAATGGCCAAATTTTGCGTTACGTAATACTTGAATGCTCCCTTATTATTTAAATCAAGGTACATTTTTTATTTGAAGTGTTCTAGGTTTCTGGCTTTGATTTTAAACTTAAAATTTCACTTTTTTAAAGCGTTTTTTTTTATCAAGCTGTGATGCAATGTAAGAGTTTGCTACATAGTGGAAAATGGCTGTATAACTTGACCTTTTCAATGACTCCAACTTATAAAAGAAGGGTAGGGGTCTTTACAGCGCAGTCCACGCGAAACCGTTACCGCGCCACCACGCATGGACTTTAGCGCGAAAACCATTACCGCGCATAATTATTTTAATTAAAAAAAAAAGATTAAATAAAAAAAATATTTTGTAGAAAACAATCAATTAGTTCTAACTGATATACCTGATATACCTAGAGTTGTGGCCATTACTAGTTTCCTTTAAAACATTTCCCTCCGAAGTATGCAAACGCCCCTTGCAACAAAGCACTTCGTAATTTACGCACTTTTCATTATTTCGATCGACATGACGATTCGTACTAAACTGATTATTAATCAGCGATTTATACAAATCAATCGATATAAATTAAAAAAACACACATAAAAAAAACTAAACACAGATATATGGGTACATTTAGTAAACGTTCCACTTTATCAATAAAAATCCAAACCAAAACCAAAACTAACCAAACCAAACTGCCATCTATCTCAGGGAAATATCCTTACATGAAATAAAAATAATGTATAACGATTTTCTCAGTAAAAGTCATACGCGGTAAAGACCGTTTGCGGTAATGAATTGCACGGTAATGGTCTTCTCGTTAAAGGGCATGCGCGGTAATGGCTTGTCGCGGTAATGGCGATCGCGGTAATGGCGATCGCGGTAATGGACTGCGCGGTAATGGTCTTCACGGTTGTTTGTTTGCTGTAAAGTCCGGCTCCCGTAAAAGAAGGTCGATTTGGTAAACATTTACTTCTTAATGGAGTGCATATCCATACAAGTAAAATTTTTTTTCTTCAAGCGTACTAAAATGTCTATATTTTATAACTGAACACACTAGTTAGAAGTGATCTATTTTTTTACAGTAAAAAATGAGTTCATTGTTGTACACCGTAAAAAAAGTTAGTTAGCAAAACCACCACTGGCGGCAGCACTCTTTGACTTTGATGACAGCCATACTTTAAACTTGTTTGTTTATTATGTAAACAGGTGGTTGACTCGAGATTCTGTGCAAAACCTTATGTGGAATTGATTAAAAATGATTAAAGATATGGTTTATACACCTACAAATCTCTCCGAAATTGCAAATGCTACATTAGACAAGTTACCATCGAAATCGCGAAAAGTACGATTTAGCCTACGAAAAAAAATTAAAATGAGCTAAGGAAGGTTTAAGTTTATTTCAAAAGGGTTTTATTGGCCTATTATAATAAAAAAAAAACATACTTTATTACTGAATAAATTAAATTCAAAAATTAATATTTAAAAAATATATATAGTATTAGTATTTATTTATAGTAAAATAGGGACCTTCTTACGAAGGTATTTTATACCTTACAATGTTAAATATTACAATAATTACAATTTAAATTCAATCTTTGCTAAACTTCTTGTTTATTGTGAGCTTTTAGGATATCTCTTCTTGATAACATCCTCTAAAAAATATGAGGTGCAGACTCAGAATGCTTGAAGAAAAAATAGTATGTTTCACTCAGAGGAAAACTGCTTTTTTACTCGTCTGTTGTTTCCTACAGACTAGTAAAAAAAAGCTTCACTTTTTCTCTTAGTAAAACAATATACTATTTCTCTATATATAAGGTTCTTTTTACATCGCATAATTTTTAATAATGGTGACAGACTCTGTTGAGTTGTAATAATAAATAAATAAATAAAAGTTATTTTTACAATAGATAAATAGATAGAAAATTTATTGTTTTAAAAGAATTACAATTCTTATAACAATATAAAAGAAAAAATTATATCTAAACGTATAAACTCTAACAAAAAAGAAAAAATTATATGGAAACAAATAAAGTACCTAAACTATAAAAAAATATGTATACAAGTATAAAAACACTAAAAAAAATCTCTAAAATCTACGTTTAACTTTTTTTTTAATGTGTTGAAAAAAAAACCAAAATTAAAGACAAAAAGAAAAAAAACTGTTGTAGCATTAGTCGTCTAGTACAAATGAACGCGTTTTAAGCATATTAATTATATAGTGGGCAATTGTTTTAAGTATGCTTTCTGTGCCAACATTTAATAGATTTATAATATCTGTCCAATAGATAAGTTTTTAAGAAAAACTGGCCTAAAACTGTTGTATATCTTGCAGATTGCACACGGAACAAATAGTTTTAGCATCAATTTTATAGCATATACCGTCATAATAAAACCTTAAAATATCTGTGCCACAAGTCCTTATTTTTACAATATATAATATAAATCATATAAATTATTATTTTATAGTTCTCCTTTAAATTTCATTTTATTATATTATATATTATATTTAATTTACAATTATAATTAATGCGTTATTGGTAATTAATTTCCATAATTAATTACATATAATTATTGATTAATTATATACATTTAACATAGTATGTAATAATACATGTACTATTAATTATAATATACGAACCGAATGATTACCAAATAATATAGTTACAAAATATCTGTCTGAAAAATTTAATAAAAATCTAAAAAAAAACATTGTAAAATTATATATTTTTAAATAAAAACCATTTATTTAAAAAAATATGTTTTTATTTTTTTATCGTTTACGGAAAAGGACATTTAAAAAAAATTTGACTTTTTTTATTTGTTTTTATTTCTTTTTTAATTTATTTTTTTCGTTTTTGATTTAAATGAACCGATTATAAAAAAAATGGTAAATTTATAATCCTATCTGTTTTTACTTCCGCCAATAAACCGTCGAATTAAGTCCAAGTTATAGCAAAAACTTCGTCGATCCAGTAAAATATTTATCAAGACGCGACTCACGTCTCTAAAAAAACGGTCATTAAGTTCTGGAAATGTAACCTCACATCTATACCTCCCTCCACACACAGAAAAAAATATATTTATTTAAGTAAATTTTATTTAGACCAAGTATATTGTTTTATGGGGTAATGCGGTAAACTGGGATAGGGTATTTATAGCGCAAAAACGCAATATTAGAAAAATATTTAACCTTAAATTTAGAGATTCATGTTGTGAAACGTTTGAATGCAACAAAATCCTGACAGTGCCGTGCATATATATCTATAGGTGCCTGGCATTAATCAGAGAAAATATACATTTATATAACCAATATTCAGATTTTCATGATTATAATACGCGTGGATGTAAGACATTATGTATTCCACAACATAGAACAACAAAATTTGAAAAATCAGTAGCATTTGCCGCTATAAAATTCTACAATAAATTGCCAGGCGCCTATAGAGATAAGAGCATACCTGTTTTTAGGAAAAAAGTTAAGGACCTCTTGCTGGAGAAAGCATATTACTCAACTAAGGAGCTTTTAAATGAGCAATTTTAAATGTATTGTCTTATTTATTTTTTATTTTCTGTGACTTGTATACCCACCCCAGGGTGGCTTATATACGCTTATGTTATGTTATGTCATGTTACATACATATTACATTTGTGATAAAAAAAGTCCAAACCTCACATCTATACCTCCCTCCACACACAGAAAAAAATATATTTATTTAAGTAAATTTTATTTAGACCAAGTATATTGTTTTATGGGGTAATGCGGTAAACTGGGATAGGGTATTTATAGCGCAAAAACGCAATATTAGAAAAATATTTAACCTTAAATTTAGAGATTCATGTTGTGAAACGTTTGAATGTAACAAAATCCTGACAGTGCCGTGCATATATATCTATAGGTGCCTGGCATTAATCAGAAAAAATATACATTTATATAACCAATATTCAGATTTTCATGATTATAATACGCGTGGATGTAAGACATTATGTATTCCACAACATAGAACAACAAAATTTGAAAAATCAGTAGAATTTGCCGCTATAAAATTCTACAATAAATTGCCAGGCGCCTATAGAGATAAGAGCATACCTGTTTTTAGGAAAAAAGTTAAGGACCTCTTGCTGGAGAAAGCATATTACTCAACTAAGGAGCTTTTAAATGAGCAATTTTAAATGTATTATCTTATTTATTATTTATTTTCTGTGACTTGTATACCCACCCCAGGGTGGCTTATATACGCTTATGTTATGTTATGTCATGTTACATACATATTACATTTGTGATAAAAAAGTAGAATCAAATTATCACAGAGTATAAACTATAGATTATTTTTTTTATCTAAAACTTTTTCTGACTTTTTCTTATAATAACATTTTTGTAAAGGCATGCATAGCACCTATAACATCAACCGATTGGAAGAAAAAAATATTTAAAAAGAATAAAAGTATCCGTCTCTTTCGTTTCTCTGTCCGTGAATCTCTTTTGATCTGTGTCGAGTAAGCTTCAAGTTTCAGACTTAAAATTCAGACTGAATTAAAAAATTACGTAGTATCGATAAAAAATACAATAATTTCATGAAGATGAATTAATAATAATAAAATCCTTTTTTCGGTGCAGGTTTTTTCAGCAAAAGTTCTCAGCTGGGTTTGGTTTTTTAGAAGTTGGGATGATCTAAGGGGTGAAAGTGGATAGTTTGCATTAAACAGTTTTTGTTTTATAAAAATATAAAATATTTTTTTACCTTTAAAGTTTAGAAGTCTAAAATGAAAAGTATTTATTTTTAATTTAAGAATTAAAACATTTTTTTTGTATTTTTTTTTTAATTTTTTCTTTAACTATAAGATATTATTTTATTCGCAACTTGTATGTAATACACACATTACATTTATTAATAAAGTTTGGGAAATGATTTCTTGTCCCACTGTTTTCCCAGCCTGGACCTAACCTGTAATAATAAATAGAGACCAGTAAACTAAGTATTACAGGTCTGCATTTAAATTTAAATAATATCGGCTAGTTGACGCCACCGACTACAATATCAAACAAGATGGCTGAATTGCGGTTGTCATGATAAACACGAATATAATATAATACATGTTGTTCAAAAGACTTAAACTTTACAGTTTTAGTCAATGTTTTTTATTTTTGAGACAGAAGGATAATAAATGTTATAAACCGTGCCTTGTGATCTATTAACAAATGTTTTTTTGTGGTTGTTTTTTGCGTGTTATAAACGGTGCCTTGTGAGCTATCAACAAATTTTTGGTGGTTTTTTTTTTCGGGTTTCGCGTATGTAAAACTTTAGTGCCTGTGATTTTCTTGTAAAATGCAGGAAAAATTATTTGTGGTAAATATGAAAAGAACTAAAAGTATTATAGTATTATTTTCTTCATTTGAATTCAAACATCTAGGTTTCAAAAAAAATTGTATAAATTACTTTATATTTAAATAAAGACAGTTGCAAATAAGATAGTATACAGGTCTCCCGGAAAATGGTAGTTTTCCTCGACCTATAAATGGTCTCGGAAAAGTACTATTTTCCGAGTCGTCCTGTAATCTACTATTGATGGCAGCAGATTTTTTTTTCTGTGTGAACATTTCCCGTTGAAAGTGATTACCGTCCCAATGTGTAATAAATGAAGTTGGACGTGGACGTAGAGTTAATCTAGCTGTGATTAGTCGTCAAAGAGGAAACTTTGCACATAAGGAAAGTTTAGGGCTTTTCTTCAATGTCCGAATTACTTTAGCGACCCGTTAAAGTTAAAAAGTTACGACGTTTAGCACGCACTTAATAATATTAAAATAGAACGGCTTTAATACTGTATCACAATTTAACACGATTTAAAACTAAACTTTAAAAATATGTAACTTTAAAGTTTAGAGTCGGGAATCTTGAAAATTTAAGATAAAAACTTTAATTTTATTTTTCTACCACAAGCACTACTAAAAAATACACATACGCATAAACTAAATAACATAATATTATTTTAAACATGCGCGTATATGTGAATTATTATTTTTCTAAAATATAATTATTATTTCTTAACCACTAAAGATTTGTAATTATTCCGGAAGAGACAAAAGATAAATAAAACAAAATGGCTGACATAAGATTCCATATTGTCTAAATTATAAAACCGAAATTGTTTAAACACTCTCATATATCGTCGCCTTGCATATCTGCGTATCTGCGTATCTCAAAAATCTGTATTTTAAAGGAAAAACATTTTAAAATTTTTATTATAAATTTTCTGTTAAGTTTCCCAGTTTTTCAACAAATGTAAAATATTTGAGATACGCCCCTTTGGGATCGTTCAAGTATCACGTAACGCAAAATGTAGCAAAATTCATACTTCATACTTCGGTTCTCGCGTTATTCTGTAGAGATTTCATATTTCGGCTACCCCCCCCCCCTAACACACCCCCTATTAGGGGGGGTAGCCAAAATTTAAAATCTCTATAATCTATAATAACGCGAGAACCGGGGTATGAAGTGTATGAATTTTGGTACAATTTGAGTTACGTAATACTTGAACGTTCCCTTTATGTGACGATATCTGGGTTGTCTAGATAGGTATTTAATTTTAATTATTTTTTTCTCCTGTACTGAATTATGTTATTTCTAGAATTCTAATTTGATTTTTTTTTCAGGGTATTTCAGTAAGTCAAAACATGTCATCAGGAATTATAATAAGTACACACAGTTTGGTACTGCAACGGGTAACTAGATGGCAGAGTGGAGAATATACTTGTTTGGCCGCAAACAACAGAGGAGAGACAGTTAGCAAGCCTGTAAACCTACGTGTAAGATGTAAGTATTTTTTTCTATGACTTAGTAGTTAGTGCTTATTTTCCACCCATTGCCATGACAGCGGTCGAAAGTGAAAATCAGATAAATTTCCATATCTGCTGTCAGAGAATAAGTAAACGTCAAACATATAACCTCAAATTGACAAGTTCATTTTTAGGCTGGGCCACGTAAATAAATAAGCACTCTCGTGCACTGAAAACTAGGTTCGCGTAATCGGTGCATAATTTACTATTTCGTACGACCCAACTAGTAGTTTTTGCCTATGCTAATAGTTAAAAAGTGATATCACATATGAATCGGTGTTTGTTAAAAGGGCGTAAGTCAATTTTTTTTTTGAAAATTGAGTTAGATACAGTTTTATTATGGTATAGATACATTGATTTTTGTGGAAATGACGTTTTTTTTTTCCTGGTCAGTACAAAGAGTACTTTGAAGTCATAACAAACTGGCCTACAACAGATGCTAACTATCCTGACAGTGACATTAAACCTGAGTCAACGGCAAAGAAAATTAGCTGTTGTTGACGTTTTATAATGTTCTCATTTCCTTCGATTTTTGTTAAACGCGCGTTTTTTACAAATTTAGGGATTTAATTACATAAAAACGGCTCTTCCAACTTATGTGAAAATTTTATTATATATTAAACACTAGGTTTACTTTCAACAAAAAGTTCTTTTAGATTTTTTTTTTAATAACAAAAAAAAGTTTTTTAAATTTCCCAAAAGTTTTACTTAAATGACTTACGCCCTTTTAGCAAAAACCGATTCATATCTACTGTCGGAAAGTTAGTAAACATTCAACACAAAATTTCAAATTGACAAATTAATTTTAAGACAGTTTTTGCATTTTTTGAACTTTTAGGTATTTACTATAAATTATATGATATTAAATTTAAACAAGCTATGGAACTCAAGAACACTAGATCTTGGTCTTGAGTAAGCAAGGCAAGACCCAACGGAAAACGAAAACGAACAATTCCACTTCGCTTTCCATGATAAATTTCTTTGCCGATTTTACTGCTTATCATAAATTTATGACCCTGATAACTCGAGAACGTTTTAAGTAAAGGAGTTGTTTGAACATAAGTTCCTTATAACAAGTTCTCGTTTGGGATTGGTAAAACTCGGGGTTGGGTAAGCAGTCAACGGGGGTAAAAACTATTTTTTTGATAAAAAAATATAGGTTTTTCGTTTTTTGAAAAATAAACTTCAAATCAAAATGTTGAAAAAAAAATGCTTTTGGTAAAACTACAGGGGAAAATATTCGTTTGTTGGTAGCAGAATTTTAATTTGGTCTGGACATGTCTGCTATCTACCTTAAGAATTTTTAAAATTTAAAATTAAAACGGGTGTTATAATTTGTAATTTTGTAGTGCATTTATTTAATAATTAATTATTCAAACTCATAATTTGTGTGGGTTGTTCGACTAATACATAATAACAAACAATTTTGAAAAAAAAGAAAATTTGTTTGCACTGGATTTATTTCCAACCCAACAGATTTTAATTATTTTGTTGGATAAAATAACATTTATTATTCGTTCATCAAAGTTGTCAATTACTGTTAAAATCATTTTTGTGTTGAAATAATTCGGGTGAGGTATTTACCAAATATATATTATAACAGTATAATGTAATTAATACACTATACAATAAAATTTAACTATGTGCTCATTACACTCTTCGTGGCTTCACAGAATAGCACATTTGTGATTGGTATAGATTTCTACGTTATTTGAGCACTTTGTGGGAAGAAAATAATTTATCTAAACAGAGAAAGTTCTTTTTGTGTTAAAATAATTCGGGTGAGATTTTTACCAAATATATTTTACAATAACTGTTACAATGCAGGTACAATACAATACAATACAATACAATTTAATTATGTGCTCATTGCGCTCATCGTGGCTTCACAGAATAGCATATTTGTGATTATTATAGATTTCTACGTAGGTAATTCGAGTACTATGTGGAAAAAAAATTAAATTATCTAAACGTAGAGGGTTTTTTTGTGTTAAAATAATTTTGGTAAGGTATTTACCAAATATATATTATAATATCCCAACCAAATAAAAATATTATAAGGTAATTAATACAGTATACAATAAAATTTAACTATGTGGTTATTACACTCCCCGCAGATTCATAGAATAGCACATTTGTGATTGTTATACAATTTTAGGCGATTCGTGCACTTTGTGGAAAGTTTTTTTGTGTTAAGATAATTCGGGCAAAAAGTTATATAACAAATATATATATTATAATACAATATACAATAAAATCTAATTATGTGCTGATTACACTCCCCGCAGAAAAGCACATTTGTGATTATTATAAATTTTTATGGGAAAAATTATCCAAACCACTCATTGTGGCTAATCCAGTGCATATAGTGAGGAAAAGTTTTATTGGGAAATAGGGGTTTTTGGAATTAGGGTTATTATATAGTAGGAGTCTTATGGGATAAGGACGTTGAGGAGTAGGGGTGAGTCTGTCAAAAGATCTAAAACCAGGCGTACTTTAACTCTGCAATCTTAAGTAGAAAATTAAACCCAAGAAGCCATCTTATCAACTACAAGTCGACAATTAGACTCAAGCAACTCACTAGTGCACTAGTGTACAGATGGTGTCTAGATATTATCTATTAAATATAGTTTACATTTTCTAGAAGTAAAATGCTTGTTTCTAAAACAGGCCCAAAGATGTTTATTTTGTCAGAAAAATACAATTTCTTAATTTTGTTTTATTGATTTTAAAACTAAATGCCAACTTTCAATATAACTTTTAAGTTTCTGTGAGCATAGCTATAAATTCTAGTCTGTTTTAAATTAATTTTAACTAAAGTTTATTAAATAAATACTCTTTTATAACTATACTTATGAACTTCTACCAATATTTTATCATTTATTATCAAAGACTCTAAAATAAACTTTAAAAAAACTGACTTTGCGTTGCTCAGTTGTTAAGAATTAAATAAATAAATTATTATGACAATTGGCCTATTCCACGTGGATGCAGGCAATGCGTGGTCACGGATTTGGGTGAATTATGTTTTATGGGTATCTTGTAACATCAGAAATAGGTCCCCAATTGGATTTTTTCAAAAGACTCATATTTTGTAAGATGGCCTTTTTTAGTTTTTTTCCTAAAACCAATATTAGTATAATTACTTTAAAACTATTAGAGTGGATATCTCTAATAGTTTTAACATTAGAAACAACCTCAATTTTTTGACAAAATTTAAATTTTTTTTTATATCGATAGTGTTTTGTTTTTTTTTAGATATTAGCTAAAAACTTTAAACTTAAACATCTCAAAAAAACCACCTTTAATATTTTTAAAAATTGTAGGATATATTTTTGACTATGTCTACTTTCAATAAACTAAATTACTGAAATGCACATTTTTGTTATTTTTTTTAATTTTCAATAGAATGTCAAAAATTTCAAAGTTCTTGGCTTTTTTCCAATTTCTTGAAGTTATAATCAAAGTAGGCCGGATAAAAGTCATTAATTCTTTTTTTTTTAAGAATAAAATAATTATATACAGTTTTTGTTAAAAAAATTACTTACCCCTACCCCCCGGGAGCTTGACTTTGAAATAATTTTGGTATAAAATAAATAATTTAGTTTCCTTAATCGTTGAAGGCTTTTAAAACTAGTTTCAAGCTTGATGTTTAAAAGAAAAACAGCTTCGATTTGTTTTTTTAATTTTTGTTTATAAAACGTGGGATTAATTGGACCCTGTTATGCAAAAAAGCAACCAACCCACAAATTTCAAAAAATGAGATGAAGCCTCGAGGTTCACAAACTCATGAAAATTATCCTTTTTAATGTTTTTTTTTATACATTTCATTTGTTAAGGATTTATGTCTGTACAAAAATAAATATTATTTTATTAGAAATGTTTACATAAAAACATTTTAGGTAATTAAAATATTTAGTTAGTTTTTTCTTTATTTTTATTTTTTTATATATGTATATGTATAGAAGCTGTAAGAGTTAAACATTTTAATTACCCTGTTTTTATGTTAACATTTCTAATAAAATAATATTTATTTATGTACAAACACAAATCCTTAACAAATTAAATGTATAAAAAAAAATGAAAAAGAATCACTGTTGAGTTTGTAAACCTCATAACTGGACCGTTATGCAAAAAGCAACCGACCCACAATATTTCACATATTGTGGGTTGGATGTAGGAATCGTCATTATCTCGTTTTTTATATTTGTGGGTTGGTTGGTTTTTGCATAACATGGTCAAATTAATCCTATGTTATATAAACAAAAGGATTAGAAACAAATGAAAGCTGATTTTCTTTAAAATGTCAAGCTTGAAACTAGTTTTAAGGGCCTTCAACGATTAAGGAAAATTAATTATTTATTTTATACCAAAATAATTTTAACGTCACGCTTCCAGGGGGTAGGGGTAAGTAATTTTTTAACAAAAACTGTATATAATTTTTTTAATATAAAAAAAGAAATAATGACTTTTATCCGGCCTATTTTGATTGAAATTGGAAAAAAGGCAAGAATTTTGGAATATTTGACATTCTATTAAAAATTAAAAAATAATAACAAAAATGTGCATTTCAGTAATTTAGTTTATTGAAAGTAGATATAGTCAAAAATACCAAATTTAAAAAATATTAAGGGTGGGTTTTTTTGAGATATTTAAGTTTAAAGCTTTTAGCTAATATCTAAAAAAAAACAAAAACTATCGATATAAAAAAAATTGAATTTTGTCAATAAATTAACGTTGTTTCTAATGCTGAAAACCATTTTTGGGTATCTCTAATAGTTTTAAAGTTATTATACGGCAAAGTCAATTTTTATAATAATCTTTGATTTTAGGAAAAAACTAAAAAAGTCCATATGCGTCTTTCAAAAAAATCCAATTAGGGATCTATTTCTGACGTCACAAGTTACCCATAAAACATAATTCACCCAAATCCGTCACCGTTGCCTGAATCCACGTGGAATAGGCCAATTATAAAGTATATATTATATTTTTAATTAGGATATTAAATATTTTAGTAAAATGATTAAACATTTATTCAAATTAAGTTATTTATCAAAAGTTATGAAGGTCACGTGATCGTTTTTGCGAATAAAATCCAAACGGCTCGATTCCTTTTTTTTTAATTTTTAGTATAAATGATCCAAAAGTGGACCAAAATCGATATGGACTTTTTTAAAAGAAATGGTGGCAAAAATCTTTTATACAATTTTATGAAGGTGCACCTTTTTTTTGGAAATTTTATAAAGTATGTGATGAATATTTTACGCCTTCGTACGCACGATATACCGGGTGAGTTTTATTTACGCCAAAATTAAGATTAATCTTCATTCGATAAAAACAAAACTTGTAGTCTAAGAGCTGGTGACCATTTTTATTTCTTTATTTGCTCCCAGCTGTACTTTAAGACATATATAAAATAATCGCCAGATCCTGGATCGGATTCCTTTGGATGCTAGAAGCCCCGAAAAGATGGGGTCCCCGAAAAATATATTTTTAACTTACCGAGTCAAACAAATTACATTTATTATATTTAGATTAGTCTATTTCCTCAGTTTTACACAATTATTCAGTAGGCTAAAAGTTAAAAAATACTTTATCTGACATATGTCAACACTTAAAAGTCTCAATTATTTTTTGTTTAATCAAAACTTCATTTCATAAATTCTCATTTCTTTAAAAGACCAAGTATCACATATGTTAAAAGCACTTTTTAAAGACTTTGACCCCAGAATTATTGTGTATAACTATGAAAATAGCTTAATCTGAATGTATTAAATGACATGTATATGACTCGGCAAGTTAAAAATAGATTTTTTGGTAGCTCATTGCCACAGCTTTTGGAGCTTCTAGCACCCAAAGGAACCGGATCCGGAGTCTAGCAATTTGAAAATGCTTAATTTAAATGTACTTTAAAATTCACTTTAAAATATAGCCGGGAGCAAATAATAAAATAAAAATGGTCACCAGCTCTCCGACTATTGGGTGATGTATACAATTTTGAATTGGCTATAAAATGGCAGACTTATTTTTGTTTTGTTTCACTTGCGGTTTCGCCGGAAGTGCCGAAAATTCTATGTATAAAAAACTGTTATTTTTTTACTTTTTTTTGTCGTTTTCGTTTTTATCTTATAAAAACAAGATACCTATACATAATTTATACATAAAAAATAGGACATAAAAAATAGGAGTTTTTTGGCTTTAATTCGCTGTCACTGATCGAATTTTTATTTTAATATTAGTTTTATATTTTTTTAAGCTTAAGTAAGTAAAAACAAGGTAAATTATGTGTATCTCGTTTGGACTTTTGTTATTATATAAATCATGATAAAATTTAAAACGAAAAAAAAAAAAAATAAGTAAAAAAAATCAGTTTTTTTATACATAGGTTTACCGGCTAAATTCAAAAATGTAAAAAATGCAGGGTGTTCCATTTAAAAAGAAATTGAATCCGCCATTTTATAGCCAATATAAAATTATATAAATCATCCAAGTTTCGTTTGTATCTAATGAAGATTAATCTTAATTTTGGGGGTGGAAATAAATAAAACTCACCCGGTACGTAGCTTGTTAATAAATTTCATATCATTTTATACTGAAACCCTACATATTTTATCAGGGTGGAATTAGTAAAAATCGAATAAATAAGCAGATTAATTGTGCAATTTGAGTATTGTACAGAAACTGAATATTCATCAATTATATTATTGAAGGAAGCTGAATATTATTTACATAAAGCGCAAAATAGGATTGTGGCAATTTTTTAATTTTTAACTTTTAATTTTAATTATGAAAAAAAAATATATCTCGACTTACAGAAGAAAACCTACCATTATCTCATAAAAAAAACGAACCTCATCATTTGTCGATAATTACCGGTATTATACCGGTTGAGTTTTATTTATGTCCACAAGTTAACGTCATTTCCAGCGCAACCGGTAGTAATACAAAAAAAATCCTTAATTTATAGCCAATGTAAAATTATATAAATCACTAAAGTTTTGTTTTAATCAAATAAAAATTAATCTAAATTTTAGGGGTGTACATAAATAAAACTCAGCCGGTATGTTACATCATTTTTATATGTCAAGATCATTTTTGGACCTGATTGTTTTAATATCGGGATAATTCTGGTCAGAATATTTTATCACTAGGATATTAAATGTCAAAATTTTGTTACACCATTTTTTGCTCAGGTTATTTTGGCTCAGGATATTTTATTCCCAATTATTTTTAGTCAAAAGCAAAAACTTCAGCTCTATCTTTTTCAAAAAGCAACCCTTAATTTTTTCCCTAGAACACTCTGTCTAACGTATTTACTTTTATCACATTCAATCACTTACGTGGCCTTCCCTTTAGGATCCCTGTTATGTGGAACAATATTAGTCGGGATATTTTATGGCTTTGTTCCAGGCCGCTTTATATCTACCAATTTACTGGAATGCCTCAATAACTGGACTATTTCTATAGAAGATGGACAACCAACTCATGTAATTTATTTAAATTCTTCGATAAAGTGCCTCACAAGCGAACGGTTTTCAAACTCAATCTTTTATTAAATGGCTGGAGCAGTTCTTAGTAAATAGTTTTTTTGGGGTAAAAGTTGGATCCGCTTTTTCCAAGTTGTTCTTAGTATTAGGGGTCGGTACCGTGACCTTGCTATTTTTAATATTTATCGCCGACCTTCCACTGCATTAGCTCATTTTTCGCAGACGATTCGAAGTTTTATGGAAATCCGTTAACACAAAGACATTTTATACAAGCAGACTTGAACACCATAGTGGAATGGAGTAAAAAGTAGCTAATTCCTCTTAATATAAACAAATCTGTTGTGCTTCACCTTGGGAAAACCAACCCGAAGTTAAATCATTATATAAATAACGTGCCCCTTTCCAAAATGGACCAACAAACTGATTTGGGTATTGTAATATCTAGTGGTTTATCGTGGTCACCTCACATTATCTCTATATGTAATAAGTTTAAGCAAAAACTCTTTATGTTTAAAAAGGTTTTCTCCAAACCATCAGTTATAACTGCTAAAAATCTTTATAAGACTTATATTCGTCCGAGGTTGGAATTCGGTTCTTCTGTCTGGTCCCCAAATTTTGTGCGCGATAAAAATCGTATCGAAGATGTCCAGCGTAAAGCATCAAGTCTACCATATGGAAGAATTTGGCCTTCACACGAGGAACGTCTAAACATTTTTGATTTGCCATTGCAGAATGACAGGTTTAAGCGGGGATCCCTGATCATGGCATATAGACTAGTTCATAACAATTTTTCAAGTACTTAAAAGTCATCTGTTTACTTTAAATACCGACCGCCGCCTAAGAGGACACACATACAAAATAAAAGAGGAGCTTTGCCGTACAAACTGCAAAAAATCATACCTGTTTAATCACATTTTTAATACTTGGAATTCACTTCCACAATCTGTAGTTGATGCACCATCGATTAACGCATTTAAAAACCGTTTGGACAATTTTCTTAATTAATTGTTTTTGAACATTGTAACAACATTGTAAATTCTACATTCTGTTTATATTTTCGATTTTGAGTTTAATAGGTTTAAGTACCTCCACTCTTATATTAATATAATAATAATAATTATTATTATTATTTATTATTTGTTATTATTTACAAAAAGAGCAGAGGTCATTGACCTATAACTGCTCATTAAATACAAAAACATATAAAAAAGTGTTAATTTAAAGTAATCTGTATTCTATATGACTGTTATATCTATTTTTAAAGCTATTGGTACTAGTTTCCGAGACACCTTCACTAGGTAAATTTTCCCACACATTAAAAATCCTGTGTATGTCTTACGGTAGTTTTAAAATTTTCCTTTGATAGTTTTTATTGATGACCACGCAGCCTTATGTCATTATTAAAGTTTGACAAGGGTAACACATTTTCGTTTGGACTTTTTGGCGATTCTGCCTCAGGATATTTTTTTACCAGGCTATTTATTATCAAATTCTGTTAAATCATTGTTATTCAGGATAATTTTTAGACCCAGATATATTGTCACCGGGATATTTTTTGCTCAGGTTATTATGGCTCAGAATATTTTATCTCCAGGATATTTCGTTGCAATTATTCTTAGTCAGGATTCCTTGGCCCTGAATAATTTCTTCACCGGTAGGTATATTTTTTAGTCAGAATATTTTGGCTCAGGATATTTTATCACCAGAGTATTTGTTACATCATTTTTAGTTAGGATACTTTTTTGTCAGGTTATGTTAACTCAGAATATTTCATTACCAGGATATTTCGACTAACTTATTTTTAGTCAGTATACCTTGGATTCCGGCTTGAACCTAAATATTTTTTCGCCGATATATTTTTAGTCGGGATATTTTAGCTCAAGATATTTTGTTACCAGGATCTTGATATGAAAGTTTTGTTACGTAATTTTTAGTCAGGATAATTTTTGGACCTAGATATATTGTCACCGGGATATTTTTTGCTCAGGTTATTTTGGCTCAGGATGTTTTATCGCCAGGATATTTTATCACCAGGATATTTTATCACCAGGATATTTTATCACCAGGATATTTTATAGCCAGGATGTTTCGTCGCCAGCATGTTTTATAAGTTCCAAACTGTGATGCGTAGGTATGTTTTAGTCTGAATAGTTTGTCACCGATTACACAGGCCCACAAAAGAAAAAAAGTGGGCTGTGCTGGGGTTGAGACCTAACTATTCTTATATATTTTGGGATGCTGAATACGAATCTGTCATAAAAAAGGCACTTCGTGGGCTTATTTTGTATATAAACTGAAAAAACTGTCTGGACCCACAAAAAAAGTGGTCTGTGCTGTGGTTAAGACCCACGGATTCTTATGTATTTTGGGATGCTGAACACGAATCTGCCATAAAAAACGGCACTTCATGGGCTTATTTTGTATCTACTCTGAAAAAACTGTCTGGGCCCACAAAAAAAAAGTGGTCTGTGCTGGGATTGAGATCCACTTATTCTTATGTATTTTGGGATGCTGAACACGAATCTGTCATAAAAAAGGCACTTCATCGGCTTATTTTTTTCTACACTGAAAAAACAGCATGGGCCAACAAAAAAAATAGTCGTCTGTGCCGGGGTTGAGACCCACCTATTCTTATGTATTTTGGGATGCTGAACACAAATCTGTCATAAAAAAGGCACTTCATGGGCTCATTTTTTTTCTACACTGGAAAAACTGTCTGAGGCCACAAAAAAAAAGAGTGGTCTGTGCTGGGGTTTAGACCCACCTATTCTTATGTATTTTGAGATGGTGAACAAGAATCTATCATAAAAAATGCACTTCAATGGCTCATTTTTTTGTTACACTGAAATAATATGAAGTTTTTATCATTTTAGACAGTTTTTTCAGTGTAGCAAAGAAATGAGCCCATGAAGTGCCTTTTTATGACAGATTCGTGTACAGCATCCCAAAATACATAAGAGTAGGTGGGTCTCAACCCCAGCACAGACCACTTTTTTATTTTGTGGGCCTGTGTTATTTTTGTTATCATTAAATCTTTTATTATGACCAGAACTCATGAAAAAAAAACAACAAGATACGCTATCTGGTACAGCGACGTATATCTGGTATCTGCTTATGATCGCTTCTCTGCGCAAGATTAACGAGTTTTACAGCCGTTTTTCGACCTGACTTTACAGTTTATGTATGTAGTGTATGACTAATAACTTAAAAAGCTACAGCCTATGATTATGACCTATTTTGCGCTTTCGATTTAAAATAGTATACAGGCAGGTACTTAGGCAAATGCTTTCGGGGGAATTCTAACCGCGTTCCTCTGTAGAAATAGAACAGGTGTCTAATAGTAATGTATTTCATGTGTTTACAACGCATCCGTGCTCTCTGGCAAACATGCATTTAATTGCGATACAGCCACCACCTTGCTTTTGCCGTGCATTTAATCATTTAGATAATTATACACAAAATTAAAACAATTTGTAGATAATTATTCCTTCTATCTGGTTGTACAATATGGTATACCGGTATTTCATAAATCATGAATTTTTAAAGAATTTAAGTTCCTCATCTAGCAAAAAATAGATAAGGTTCTTTGCAAAATTTCAGCTCAAAAAACGGAATTAGCCAACACTTCATTTAAAAATGCAAAAAAATAAACTGATGCCGTTGTTTAATAGATTTAAATACATAATATAGTAATAACGCCGGCATTTAATTTTAAAAAATTCGCTTTATAAATAAAATTTTTAAATAAAGGGGGCTTAACATAATTTTATCTTTTGAGCTAAAACTAAAACAGAGACGATATTTGTTTTACTTTCAAAAAAAGACTATAAAATTGACTTCTTTCTCTAAAGAAACGATTACCGAATGAACATTATTTCGAGTATAGCCGTCTTAAAATGTATTTGGTAAGTTTATATTTGTGTGCCATCTATTTGTAGAAGTAGATAACTACCATAAGAAAAATAAAAATGTGGTACATAAAATATTTTAACCATAAAGTAGTAAGATTTATAATACATCACTTAAATCTCCCCAAATACGGCATTACAATTACATTTTGCTAAATCTTTTTGGGCATTTTTTATTTCCAGATGCTCCAGTTTGCAGCCAAAACTCCGAAATAACCGTAATAGGTGCATCCCTTGATGAAATTCTAAAGGTCCGGTGTCAAGTATCTGCAGATCCCAGTGATGTCACGTTTCTCTGGCAATTCAACAACAGCGGAGAAAGTTTCGACGTTTCTCCAGCCAGATTTGCTACGTCCAGTGGAAATGTCAGCGAATTAATGTATACGCCTGCATCGCAAAGGGACTACGGTAAGTTCAGCTAACCTTTATATTTAATATCAAATTCAACTTTATTATGCAAAAACCGAAATAAAGAAATACGAAAATAACGAAATAACGAAAAAAAAAATGAATAACGAAATAAAGAAATAACAAGATAAAAAAAATAAAGAAATAAAGAAATAACGAAACAACGAAATAAAGAAAAATCAAAACAACGAAATAAAAAATAACGAAACAACAAAATAAAAATAACAAAATAACGAAATAAAAATAACAAATTAAAGAAATAATAAAAACAACAAAATAACAAAATAACGAAATAAGTAAATAACAAACTAATGAAACAACGAAATAACAAAATAGTGAAATAAAAAATAACGAAATAATAAACTAACGAAATAAAAATACGAAATAACAAAATAACAAAACAACGAAATAACGAAATAATTAAATAAAGTTGGCAGCATGAAAATAGTACATAGCTTAACTATCATAACTATCAAGTATTTTTTTTCTTTCAGGTACACTAACATGTTGGGGTTCGAACACGATCGGCATGCAATCAGAACCATGTGTGTTTCAAGTAGTTCCAGCAGCAAAACCCAGTCCTTTGAGCAATTGTACTTTACACCCAGTTAGCAACAGCAGTGCGGAGGTGGTGGATGTTGAATGCAAGGCCGGCTATGATGGAGGTCTACCACAAAAGTGAGTGAAACAATGTTTACGAATAATTGATCTGTTGCACGAATGGTTTACGGCTATACAAAACCAATTAAACATAAATGATGAATGAGGAAATTTTCTCGTTTAGATTTTACACGAGAAAATTTCCTACACTGTAGAAGCGTTTTAAACCTTTCTATTTGAAAGTTTTATGTTTAACTAGATACACAGAGAAATATTTAAGATAAAGTGCTTAAATAAAATGTTTTGCTTGATTGAGGTTGAATAACTATCTTACTTAGACCAATGGTTAATACTTGAATTAAGTAAAAGTGTTCTGATTAGTATTATTTCTTGTATCTAGTTTTAATAAAACTCCAATAAAAAATGACAATTTGGTATTTATACTGAGTATTTAATAGGGCAGACTAACATCTCTACTCTAAATTTCTCTACTCCCTAACATCCCTACTCCATAACATCCCTACGCCACAACAACTCTACTCCGTAACATCTCTACTCCATAACATCTCTACTCCGTAACAACTCTACTCCACACTATAGACACTCGATTAGCCACTTGTCTTAACTCAAAAGAATATTTGTCACTGTCAAAAATGAATTCAGTTTATTAATTACTTACATATTAGTGCATGTTAAGAGTACGCGGTCATTGTTGCTTTTAGAATAATTCATTTATGATTGTTCTAGATTTACATTTAAAGATGAACGTTTTCTAGGAAAAAAATAAAATAATCTAGAAGAAGAAGAAGATTCTTTGTTCTTTGAACTGCTCATTTATTATTAAGTGGCTAATAAAGTGCATATAGTGTGGAGTAGAGTTGTTACGGAGTAGAGATGTTATGGAGTAGAGATGTTACGGAGTAGAGTTGTTGTGGAGTAGGGATGTTATGGAGTAGGGATGTTAGGGAGTAGAGAAATTTAGAGTAGAGATGTTAGTCTGCCTTTAATAGTATATCATGAAATTAGTTTTTAATACAGGAGAATGATTGAATGATGAATTTTTCTACAACGCGTCAGTGGAGCGGAATAGTATATTCTGTAACAAGTGTAGAATGATGCATATTCCGCACGAGTAGATGTTTGTCACCCGAGCAGCGACAGCGGTGAGAGGGACGGTCTACTAGTGAGGTATAGCCATTCTACACGTGTTGCAGACTATACCTTTTCTACAACTAAAGTTTTATACATTCATTTTTTTATATAAATAATATATAATAACCAAAAGTTTTAATAAAAACATAATAATTTATAACCAATGATTTAATTTTCATCTAATAATTTAATATTTTATGGTAAATTGTGTATTATTTCGTTAATTTAGCTAAAAATAAAACCCTTACGGTATGTATCATATACCGTCATCCGCTTACGGAATGTTATATATATACCGTAAGAGTTTTCATATACTGTCATCCGCTTACGAAATGTGCTATACCAGGTGTTTCAAGAAGGTGGTCCACCCCCCTTAACTTTTTTACTTTTTTATGTAGGATCGTAAAATTTTCAGGACCTATATTATGTATAATTTAGGACTTTTTGACATGGTTAGACATTTTTTAGCACTTCCGGTTTCACCGGAAATGAATCGAACTTTTGATTTTTAAATGTAATACCCTGTATATTTTTACCTATTTCAATTTAATTAAAAATGTCAAAAAATCTTAAATTATGCATAATATAGCTTCTGCAAATTTCAAAATCCTACCTAAAAGAGTAAAAAAGTTAAGAGGGCTACACCACTTTCCTGACACCAGGTATAGTATACCTGGTATACCGTAAGAATTTTTTGTGCGATTTGACTAACATTTTAAAACAGTCGTAGAAAAAAGTCATTCTATTGCACCAAACCCAGTTGCAAACAAATTTTTACAGCCCAAATCGAAAAAAATAATAGTATATGAAAGTAATAGTTTCATAACATATGTTTTTAGCTCACGAGTACAAGTTTAGAAAACCAGCCACTTGCAGCGAGTTTTCTAAAGTACTAGTGCGCTAAAAACGAGTGCTTTAAACAATTTTTTTTTATTTTGCTCTAAAATTAAAAAAATACACTTAATTTGATGACTGATTTAGGGATTTTTGTCTCGGGTTGGCATTACTGTTTTCGCCGTTTAAAATTCTAAGAACACATGACATTTTGATATATTTTATAGTTATGTCTTCTCTTTTTTACTGCAAGTAACCAAGCCACAATTTTAACACGGTAAAAAATAACCTAAACACAAAATTTTGCAGAAAATTAAACTTTAAAGTGAAGTTGACATTTGCACGGAAAACGTTAAGCGATAGGCTTTTGTCTGTCGCAAAATAGAAAATAATTATTACTTACTGAAATTTACTTGACGTTAGAAAAAAGTACTGTCAAATAGAAAAACAAAAGCATTTTGGTATCATAATATTTTTAAAAGACACTAGTGTTGTGATATAAAAATAAATACTAAAATACGTCCTCTAAGTAGAACGTAGATAAAATTTATTTAATGGTTAAAAATGAATGATTACCGGTAAAAAAGTACAAAAAATTACTTGGTTTATAAGGGCTGGAAAAAACACAAAAATCTCTTTCTCTTTCGGCAGTATTCATGTTTTTTTCAAAAATTACTTTAAATTCGAAAGTTGTAAAAACTGGAACAATTTTCTTTCATGTTAAGGACTTCTAAGTATTTTTTTATTTGCGTCTCTATAAAGAAATAGTATATTCAAGTGCCCTATTTCCAGTAAGCTTAACAAACATAATAAGGTGTAATACACCGCTATAAATCACAACAAAGCAAGTATACAAATCTAATTAACTTTATCGCTGCACTACTATAACTTCTTACTACTTGGACCTCTTATGACTCTTACTCTTCAACTGTTAATGTTGTTAACAATGGGGAAAACTGTTATTTACTGTCCGGATTCCGCAACGCTGTAGTGCCCTCTGCCACAGACACCTTATTTATGGAATGTTACTACAGACACGGCGTAAAAATTACGCCTCCGTTTAAACAATTTAAAAGTCGAACAAAATTAAAATTCTGACTTATTTATCGTCAAACTTGTTCTTTATAGATTTAATTATTTAATTATAAATGCAATATAACATATTTAAATGAGTTATTTCTATAATATAATTTGTACTATAATGTTATTTTTTGTAAATTTTGACTTGGTAGGGAAATTTACTTATATAACTTGGTAGAAGAAAGAAAATACATATTTTTTTGCAATGAATAAACTCTATTCTTTTTATTTACGCCGCCAAATTTTAAATGAACACGTGAAAAATCACTTCAATATACCAACTTTAACATACAGATGTAGGGCTTAAATGGAATGTCCGAAAGGTATTGAGACGCGGCAAGTCGTAGTAAGTCGTAGTTGGGAGAAATCACAAATTGTATACTATCGAGGCGTAAAATTTACCCGTTGTCTGTGGTAGAGGGTTAAAAGCGTTACAAGTGAGGCATGTAGGATCAAAAAGTCCAACTTTTAGAAAACCGCAAAAAACTCACTACCCAGGTCTCGGTGTTTTTTTAAGTATCACTATGTTTGGGAGTTTACTAAAAAAGTCTATTAAGTTTACTAAAAAAGTCTACTAATGGCAATGATTTAAATCAAAATATTGTTCGATGGCCAAATTCATTACAACCACGCTCACAAAAGTAGAAATGTTATACTTCAAGCTAAAAACGTATAATAGGGAGAAATTCCCATGAACGGGACATACCTTTTTCCGAACAATGCCTTTTTCTGAACTATGCTTCGTAATTTTTGGTTTTTGTTACCATGCTTAGATGGCCCTACATGTGTAGTTAAAAATAATAAGAAATGGCAAAGTTTAGGCAGCTGGGTTTTTGAAAAATTTAACACAAGTAAATTTTTTAATAATTTTGAAACATATTTTATTGACGAAAGTCAACAGGAAATTGTTTGAATTTGGTTTATGTAATAGTCTAGAACAGCCCGAAACATATACAAAATAATCGAATATTATAGATAAAGGTAAATATTATTAGCCTATTTTTTTTTTTTGATAATATTTTCAGTGTTCTTGAATGGGTCAAATATCGTTACCTTGAATGGGACAACTATTTTACTGTATATTTAATTTCCATTTATCTCTTTTAAATAAGAATTCACTCTAAAAGACATTGATATTGATTCAAGAAAACATGAACCAAAGTTTGGTAAAATTATTTAAACTAAATAATAAAGAATGTAAGACAGCTATTTTTTGTTATCAAAGAACATTATAGGTTTATTGGTATTAGTAATATAATTCTAATACATTACTAATATTACACTATTAATAGTGATAATAATATATATTTTCATGATTTTTTATCTTTAATAGCAATTTTTTATTTATGTCCCATTCAATATACCGTATTCTTGAATCGGACAATTTACTTTTCTTTAAAATGTTTGTAGTTTTGGTAAAAATAAATATTATTCAGGTTTGGACTTTTTTTTATCTTTAATAGCAATTTTTTATTTGTGTCCCATTCAATATACCGTATTCTTGAATGGGACAATTTTCTTTTTTTTTTAAATGCTTGTAGTTTTGGTAAAAATAAATATTATTCAGGTTTAACACTTGGACTGTGTTCTTTTATTTCCAAATATAATACCTAAAAAAAAAAATAGGTATAAAAGATAAAAAAAAATTGGCAGCCGTTTGAAAAAATAAGTGTCGCATTCATGGGTATCTCCCCCTACTATAATGTAAACTCCGCGCATTATCTATCTGAGTTGATGGTCATTTGTTTCTTGTTATTTGGTTGGTAGAATATATTTAGTTCCTTATGTAAGGTTTTCATCTTGTTTAAAATTTATTGTCAATCAAGACATTATTTTGACATTTAAAAAAATATCCAAATAATTTGCTTTAGCAAGAAGAAATAACAAGAAAAGTACATAAAAAGAAAACTAAAGCATCAATCTATAAACATTTTGTTTAAATTAAGTAATATAATGCAGTGCTCTATAACTTTTTGAAGTAAACACTATAACAGAATTTTTTGGTTAAAATAATACTGGTCCGTAATTTTATTCAGGTAATGTTAAATTTAAGTTTATAATAGCACTTTATGAATAAAAACTTACTTTTATTATAATTTTGAACAAAGTTTTACTTATTAAACAGATTTTGTTAATAATTTGTAAGACGTAAAATGACAGTCAATTTAACCTAAATGTTAAAAATTATCAAAAGCACAATGGGCTACAAAAATATTACTAAAAGTCATTTTTAAACCACTAATCATAGCTTCCTTGATCCAATTTGTTACTCAGATAGATAATGCGCCGAGTATAGATTGAAATTTAATCATTGAATGCGGAACGCAAGTGTCACGGATCCGTAACATGCGCACATTTGTTCGACTGCCTTGTCACGGAATCGTGCCAGACGCAGCTTTATGATTTTTTTTCTATTTTGCGTAATTTAATTGGAAGTTCCGCTACTAGATTTTCTGTAAATTCTAAATAAATAACTATCTAGGAAAGTTTGAGGTATAATGCCTCATGATACAAATTTAGAATAAAATTCTACATTTAATAATATAGCATTCCATTAAAAAAAATCATTTTTTTTTAATGAAATGCTATATTTTTTATTTACTCATTAAATGTAGAATTTTATTTTACATTTAATAAGCAATTAAAAAATATAGCATTCTATTTAAATAAATTGAGTTTTTTATGTTTGAATATCCAAAAGTTTAAAATTAATTTTGAACGCCCTGTATAAAACATTTTATTTTTTGTATATAAAGTAATTAGATACACCCTTTTAAGATAAGCTTGCAGAATTTTATACATTTTTGACAAAAAGTAAAGAAATTAAAGCAGGTTTTATCTTATCACTAAAAATGCATTTTTTCTCAAAAAAAAATATATATATCTCAAAAACTATAAACAATAGACCCATATAATATGATATTAATAAATAAGGTATTTTTATGACAAGCAAGATTACATAATAAAAAATATACCATTCCATTAAAAAAAATTAAGTCAGATGTTACCCATCCTAGGAGAACCATCCTGTATATTTCAAAATATTTTTAGAATGTGTCTTTTTTAAAACCATGCAACTTTTCCCTTTAAAGTTTTTCTCTAAAGTGGATACTTTACTATATATCGACCGAGTCGGGTTCGTTGAGACACCCTGTATATATAGTAATGTTAAAAGTTAATCAAAGAATAATAATATTTGGCTGTGTTAAGTAATTTGGAAGTGTTTGTTTGATTAGCAATATTTGAAAGATTATCTTTCTACATTCTACATCGTATTTCTTTGTATATGTATTATTTTTTCTTAAAAATTAAATCGGTAATTTGCAAAAATTATAAAAGGTTTTATAGAAACTCAATCACAAAGAAGTAAAAAAAAGTATTGGAAAGTATTACGTGTTCAAGTAAGCTTTTACTAGGTTAACCTGCAATTGCAGCGTAAGCCTTATTATACTATTCACAGCGCGTAAGCGCTAGAATAGTATTATATTAGTTTTGAATTTGCCAAAATCTTCAAGAAAGTCAAAAAATTCTTGGATACAAATGTGTCTTTAAAAATCCCGTTTGTCCGTCCGTCTGTCCATCCATCTGTCTGTCTGATGTCACGATTTTTGTGGACACTCCAACTCCAAAACGAATTATCCGATCGTCTCGAAATTTTCAGAAAAAATCAAGTTCTATGAGAGTAAGATCCCTATTGGTTTAAAAATAATCCCCTCAAAGATAAAAAAGTTATTGAAACTATATTTTTCAAAAAACAAACTTTTCAAAAGAGTTTAATTTTTAGACAAATAGAACATTAAGACCCAAGGACGGGAAATAATGTTTCTCGGTCACATGCGGAGAAATATTTCTCATCCGTGTACCATACGCTATTTTTTATTTGCTTGTAAACATATTTATAACAAAAAAAGGTAACAATAATGAGTAAAATTAGTTTTAATTTGGTTTTGTCCAGTTGTATATGAATTTTCCATAACGGTCCGCAAAACTAAGTTGTCGGGCTGCAGCCCGCCAAAGTAAAACTAAAGCAAACCCAACCGGTATGAAATTTTTCATAAGGGACCGCAAAATTGCATAGTGGTTGGGTTTGTCTTTTGTGTTACCAAAGTAAAATAAAAGAAAAACTCTTAAGAAAAGTGTTACTTTTAACTTAACCTTTCTTACCAAACCAATGTCACTTTGGAATACAAGAAAATCAAAATACCTATATATATTTTTTTAATTTTAATTTTTTTAATTTTTTTATTTTTTTTCTTTAAATCTTTATGTTTTTTGAAAAAAGAAAAAATAGGTATTTTTGCAATAAGAGGGCAAATTATTGATTTCTGCTTGAGCATGAAATTTTCTGATTGATGCGTCTAGCCGAGATCAGCAATCACGCAAAAGCAGAAATCACATTTTGCATTTAATACAAACAACATTTTTTCTACGATCTAAAATAAATAAATAAATCTCAGACAGTAAATTTATAACCTTACAAGGTCGCAGCATTTGAGTACAATTTTCTGCAAATCTGTTGGTGTAAAAGTAGAATCCTAATCACAGTAACTCTCCATAATTCCTTCGTAACAACAAATATATAGACCACCATCTCGTCGCTATAAGTGACATATAACTGTCAACCGTTTTACGATTGACATGCCCGTTGAGTAGACTGTGCGTGCGAAAAAGATCACTTTTCTGCTTGCTGTCATGGTAACGAGCAGAAAAGTTAAATACTAAGAAATAGGTTATTTTGAAGTCTGAAAACTTCATTTGTTTTTGTAGAAATGTTAACTGTTCTATTAGATCGTAGAAAAAATAGTTTTTCGTTTGGACTTTCTTCCAAAAATTTTTTTTATTATTTTTTCGTCTTTCTAATTTATTTAAGATTTTTTTCTTTTATTTTTTTTTTAAACTTGAGTACAATTTTAAACATCTTTTTTTTGAAAAAATCATTTTTTATTATGTTTATTTTTATTTTTTTTTAATCCTTTTTTTAGGTATTTAAGAAAATGTAATTTTTCACTATGAATACTATACAATGGAATGCGTAGCATTACATATCTTGACGTTTTGTTCTTTTTATGTCTGTTGAAAAGCCAGTATATCGAATTCTTTCTTGCCTGAAGCGTAAATGAACCCAGGAAACTCGGGTGCATTTTAGCGTAATTCCAAACAGTCGAGGTGTAATTCTATTATTTTGTGTTTGTAAAATAAATTGATAAAGTTAAGGGTTATGTACACGGAAACTTGCCCCCCACTAAAGAAAAATTAAGCTCGGTACCATCACGGCCATTAATTCCAGCTACAGCAAAGAGCCTTGCGGATACCCAATATTTAAAATTATAGTTGCTTAGATCGTGACATATGAGTTATTTGTCATTTTTAAAAAGTAGGGTTAGACATGCTGTCATTCTGAAATAACTATATTTCATTTTTATTATTATCAATATACAAATATAAATAGTAACGATAGTCTTGAGGTTAGTTTAAGTTTTAAAGAATGGCTAAATCAAACTTACAGTGTTATAAGAAATTCATAATAATAATTTAAAGATAAAAAATGTTGCTTTGTGTTAATGTTTAATAATTAACTGCATGCAGTGCAGTGCACAAACTTTCAAGTTAAAATGTAGGATATTTATACTAAATTTTGTTTTGTTATAACGAAACAATGTAATGTAAGGTATTTTAATTTGTATATTTTTCTACAATAAATAAATAAATACATAAAATAAATAAATGTTGGTAGAAGCTGGTCTGTGCGGTGGAAAATTTTGGACGGCCCAAACCTTCTTTCCGATTTATTACACCTCGTTCTTCTATTGTCTTTATCGCGCGGCAAACCGTATTCGTTGAAATATCCAAGTCATAAATGAATAATTATAATTATCTATCGCTCTTATACTAAAACCATAATTTAATCTTGCTGTTAGAATTGCTTTTTTAATTTGCTTGGCATTATTAAAAAAATATGTCAATTTAATTATTTGTCAATTTGACATTTCTTGTCAAAATTTATAATTTAAGTTAAGTATTACAGATGTCTGTAAAATTTTAAAGTTGGTTTTAATATGTGTCATTTTTGGATGTAGCTGAATTTATTGGCCGCGATGGTACCCAAAATGAAATTTTATTAAACTTTAAAAGTTTAATGTAATTTTATTTAGGACCCTACTTCAAACATCTGTCTGTCTGACTGTTTATCCACAGAAATCCTCTAAATTCTTTTGAAAATAGTCAATGACGCCTGACATAGTATGTTAAATGGTATTCTAAATTGATTTTGATTTTTTTATGGATATGTGATAAAAAGTTCAAAAGAGCTGTTTGAGTAATCTTTAAATACTTTTTAAAATTTATTATTTCAAAAATAAGTCCCTGGAGGGGTAATAACTTTAAAAAAAGTAGCCTGCCTCTATCTCCGAAAGTATGCAACTAAAAATTTAGAAAAAATCTAGTTATCGTTTAACTTAGTAACGATCGCCACGGGTTAAATGGATATACTCATAATAGCCTCGTAATATATTTAAAATTATAAGAAATATAGCTATACTGGGATAGCTATAACGGATAACCTTTTAACCGATTGGCAATACTTAAATCGATAATTGTATCTGAAAAAGTAATATTAGAGGAAATGCGCCTAATTTCGGATGGTTTCCAAATTTCGGATAGTAGTGTATTTAAGATACTGTCTGCAAAGGTAAACAGAAACCTACTTTTATGTGAAGCCAAAAGTCAAACTAAATCCGTCCTGTAATATGATAACGGTAGAGCTTCTCCCCTTTAAATGGCAGCACAAATCGTTTATATTGCAAATGGCAGTTTTGTGCTCAGTTGCATTATTATGCTTGTTTATTTTATAAATAATCGTTATAAAAGTTCCTGATTCTGTCTTGGGTAAGTTATGATGTTAGTTAAGTTGATCCACTATTCATAATTAAGCAATTTGAAAACGTAAACATTCTACAAATTTCTAATCTAAAAAGCAGAAAGTTGCCTAATTTCGGATAGACCATTTTTGTGCATTTGATTCCCAATTTCGGATATCCGCAAGGTAATTATTATTCAGGATAACCAACCATTAATTATTATTTTTATAATGATACAACAAACTAAGATAAACAATTTTGAAAAAACGAAAATTACCTAAGATACTAAGATATTCGAAATTGGGAATCTAAAATTATAGTGCCTATAGTATTTCGTAGAAAATCGCTTAATGATTAAATTACGTCTTAAATGTGAAGGAATAACAAGAAACATAAGCAATGGGATCCAGATCTACTCTTGAAAAAATTTTTTCGGATATGTCCGAAATTAGGAGCCCCTTTTCAAATGCACAAAAATGCGCTGATTTTTTTTAACCGTGTTTTTTGGAAAAAATAAACTGTAATAAAATTGCTTTTATAATAAATCATGGTTCGCTATAATAAGTTGTATCTGGTTATATAAAAAAAATATCAAAAAGTAATACCGAGTATTAAATATTGAATACATTGTAAATGGTATCCGAAATTAGGCTACTTTCCTCTACTACGAGAAAAATGATTAAAAACGTTTTCGTGGAAAATATTTAAAAAAAAATGAATTTTGGAAGAATATTTGCCATATAAATAAGTTTTATCCAATACATACAGATAGTAAGACAATTACCAGCTTTATTTTAAATAGATAAACTCAATAATAACCCTCGCGTGGCTTTTACTTTATTGAGTGGATAATTATTTATTTTACCCACTCAACTGTCACTTGTCAAATTATTTTCTTGTAAATGTCATTAAAATTTTTAATAAAAATATGAATTCGTAAGCTATTTATTGGATAAAACCTTGTATGGCACTCACGGGTAAACCGATATTGCCCTCTCGAAAATTAACCTGCTTGGCTGACGCCTCGCAGGTTAATTTTCTCATGAGCAATATCTTACTTTACCCACTAGTACCATAAATAACTATTAAATCGCTTTGTCCTCATTTTCCTAAATCAACGTTAAATATATTTGACGTATCTCAAAGTTACCTAATCGTTTTGTAAAAGCTTATTTTAAATCGGATTTTCCATTTAAGAGTTATAATAAGGTTTAAAAACAGACGGACAGACGAACAGACTGAAATTATTTTGCGAGCTTTTAGTACACGAAAATAAAAGTTTTATCCACGACGCATCAGCGGTTCCAAAATTCAGGTGCCCTTTCCAGAGTGTAAAAATAATTGAAGTGCACTAAAAGCCAGTCGCAAACGAATCTCATACAATATTTTATGTACGTTCTGTAGCCCAAAGATTAAGCAAAAAAAATTAAAGAGGATTACAGTTACATTTACATAATAATGGAAAAAAGTACTGCCAAAATAAAAAAATAAAAGCATTTGGGTTTCATGATATATTCAAAAAGCACTAGTGTTGCAACGTGAACATTAATTAACCCAAATTTGTGCTTAATACTACGTAGAACCTAGAGCACTATATAGGTGGGGTTATAAGGATAGGTGGGCAGTTTGAGTACGTGCGTAGGTGATGTAGTGTGTAAATTACCTACCTACCTGCCCTAACAAACCTACCTATGCAGTACTCTAGTAAATATATTCTTATTACTTCAGTAATGGCTGTGTTCACCCGTAAAAAAATTGGCGCACTCACATCTCTACTCTTTTACATCTCTGCTCTTTCACATCTTTACTCTTTTACTTCTCTACTCGTTTATTTGATGTGTCTGTATATAAGCTTAATTATTTTTTATTAGTACACACTGTATATTTATCGTATTTTATTAAATAATATAAATTTCATAATGACTTTGTCATACTATTTCCTTAACCCAACAAAGAACCTGGCACACATATAGGGGGGTTCTTGGGCCTCAGTCAAACTGCCTCAAATTTTGTTATTTTGTAATTTCGGGGGTAAAAATTAAATTAGGAAAGGTAGAGACAAATTAAATGACCAGTTTCGAAGAAAAACTCTTTTAAAAATCCAATTTTATGACAGATTGTTTTGACGTATATTAAGGTTATTTTTTACTTATGTAAATATTAACTTAATTAGTCGTTTTAAGTTTATTATTCTCTATTAATTAAAGACAAGCATGATAAATATTATATAAAAGGCTTTATTATCATTTACTTACATGTGGACTAATAATATTACCACTTTGCTAATTATCTGCATTTTTTCTGTTACATTTTAACTTGATTATGTTGGAACATGGTTTGGTATATCGAAAAATAGTTTATAATCACATATTTTAGATGTTTTTGATATATTTTTTCAAAACTCCATCTGATAGTTGACTATGGTTGACAAATCATGATATTTTTATAGATTGCCTAGCAACAACTCTTAATTAATATTACTACAAAAGGGTTCACTAATGAATTACGTTGTTACTAGGCAATCTAAGTAATAGATTTTACGTGTAAAACTATCATGACAGATGTGTCAACTATCAGATGGAGTTTTAAAAAAATACATCAAAAACATCTAAAATAGCTGATTATAAAATATCTGTCGATATACCAAACCATGTCTTCAACATAATCAAGTTAAAATGTAACAGAAAATATGCAGATAATTAGCAAATACGTAGAAAAGTTCAACATACTGGAAGATTTACAAAACTGTTAATATTTATTAGTCCACAACTAAGTAAATAATAATAAAGCCTTTTATATAATATTTATCATGCCTATTCTATAATTAATATAGTATAATAAAGTTAAAACGACTAATTAAGTTAATATTTACGTAAGTAAAAATTAACCTTAATATATGTCAAAAAATCTGTCATAAAATAAGATTTTTAAAAGCGTTTTTCTCCGAAACTGATCATTTAATTTGACTGCATGTTTCCTAATTTAATTTTTATCCCCGAAATTACAAAATATCAAAATTTGAGGCAGTTTGACTGAGGCCCAAGAACCCCCCTATATGTGTGCCAGGTTCTTTAAAATTATTATATATATACAGTGTGTACTAATAAAAATAAATACATTTATATACAGAGATGTCAAATAAATGAGTAGAGAAGTAAAAGAGTAGAGATGTGAGTGCGCCAAAAAATTGTGTCACTATTCATGGCGTGAAAACATGGTCACTACCGCACCGATGACTATGGATACACCCTAAGGTAAACTAATCCTTGTGGAATATTGTGTTTTCAGGTTTGTTCTGGAAGCGTACGACGCTAGAAACATGAGGCTACGACTGAATCTAACCGCCACCGACTCGGATTCCCCTGTATTCCGTCTGGATCTAAGCGACTTATTGCCGTCCCCACCCACACTCAGAATATTTGTGTATGCCATTAATGCAAAAGGAAGAAGTGAAAAGTTAACTTTAGACGATATTATGTTAAATGATGCGGAAAAGAGAACAGGTAAATGTTTACGAACACACACTGATATAAATTAACCTCCAAATCTCTAACAGCCTAACTTTATAAACAGGATATATTATTATATCGTCGGCTTACAAGTAAAAGGCACTAAGTCACTTTTTTGCAAAAATGGGATTTTTATGGCACTGTAATTAATTTTTGATGATCTATATACAGGTAAACCGAACTAACTTCTAGGTGGACTGCCAAAAGAGTTACCCACTATACAAAACGCACCAATAGGCAAGCAATAGGCACTAAGTCACTTAGTGCACTTAGTGCGTTTTACTTGTAGATTATTTCAAATGTTTCTGCACTAAGCGACTTTCTAAAAGGAGTTAATTTATAAAAATATGATTGCTTGAATCATTTATATGATACAATATCGCGTTATTTATTGTACTGACAAACGAATTCAAATTTTGCTATGTTAAAGTTGATGGAATAGAGACAGAACAGAGAAACAGAACTTTACCTGTAAAATGACAATGCTTTTTACGTGTACTTTCGATGTGTAGGTAATAAATTATTTTTCATTCGCATTGGTTTTTTATTATCAGATAATACATACATTACGTTTAACTAATAGAAGGGTTTTAATTTTAAATAGTTTTTTATATTATTTTATTGACTTAGTGCTCTTTACTTGTAAGCCGACGTCGTGGGCCTACAAGTAAAAGGCATTCAGTCCATGTCTTTTTTCAAATTTAGTTGATAAACTACTTTAATTTTTCTTTATTTAACTGGAAATGAGACATATCATTGCAATTTGCGGTAGTTTTTTTCCAAAAACAATTATTACAAAAATTAAAAAACAACAATGAAAGTTAAATTTGTCAATATCTCAAACCTATGTTTTTGGACTTAGTGCTCTTTACTTGTAAGCCGACGATATTTAGTTATTAAGTTGTTTTTTTTTGGTGTTTTATTTTACTATGTAGTGTATACACTAAAACAGATTTTTATAAAATTTTATTACTCTCAGGTGTACAGTTTAATACTATTGTAGACATAGTTCCCTAGGAAAATTTAGATGAACAATATTGATGAAAGAAACGGACGATGAATCCTTTTAGAGGACATTATAGAACCACTCACAGTGAATCTCCAAGGTTCATATTTGGAAGATAGTGGCTTAACATTTCTTCAGGATAAACCAGAATTAAACCAATCGCTGATCCTCTACAATTAAATATTTATTTTAATAATATTTTTCATCTATATTTCAAATCCGTTTGTAAAATTGATCTATCTAATTGCATTACGAAGAAAAACATATTTTTATAAATTGCAAAAAAGTTAATTTTTTATGTTGTTGCAGTGGAAATATTTTAGGTCCTATCATGACTTAAAATGTAGCAAAATGTATTTATATTCTTCCACTTTTAAAATATGGAAAAGTAAAACACGAAACTTTTAATATTAGTTCTTAAGAACCTAAAATAATTCTACGATTTTTTTATACAAACTCCTAATTTTACTTTGTTGACCATTAAAATGTTATGAGAAAAATCTAATGTTGCGATATTTAATATTAATATATTATAAATATTAAATAATAATCAAAAATTTGACGTCTTACCAAAAACAACCAACAATGTAAAATTCTGCATCTGCAATAATTTTATAAAAATGTGGTTTTCTTCGTAATGCAAATATATAGGTAGTACCACTAACGTGTGGTCAGACGCAGGATTAGTAAAGACAGAATTTTTAGTTTTAAACTAAATTATGAAAATATTAATTTATTATTCCATCAATCTATTTTCTAATCATCGTACAGAGTGATATTGGTAGACTGACAGTTTCCGGCTGCTGGCCCACTTCAGTACCAAGAGTCAAAATTTCTGTCTTTACTAATTCTACTTCTAACCACTATGTGCTTGAGACACACAAGTCTTCAACTTGCTACCATTCAAAGTCTCCAGACTAGGAGAGGTATGAGTAGTTATCTACATCTAGCAATAGATGGCGCACAAGTCTACATCAATGTAATAACTATATTCCTTTTGCGAATAAAGTCTAAAAACGTTTTCTTAATCAGCGTGCAGAGTTGACTTGGTAATGAAGAGGACCAGCAGCCCGAAACTGTCTACCAATATTATTCTGTACGAAGATTAGAAAATAGATTGATGGAATAATAAATTAGGACCATATTAATATAAAAAAACTGAGGTGAAAAGCAAAGCGTTTCAAGTATGGACCACTATGTCCCTATCTTGAAACACGTATTAAAAATACACACATAAAAAGATTTAAAGAAAATCCTTTGTGGCATTTAGTAGTATCAATGGGGACTAAAAGTATGGACACTGTATTTTGAATTCATATTTAATAGCGTTTCCTTAAATTTACTTCAAAGTTGAAAAGTGTTTCAAGTCACGGGGATTTACGGTACTGTACTTTTTCTAATTTGTATTTTCTCATAACTAGGGTTTTACGAAAATCGAGAAATCGAGTCTTCTCGTCTTGTTTCGATTTAGAGAAAAATCAAGACAAAAGTGTAATTTAAAAAATCAATACAAGACGACAGTCATGTCATCAAGAGTTGAGACACTTGATCGAGAACTATCGACTATTGATTAAATTTAGGTTCTTTTCTCACACCTACTACTTAAAAGTTTTGGGTAAGTTTTCCACACGCAAGTTATGGGAATAAAGAATCAATTTCAAGATTTTTTTTTACACTGTTAGAAATGTTGTTGTAATATAGTCCAAACCATATTTTGTAATATGTTATAACGTATCTGTTATAACTCAGCTGAGTTATGATCAGAGTATTTTAGACAATATGCACATATGAACTTTTTTCATTATTTCGGTGAGTAAAATATGGCTATGCCCACCTTTTTCGTTACACTCTGACAAGGTGACCCTGTAAATATTATGTTTTGACAAAAGTTAGGTATTTATAACACATCAGTTTAAAAAATAATTTTTCTTTCCTAAACGGTTTTTTTGTTATTATTCTAACACGTTCACTACCATCGCGATGTATCGGATATATTATATATCCAAAGGTGCCATGTTATCTAACGTGACCTTTTCATATATAATTTTGATTTTAAATTAAATATTTCAAGTATTTTAACCTAAAACAACATGAAAAAAGATACAAATATTTTGACGAAAACAGAGCCTTGCATTTTTTTTGGATGAAGCTTTTTTTAAACGCAGGGTGTTATCATTTATGTAAAGTATTTTATTTGAATTCCGCCTACCTTTGTCGATCTTCAAAAAAGTTTTTTTATTAATTTATTTATTTATTTATTTATTTCTTTTTTAGTTTTTTTTATTCATTTTAACTTGTTTTGTTTATATCGATTTTTTTACTAGTACATATATAGATATCTTACTATGATGCGGAAAAGAAAGTTTTGTGAATACATTTTTGTATGCACGCTGATAAAGCCTTGCCTTATAAACATACAGGATTCTAGGATAATGCAGTATTTCAAAAACTTGCTTTGTTTTGCTGTTTTATTGTACTAAGAAAGACTTTTACGGAATAATTTACTACAATTACACTACGCGAAACAAGATAAACAGTTCTACGAGTAGTCCTTATCAACATTTTAGCACATTTATTTAGTTTTGTTTATTTTTAAAATAATTTATATACAGGGTTATTCAGAAATAAGTTTGAGAATTTTAAGTTCATGTAAAGGTGGGTCCGGAAATGAGCCCTAAGGAAGCTACGACCCTCCTAAGGGTACATCTAAAAGGTAGTTTTTATTTAATATTGCTGGAACTCCATAAACCACTGTAACAAATTTGCACATGCTTTAACATTGATAAAGGCTGTTATTTTATGTAATTTTTATTTGGTAATGTTAAGTGGGGACTTTCAAAATGAGGGTGCGATGTGACTTTTTGCCCCAAACTTTTTTATCTGGAAATTTTTTGACATTTCTCAGTAAAAAACATAATCTTTATGTAACACCCTACATTAGGGCCAACCGTTCTCGAGAAGATTTCAGTTGAACAAAAAATATCAGATTCTGAGCATCAAAAATAGGAACTAAAATATGCACCAATAAAAATTTCAATAATGAAAAGTGATTCTACATTAAGAACTGTAAAAAAAAGGTCTTATAAACCTAGGTTCGAAAATCAGTTTTTGAGTACCTTAAATATTTATGTACGGAAACTTTTTCTCATATTTTTTGATGAAGAATCGCCTGGCAGTATTGCATTTTCTTGATTCCTATTTTGGATGATTAGAACGTAAAATTGTATGTTAAACTTGGAAATTCGTCAAATTTAGTTATTTAGGGGCAACTTTGGCGGATTTTCGGCACCTGAGAGAATCTTTTGATTATTTTTAAATTTGGCACATAATTTTGTACACTTAAAGGAAAAAAAATAAAATTTAAAGGCTTTTAAATTTTTTACTGATACAAAAAATACAGACCATTTTTAACGACTTTTTTTACGATTATAGGGTAATTTTACAAATATCTTAGGGGTGCAATTGGGACCCTTACAGAAGTTTGATCACCCTTATATTTTTAAGATTTTCTGGTTACATCAAAATAATTTTTTTAAAAAAATACAAAAAAATAAGGTCCACCCTATTGTTGTATACATGTATGTTATGTTATATTATGTTATGTTAACATTTTAAATCTAGCTATTAAATCTATAAAAAAAATACCTACTGCCCGTAATTTTATTTTTACTTTTCATAAACTCATTTTATGTTTGTTTTTATTAAGCTTTAAGCTGAAAGCTTATAAAGATTTAATCTATTAGATTAAGCATTAAATGTTTAGTTAAATGATATATTCTAAAAGAATTACGATTTGTTGGAAATGTATATTTTGATTACATTAATTTTTATCTCTTTAATGTTTATTTTTGCATTTATCAAAAATGTAAAATCAAGCTTTGAAAATACCAACATTTTAACTTAAAATAAGTAGTTATATATTTTTTGTACTATAATAACGTTCACGGTTGGAATTTGTTATATGAGCTCTAATTAAAAAAATAATACCAAAATTTTAAAAATTCTTAGAGCCGATTTTGAAAAAAAAAAACGTGTTCTTTAAAAAAAATCTTGTATACTTCACTGTAACCCTGACAACACAAAGATGACAAAGAGATCTTAAAGATGTCGTAGCTCGTCATTCAAGATGTCTTAAAAACGTCTGCATCTTAAAGACGTCTTAACGACATCGTTTGTACAAAAGGTAATGTCTTTAAGACATCTTTTTTAAGATGCCTTACGGACGTCTTGCACAGGCGACTTTACAACATAACACCCCCTCCCATTTACGTTGCTGGGTATTGATATAAAAAGCGTAATAAGAATTATAATCAGAGGTAATTTGTTTGTCGAAAAAAGATAATACAAAAAAATGTGATTTTTTTTTTAATTTTTTTTGTTTTTTTTTTGAAAATTTCTTTTTTTATTTTTTTTTTTTGAATTTTTCCGTTTTTCGTAAAAAGAAAATAAAAAAACGAAAAATTTTGTTTTAATTTTTTTGTTTTTCAAAAAAAGATCTTTAAAAAAAATGGTAGTTTTTTAATAGTTGATTGTGTTTAATATATTTTTAGCGATATCGAAGCTAAGACGTCTTGTACCGATACTTAAAAGACATCTTATAGACATCATCATCATCAGATATCTTTTAAACATCCCTAAAAAGAAGTCCATAAGATATCTTTTTTATGTCTTTAGGCTTCCAGACATAATTAAGATCTAAAAAAGACGTCTTTAAAATATCATGTGCTGTCTGGAAACATACTTGGTTTGACCTCGATGTCTCGGATTTTGACCAAACTTGGCACAGTGGTACCACTATGGTTCCTAAGCTCTCCCACCATTTTTTTTTTTCAAAACGGTTCATCCGTTCACTATACCGGGTGTCCCACCAGGTTCTTGACAAGCTATATCTCCGTTATTGGAAAAGGTAAAAAAAATGCGAAAAATAGCGGGAGCCAAAGAAGATTTTATTGCTTACCCACCCTCTTGAAACCACCCCCTACCTCTGATAATGTCCCACCAGGTTTTGAACGGGCTATATTTTCGTTATTTAAAAGGATAAAAAAGTTAAAAAAAATAAAATTAAAAAGAGTCAAAGTAGAATTTACTGACATGCAAAACTACCCCTTATTTACCCAGCCTCCTGGCACCACCCCAACTTGTTTTTTAAATAGCACTCTCCTATTTTTACTAAAAAATATGAAAGCACATTTTATTTTAAATTTAACAATGTATTAGAAGTGATTTCTTATTTTTTTAACGGGCTCCAAAGTACAACCCCGTCAGATCACAAGCTAAATTTTTCATCGTAAAATTTTCCAAAAACACGTAAAATTTTCCAAAAACACGTAAAATTTTACCAAAAAGAAAATAGATTAATGTATCCAAAACCAACTCACATTAACTCATTCTCCTGGAACCTGGAATAATAATTGTTATTTAGAGCCCCTTACAATATCCACTTTCATATTCTTTAATGAGAATTGCGGGGTGCTATTTGAAAAACAGAAGTTGGGAGTAGTTTCAAGGTGGTGGGTAAGCAAGGAGTGGTTTTAAATAAGTCAATAAAATCTTATTTGGCTTACATTTAAGGCTATTTTTTCCAAAAAATTTTACCTTTTCAAATAACCTGTTGGGACACCCGGTATAGTAAAAGGATTGATTTTGAAAAAAAAAATAGTGGGAGTGCTTAGGTACTATAGTGGTACCACTATTCCAAGTTTGGTCAAAATCCGAGACATCGAGGTCAAGCCGAATATGTTAGGGTGAAAAAACACATTTTTTCAAAAACGGCTCTAACGATTTTTAAAATTTTTGTCTTATTTTTTTAATTTGAGCTCATATAACAAATTCCAAAAAGAAAAAAAAAATGGAAGTTATCATGTCATTTAAAAGTTTTTCTAGAATACCGTGCGCTCTTTATTATACTATCCACAGCGCGTAAGCGCTAGAATAGTATAACGAATTTTCCAAAATCGCCAAAAAACGTCCTAGACAAAAATTTCTTGGATACAGATGAGCTACCAAAAAATATATTTTAAACTAGCCGAGTCCTTTACATTCCATTTCTTACATTCAGATTAAGCTATTTTCATAGTTAGTACAATTATTCTGGGCTAAGGAGTAAGAGTATTCTTTAAAAAGTGCCTTTAACATATGTGATACCTACTTAATTTTTTAAAGAAATGAGATTTTTTTTTACACTTTTTAGTGTTGACATATGTTAAGTAAACTTTTTAAAGCCTTTTTTACCCCTTGGCCTACTGAATAGTTGTGTATATTCAGAAATAAGTTCAAGAAATTTAAGAGGTTCTACGTTAAAAAATATTTAAAAAAGTTACTATAAAGGTTGGTCCGGAAATAAGCCCTGAATGGGGAACAAAAAAAGCACCAATAAAATTTTAATGCTTTAGGGCGATTCTTCATTTAAAACTAAGCAAAAAAGTATTCTTCACCAAAACACCAAAATTTAATATTAAAGGAGTTATAGCCTTTTAAAAAGTAACATTTTCAGTGGCACAAAATGTTACTTCCTATTAATTGCATTTTTTTTAAACGGTTGCTCCTACAGTGTTACACTATATGACATTTTTTATGTATTTTTACTGAAGGAATCTATATTTATTAAAAACAAAATTTAAAAACATACACATAAAAAAGTTTGTCTAGGCACGCCTCTGGATAAATTAAAAAAAAAACATTAACATAAACTTATTGCCCTTATTAATACTAGTATACATGCAAAAGTTCGTCGCTCTAGCGTAAAGGGTACAAGAGTTATTAATTAAAAACTTTATTTTTATTACAATTTTAAAGAGCCGTAGCTCCCTTAGGACTTATTTCTGGACCAAAATTTATAGGATATTTAGAATTACCTGTTAACTTTCTCGAACTTATTTCTGAATAAACCTGTATAAACCTGTATAAAATACAGCCAGGAGAAAATAATGAAATAAAAATGATCACCAGCTCTTAGACTATAATCTGACTCTCTACCCCAAAATAACATATCAAAGCTGCTCGCAAATGTTCATTTTATCAAAACCATTTTCGCTTACAATGAAAAAAGATTAATACAAGGAAAAGTAATTATATCTGTCTTTCCAGATGGGAATTCAAATATGAGTATAGTGCCCCTGGCAGGACTGCTGACCGGATCTTTGTTGACACTGGGATTGGCCATCCTTTTAATCGTAGTGATCGCTGTCAGGAGAAAAAGGAGCAGATGCGAAAACAGGCAACACTGTCAGCATCATCTGGAATCTACAAAACATCAATCAAAATCCAGAAACAGTTCAATGCTGGAAATTAATACTGGAGATAACAGGTAATTGAAAAGTAGGGTTTAAAAACCATAAATGTATACAGTAAAACGTATGAATATGTATAATGCCGGCCTCGGTGTTGTATGGCGGAGCGCTTTCGCTTTGTAATGCCGAGGTAGCGGGTTCCAATCCCGCATGGGGCATGGATGTGTAGAGGTGTTTTTAGAAATTACTTAATTATTACTTTCTTGACTAGGGGAGAGTGGGGATGTTTCGACCTCTTAATGTTTAAATCGTTTTATAAAATAATTAATAAATTATTTTATTTTATTTTTTTATACCAATCTATAGTTTAATATGTTTTCTATTAAATAATATAGTACAAGTTGTATTAATTTAAAAAATAATTAGTTTTATAAATTAAAATAAAAATAGTTACATTTGGTTGAAACATCCCTCTAGGGTGGGGGGTTTCAACCAGATGGTGGGGATGATTAAACCAGGGTAAATAAAATTAAAATTTTTATTAAAATATTTAAAATATATTAATAAAACTTTATAATATAGTTCTAATATAGTTATAAAAATATAGAACCAACATTAAAATGAACCAAAAATTATTTATGTTTTATTAAAAATAACTAGAACATGAACAAATAATATTAGACTAATATTAAAAGGAACATGAAACTATTTAACTAATATAAAAAAAAAACGATACAAAACTACCTAGTAAGCAGCAGGTAATCTGATATATTAAAATTACATTGGAAAACTAAAAAACGGATTAGATTTTTAATATATTTTTAATTTTTCGAATGTTCCATCCAGTGGTCGAATCATTCCTATATCTATATCTATATTTTAAATAATATGATGATACCCGATAAAATAAACGAATTAGGTTAGGTTCAGTGCATGAAAATGAAGCCAATAAAACACTTGTTTAATCATATAAAACCAATTTTGAATAGATTTTACCACTATAAAAATATCAATAAAAAAATATAGAACCAAAACCTTACCTGCTTTTCACAAAAAATTGAAACGAAAATGGTAAGGGATATTAAAAAACTTTTGAAACCATGTTTTATAGTCTCACCTATACTACAAGTTAAATACCATATGACGCTTTCATAATAATACTCGTTGGCCCTGTGGCGAACTCTATATTTTTTAGCAACCTCAAAAACCCCAACATTTACTATTTTTTACGAAAACTATCACCCACCTTCAGGGGTGGATTTAGAAAAAAAATATTTTCCCACCCCAATGTTTACCAAAAACAATTCTTAGCGAGAACTTTTGGTAACATACCTCTGTGCCAAATTCCAATTCTCTAGCTTAAAGCGTTTTTAAGTTATCTTGCCGACAAGATTTCCCGTCCAAAAGTCCAAACGACCGACCGACCGACCGAGCGAATTTGTTTTGCCTCGAAATTAATTTATATCGACAATGAACGTCATAAAACGCAAAATAAGCAAAAAATTGATTTTTTTTGCACAAATACAAGGCTTTCCCAAAAATTTGAAAATTTTCAAAATGAAAAAGCAAAATGTATCATAAATATAAATATACTTTTAACGGGTAAAGTAATTATGTTAAATTTGCATAGATTACTTTGACTATTTTTTTCAACTATCATAATATCAGTTTTTACCAATAAAAAACAAGGCATTACCATAACGACGGGATATTTCGTCTCGAATATATACCAGTTTTATAGTTCTTTGATATAGCAAGCTTGATAATGTAATATTATAACAAAATATCAACCAAAATGCAAAATTAAGGCAATTTTTATGTCTTATTAGCATATTTTTATTTAATTTTAATAAAATTTAACGAATTTAGATCTTTTTATTCCAAAAATTAGAAATGTCAAACACGAATTTATTGTGTCAAAATAAATTAACTATAAATCAATTATTATTAATTATTTAATCAAATTACGTTTGAAGATTTAAATTGTGAAAACATTGTTTCAAAATTAGTCCTGCAAATACACCTCCAGATTCGGTATATTTTTGATACATCCGAAACGAGGGGCGTTTCACTGACCTATTTTTGTACATGTATTGTAAATAATGTACATTATTTACAATATTGTACGAATAATGTAAATAATGTAAGAAAAATGTAGTACTGTAAGGTAATGTCGAAATAATGTAAATAATGTCTAAAAATGTAGTACTGTAGAATACTGTCGAAATAATGTCCGTAATGTAAATAATGTCCACTTAATGTAAAGTACTGTAGGGCAATGTACGAGGCAGACGCGGACTGGCTTCCTACGGCACAGTCGGAAAAATATTAAAAAAGGCCTGTAAACGGCTCAGAATCCATAAAAAAATGGAAAATCGAGGGCCCGGTATAGCCAAAATAGACCAAATGGTCGTGTGAGGGCCTGTTTAGTACTGGGGCCCGGTCGGCTTTTGACGACCCTGCCTTACGGCCAGTCCGCCACTGGTACGAGGTAATTTAGGATGTTAGGTGAA
>OY294049.1:24226499-24292867 GCA_958510825.1 Brachypterus glaber | reverse complement strand
GTTTCAAAAAAATCTTTTATGCTATAAAAACAATGAATTACTAAAAACTGCTTAAGTTGTTTTTTAAAAGAATTTAAATTTTTATAATTTTTTAAATTAATTGGTAAATGATTAAATATTTTCAGTCCTAAATAGTTGGGTAATTTTTTCCCAATTTCTAGCCTATGAAATTCTAGATGAAAATATTCACATCTACGAGTACTGTAAGAGTGAAAATTTACATTTTTAAGAGAATTTTTATTGTTTTTAAAAGCATAGAGTGCTAAATCAAAAATTACTTGACAGGGTAGTGGGAGTATATTGTATTTTTTGAACAGAGGTTTACACGACTCGATATTTGAAATTCCTTCAATACTTCTTACAATTCTTTTTTGTGACACATATACTTTTTCAGAATATGGTGAAGGACCCCAAAAAATAAGACCATATGATATTCTTGAGTGTATATTAGCGTGGTAAAAAGACAATAATTGTGTTACATCTAGTACTTCTTTAAGATTTCTAATTAAATAAGTGTAACTGTTTATTTTTGAGATGACGTCATTACACTGACCCTCCCAGCTTAATGATTCGTCCAAAGTAATGCCTAAGAATTTAATAGTACTGCTTCTTTGAAGATCGTTTACTTTAATATTTAAGTCCTTCCTTGTTTGATGTGTATGAAATATGACATAATTTGTTTTGCTAAGGTTTAGATATAACTTAATATTATTAAACAATAGTCACTCCCCACCAGCCCCTCGTCGTAGTTGGTTCACGCTTTAAACAAAGCATACGCTAGATTTCATCATGTTCCTTCTTGAGGTAAAAGTTATTTGAAAAAAATCTATATTTATCTCGTTTTGAAACACATACTATCCCAATACTCGCGACCATCCTTAAAGGTACACATACTACATAAAAAAATGTTTAAAAAAGCTTATATAAATGTAGACCCGCAAATGGCTCCTAACATAACTCACTTAATATTTATTTTTGGACCAGGGTGTAAAAACTTTTTTTTTAGTTTTTAATGTGGAATCGCTCTGCAGTGTCAAATTATTTTATTAGGGTTCTATTTAAGGGACCTACATTCAATCTGCCGTAACTCCATTAGGACCGATTTGCGGCCCTATGTTTATATGACTTTTAATCATAGTTTTTAATATATTATGTACCCCTTCAAGGATGGCCGCGAGTTCTGGGACACCCTGTATAATAGGTCATTAGTGATATTTTAGACGTAATAATTATATTCTAGGTATGTGGTAGCATATACTTTGAAGCCTGCATCTGATTGTCAATCTGAGAATTCTGCTCCTATAATTATGACCCCTCCAGATGGTAGGAGACAGCCAGACATATTGAACACACCAAGAGGTGAGTGTTTATGTAGATGTCATCATAATAGAAGGCCTTTCATGTCTACCTTCGGGAAAAGCTGGATTTATAGCAATCAAGAGCTTGTCACTGAATGTTAAAGAAGCTGTTAGTGTAGCAAAAAGTAAAAGTAGTGCTTTTTCGAAAATTAACTTTAATTAAAGGTAAATTTTAATAAACTTCCCTTAATTTTTTTTATAATTATATATGCATATGTTATCATAAAAATTACACTGTAAGTTTACAGTTACAGTTTACTACAAAGTTTATGTATTTTTTAAATTTTTACAGTTTAAAAAAATATATTAAAGAACTACCAAAGTAAATACTTTTATTTTTTGTTTCACTATAGGTTTTTTCTGATCATCTAATCATTATTCATCATCTTCAAAATATATATTTAAAATAATAATTCTAAAATAGAAACTATTTGAATATGTACACATGTACAGGTAACCCATCCGTTTAGTACACACTCTAAACTAGAAATTTTATACTTATGCCGAGCTGCTCTGCAACTTAGCAGAACACGCATTTTTTGTTGTCTCTGGCAGAACGTACGCCGCACAATAGGGCAAATTGAATTTCTAAGACAAAATTCCAACTAACAGTGTTAACTTAAAATAATTTGTTAATAACAAGAAAAATAGTTTAAAAATATAATAAATATATTTTTAAGGGTTTAAAATTTGTAAATTTTAATTAAAATCTAAAAAAATTAATACCAACTTAAATAAGCTGATCAGAACGAAAAAAATAATTGTAAAAATTTAATGCTTTAGGGGTCAATTTTGGGGAGTTATATATTGCAAATTTTAATAAAAAGAGCTAAAAATAATGTTTTTAAAAGTTTGACCAAAAATTCGTAATCTACGACCCAAAAACCCATACCGATTTTGAGTCGGCATTGTACATAAATACCAAAATTTGCCATTTTGGCGCCCCCATTTCGAATTTTTTAATTTTAGCGTTTTCGCTCGACCATACACATAAAATAAAAGGGTGCAAAAATAATATGCAACTTTATGCGGCCAAATTTATTATGGTTTGATAGAGTTGTAAATAAGCTATCAGAGAGTTAAAATTTTATTACCTGAATCAACAGGAATCAAACTGTAGATCAAGCAAAATAAAATATACTGATAAATTTGTCAATTAAAATAAAAATATCAGATTTAAAATAATTTCTTAGAAAAAAAAATAAAGCCAGAGATTTAAAGTACTTATATGCCAACTTAATGCTCTTTTTATAAACATGTGTAGTCTGTTTCATCAAGCAAGATAGTAAATTAAAAATTGCAAAGTGAATATTTTCAAAACAGATTCGAATATTGGATGTGCGAATATACTGCGTAGTTTATTTTATTAAACATAGCCATATTCTATACACAAACATATACTATTCAAACCTGTTGTAAAAATATTTACTGTACGATTTTTAATTTACTATCTTGCTTGATGAAACAAACCATAGTATCCAAAGGCTTGTCCCAGTCATTTTATTAAACTTTAAACAGTTTATTTTCAGGCAATGATACTTCAATCTGTTTATTTAAAAGTTCGTTTTGCTATTTTGGTCTTGCTAGATTTGAAAAAATCCCCACCGTGCGCCGATCTCTTCGTTCGGGTTTCTTTAGTCTAAAGGAGATAAGAGTTCTACTTTCAAGTGTATACTAAGTCGATGGATTATCGGTACATCTAAGACATTAAAAGATATTTATTTTAAAACAATACTATTCAAAAAGTTTTCAGAAGAATTGCAACATGCTGCTTTTGATATAACGATGCGCACAAGTTTTATTTTGGAAACCGTATTAAAACTAGTTTTTGTAAATTAGGTCATTGCAAAAAATACCTTCTATTCAATAGTTGTTTAATTATTGAACTAACTCGTACAATAAACTCGAAGCTGTAGCTTTAATTTCTATTATTTATAGTTTTCAAAAAAAACTAAATGACTTAGTTTACTGTACGAAACTTATTTTTTGTAATTAAATAGATATAAAGCGAAAAAAATTAGATTTTAGTTTAACAATTTTTACTATAATTGCATAGAAAATTATTTAACTCCTTGACGCACCACTTTTTTTTGGAAAAGTGGGTAATGTTTCACCAATTCGGCAAAATATAAGTCTCGCGAGTTAACTCGGGTAAGCGAAAAAGAGCCAACCTACTCACAACGAGTTAAATCGGGGGAGTGCATAACATCAATTTAATATAGTGCTATACAGGGTGTATTTGAAATAGCATCGGAAATTTTAACAGGTGATTCTACATCATAAAATATGACAAAAAGTTCCTATAAACATATGTCTAAAAATGCGTCATAAGGGAGCTACGCCCCTTTGAAAGTGGCTAAAAAAATCGGTTTTTATTTAATAACTCAGGAAACCTTTGAGATATATCAACGAGGTTTTGCACGTCAAGTAATCCTACCAAGGCCCGTTTTTATGTGTTATTTTCATGTACTTATTTCAACCAGGGGTGTGCGAAACGGGGGGGGCTTATTAGTTTTTTGTCCCAAACTTTTTTCTGTGTAACTTTTTTGCAATTTTATTTTTGAAATATGATTCCTCAGGTCAAAATACATAAAAAAAGGTACTCTTGTTGTAATACTGTAGGATTAACCGTTTTCGAGAAAAATTCATTTGAAGGTGAAATTCCACGGTTCGAGAACGAAAAATTAAATACTAAAATGTTGAAAACCAAAATTTTAATAATGCAATGTTATTCTACATCAAAAACTAAGAAAAAAAGTTTCCATACATGTAGGGCGAAAAACGCTTTTAAAGCTACCATAGCCCTTTAAAAATGGTGCATATTTAGGAGACCATAGCTCCATTAGGATTGATTTTTGGAAGTACCTGTATATGAGGTTTTTTTCTTAGTTTTTAATGTACATTCGCCCTGCATCATTAAAATTTTGGTTTTCAACATTTTAGTATTTAATTTTTCGTCCACGAACCGTGGAATTTCACCTACAAATGAATTTTTCTCGAAAACGGTTAATCCTACAATATTACAACAAGAGTACTTTTTTTATGTATTTTGACCTGAGGAATCATATTTCAAAAATAAAATTGCAAAAAAGTTACACAGAAAAAAGTTTGGGACAAAAAACTGATGAGCCCCCCCCGTTTCGCACACCCCTGGTTGAAATAAGTACATGAAAATAACACATAAAAACGGGCCTTGGTAGGATTAGTTGACGTGCAAAACCTCGTTGATATATCTCAAAGGGTTCCTGAGTTATTAAATAAAAACCGATTTTTTTAGCCACTTTCAAAGGGGCGTAGCTCCCTTATGACGCATTTTTAGACATATGTTTATAGGAACTTTTTGTCATATTTTATCATGTTAAAATTTCCGATGCTATTTCAAATACACCGTGTATGCTCATAAAGCTTTATTTCATTTTGAGTTAAAAATGTTGACTAATGTTTTAATTATATACATTATTAAATATTTTAAGCATAAAAGCTTTAATGATTTTCTATGTTAATTCGAAATCATATACAGTGCGGTCCAAAAGTAACTATCCCCCTCTTAACTTTTAACTGAGTTGAAACATCGGCTTCCAATTTGGAACATGTAATAAGACAACTTAAACTATCTTTTGGCATATTTTTGAAATTATTAGCTACTAAAATGTGGGGAATTTTTTAAATAAAAACGGGATCGTGTTATACATCATTTTTTATTTTTTAAACAATTTTTTTCATTTTATAATTTTTTTCTAAAAAATCGATTTTTTAAGATTTTTTTTTGTAGTATAGGTACAGGGTTATTCTTTAAATGGTACACTCACCGTAACTTTTGAACGGGATGAGAAATAAACTTTATATTTGGAATATGCACATCACATAAAAAAAACTATCACTTGTCATATTTTTCAATTTTTTATTGGTTAAGGCGGCGCCAGAGGAGTAGTGGTGGACAATATTCTAAATGGCACCCTAAGTCTTGTGATATGTCATTTTAAAGAGCTTAAAATTCTCCTTTAACCATGTAACTATTTATTTTTTAATATTTTTTTAAGATTTTTTTCTTATAAATTGATGACATTGTCAGTATTTCTGAAAAATTAATTTTGGAAATTTTGCGCAAAAATTCCAAATAGTTAATACATGGCGTATTATCATGTTAAGACTAATTATTTATCATTTGCATGTAAAAATTTTAATATTTATGCACAAAATATTAAACATTTTAATAATTTTGAAGCAAAAAAAATATTCAAAAAAATAAACTATTTAAAATTAAGTATCACAAGATCTAGAGTGACATTTGAAATATTGTTCCCCATTGCCCCCCTGGTGCCACCTTACCGAATAAAAAATTGAAAAAGATGGCAAATGACAACTTTTATTGTGTGATTTACATATTCCAAATTTAAAGTTTTTATCTCATTTCGTTCAAAAGTTATATTTATAATTTACGTGTTTGCCCCTGTACATATTTTAAAAGCTGAACATATCAAATCTACCCAAAAAGATAGTTTGTTTATTTACGTGTTCTAAATTTATAGGCGATACCTACCTAAACTCGTTTAAAAGATAAGAGGGGGTGACATTTGGACCGCTCTGTATATAATCATATACAGTGACAGTCATTAAGTCTACAACGTTTGAATTAGCTTTTTATTATTAAATATTTTTCAAAATAGTCTTTACCAACTAGGAGAGCATATGAATTAAACAAAAATTGAGATTTAAAATTTGATATTTAATTTAAATGTTTCCTAAATAGTATTTAAAAATTGAAATTGGCAACAGTGCTACTATTTGCAAAATTTTCGAAATGTTAGTAACAAGTTTTTCCTATAAATAGGAAAAAGTAGTTTATAAAAATGCTAAATACAAAGTTTTGGTAAAAAATCGGATTTTGGTGACAAAATTTGTAATTTCCTAATGTTAAATTTTAAATGTATTTTTTTGCTTAATTTTTATGCTCTTTTGGATGGTAAAGTCAATTTTTTAAATTTTTTGTTGAATAAAAAACTTTTTCATATGGTACAGACCTTATGGCGGCCACTGTATGATACAAATGTTAAATTACAGTTATAAAAAAAAACGTACATCCAAATTTTCTTTTTACTCTGGAAATACTCATTACTAGTCATCATCGATGATGCATCATTATATTTGCTAAATTGACAATTAAAATTTGGTATAATAATAATTTTGCATATCATCTAAAATAATATATTTATATATAATACGTTTATTTGTATATACAAGTCAAATTATTTTTTATAACGTCTATTTTATATAATCTGATTTAATTAACATTAGTAATTGGTGGTGCATTTTTGTAAATTATTTTTATTTGTAAATTATTTTTTATTATATTTTTTGTATGCTAAAGCATGTAAATTTTTTAAAAATATTTATTTTTTTAATACATTTTGTTATGTTTTTAATTTACTGTATAATAATTAAATATTTTACATGACCTAGTTATATTGTATATTTTTGTTTATTGCTTATTTTAATATTAGCTAAATGTTTGGTTTACATAAAATTTTTATAGAATGCATATTTTTACATTAAATAAATATTTTATTAGGTAACTACATAGTTTATTAATTTTATTTTTGTCTACTTTTAATTAAACCTCTTATGGCTGATTCAGACATAATTATCACTAACTAAACTAAGCCATTCTGTCCTTTTTATTGGCCAGGTGAAGAGCGAACTTTTTTTTTGGGTAATAAAACACCACAGATAAGCTTAGTTTGGACTTTGGACCTAACTAGTGATAAGTTTGCCTGAATCAGCCTTTAATGTGTTCAACACAACTAAATATTCTACTCAAAAAATAATACTATTTTAATACTATGGAATTTTAGATTTTACTCATATTTTTATTTTTGGATCGAATGGAGAAAAATTTCATAAATAATAAATTCAACAAAATTCTGCCATTTTATATATTTATTTATATATTTTATATATATTTTGATTATTGATCCATCATTTTTCTTCTCCTAACTAGTTATTTCCATATGATAACTCTATCTGACCATTTAACTTTAACTTTCTTCTATATCATCACATTTCAAATAAATGTATTTCTATCAAAAATTATTTTTTTTTTATAATATTAAAATACAAAAAAAAAGATTGCCTTTATATTACTCTTAATTATCTACTCCCGTAACATCCTTAAATAGTCTGCAATAACCCCACTCCCTAATAACCCTACTTCGCACTACATATACTTGATTAGCCACATAAATGGGTGTTTCGCGTACTCTAAACGTTTACTACTATCCCCCCTTCTGTACAACCTCTTCACTGCAGATATTACAAAAACACGGGGTACTGTTCGCCGACGACATCCTAGCAAAAGCCAAAAAACCCCAGCGCATCCATATCGCCCTCCAGCGCCAAATGGATGCCCTAATCAAATGGTTCTCCAAACTGGGAAAATCATGCTAAATACCTCGGCATTACAATTTCCAAAAACCTAACGTGGAATCAGCACGTCAAAAACACCCTGCAAATAGCCAACTGCCACCTCTCCAAACTCCACCCTTTAATAGGTAGAAAGAGCCCCCTAACCATCAAAAACAAATCTCTTCTTTACAACCAAACCCTAAAGCCGGTACTCCTCTACGGAGCCCCAGCCTGGAACAAAATCACTCTTAACAAAAAGCTCTCAGCCAAACTTCAGGCCTTCCAAAATAAGGCACTCTGAATATGCCTCGATGCCCCCTGGTTCATGAGGAATAACCAAATACACAGAGATCTCGAAATGCCCCTCCTAAAAACACAAATCATCTGCTACAGCACAAGACAATTTAGATCACCCAAACCCCCTCATTTCAAACTTTCTAGATTATGATCACGAAATCCACTACACCCACAAAAAGATCAAGAACGTCCTCAATCAGTAATGGTACCCACCAATTCAGGACAGATGCATTCCCAGCATCAGTGAGCTAGTCTCACTCCTCCCGCACATCCCTCCCCCCCTATCGCATTCGTTCTCATACCCCTCCCACTTCTTCCCCCGCCCCCAACTCCAATTCATGACAGATGCATCAGTGAGCAAAGACTGATTCCCCCAATTATGCATTCAAACTAATTCTATTTTAGACAAATGAGCCATAGGCACTGAGCCTATCTCTTAAAGATCCAAACAAACTACTGATGATGATCTAAACGCTTACTAATAAATAGGTAAATTAGTAAACTAAACACGTATTTTGACAATGACTTGCCATGACATAGTATATTCCGCACCGAGTACGCGAACCTAGGTGCGTCGAGGTGCGTGTACTATTTTTCCTACGACCAAACACCTGTACATCAAAAAAACGCAAAACTTATCTTAAAATTAGTTTGTCAATGTAGTCTGGTCAACAAGTGCCTTTTGGTTTGGACTTTTTTTCTATGGAAACCGAAAATTATGAGCGAGGTGTCATTCGATTCATAATTGCATTTAGAAAATATTTGAAAAAAAAAGTTGGGGCTGCAAAAATTGCAAAATTGCTAATCTAATTTTCTTATTAACTATGCTTTTGGTAATTTAATTAACAAATTTTTTCAAGTTAACAAAAAAACCTCGATAATTTTTGAAATCGATTCCTGATTTTTTTTCCTTTATTAAAAATTAAAAAAAATTAATTATTAACAATCGAAGATATTGAAAAATTAAAAACGTAAATAGAGCATTGAAATATTTTTTTTTCAAATATCCCGATTGCTTTGTTTTTTTTATTGACAGAAGCCACATGAAAATATTTTTTAATTTTTTTAAATCTTATTGTTTAAAAAATTGTTATAAACAAATACATTCTGTATGAGATAATCTATTTTTTTTTTTGGAAATCTAATTAATAATGAAAATAATGCTTTTTAAGAAAAAAATTGTTTCTTAAAAAAATGTTTTCATTGCTTAAAATCACACTTGTTAGTTGAAAAAAAAAATATTTCAATGCTTTGTTAATAAAAAAATGGAAAATTAAATTTTATTAATGTTTCCACCCCTCCAACCCCTCTTTTCTATAGTTTAAGGCTCCAAAAAAGGAAAAAAAAAATAGGCATCTATTTCAAATATTATCGAGGTCTTAATAAGAAAATTGGGATAAAACATTTTTGCCGCAGATTATAGTTTCCAGGTGTTAGGACTTTCATTAGGAAATTTCCTGCTCTCTTTGTATCTTTTTTCCGATTTTCCTATATTTGCAATAGTTTTCGAGATATTCGCGAAAAACCAAACCTCTCTTTTCTTATTAAATTGTTTATAATAACTTTTGCAATTTTTGCAGCCCCAACTTTTTTTTTTAAATATGTTCTAAATGCCATTACGAATCGAATGACACCTCGCTCATAATTTTCGGTTTTCATAGAGAAAGATGGTCCAAAAAGAACTTGTTGACCAGACTATGTGAGGTTATGTGTTAGATGTTTACTAATTTTCTGACAGCAGGTATGTAAAATCAGCTGATCGTCGTTTCCCAACCGTTGTCATAGGCAACGGGTGGGAAATAGGCACTAACTACTAACTAAGTCGTAGGGAATAGTTATTTTTGTAATAAGAACGCAAAATGACTGATTTGAACAGAAATCACATTTTGTGCTCATTATAAAAACAATATTTTTCCTACGATCTAAAATAAATAAATAAATACATTTCAGACAGTAACTTACCTTACAAGGTCCCAGCACTTATATAGAGTACAAATTTCGGCAAATCTGTTGGTGTAAAAGTAGAATCCTAATCACAGTAACTCTCCATAATTTTTTCGTAACAACAAATATATAGCACACAAGAGAGACAAAAGACCAACATCTCGTCGCATATAACTGACAGTTGTTATACGATTGACATGCGCTTGCCTACACTGTGTGAGCGAAAAAAATCACTTTTCTGTTTGCTGTCATGTCAAAGTCCAAACGATCAAAAAAGTAAAATACTAAGAAATAGGTTATTTTGAAGTCTGAAAACTTCATTTGTTTTTGTAGAAATGTCAACTTTTCTATTAGATCGTGGAAAAATATTTTTTAAGTCAATTCAGTTGAGTCAGTTAAGTCCAAACGAGCAAAAAAGTAAAATACTACGAAATAGGTTATTTTGAAATCTGAAAACTTCATTTGTTGTTGTAGAAATGTTAACTTTTCTATTAGATCGTAGAAATAGTTATTTATGGTGCTAGTGGGTAAAGTAAGTTATTGCCCATGAGAAAATTAACCTGCGAGGCGTCAGCCAAGCAGGTTAATTTTCGAGGGTGCCATACAATGTTTTATCCAATAAATAGCTTAGGAATTCATATTTTTATTAAAAATTTTAATGACATTTACAAGAAAATAATTTGACAAGTGACAGTTGAGTGGGTAAAATAAATAATTATCCACTCAATAAAGTAAAAGCCACGCGGGGGTTATTACTGAGTTTATCTATTTAAAATAAAGCTGGTAATTGTCTTATTATCTGTATGTATTGGATAAAAGTATTTTTTAAGTCAAGTCGGTTGAGTCAGTTGAGTCATCATATTTGTTTGGGTTATTTAAGAGACAGGCTTAGCCTATAGACAAATTTTGTCTTAATAGGAATTAGTTTGAATGAGGAGTCAGTGAGTGCATATGGTGTGAAGTAGAGTTATTGGGGAGGAGGGATTTTATTATATTTATTTCTCTATGCAGTATTATTTAAATATTTGCAAATATTTATATATTTTTAAATTAAATTTATTTAATCTTCAGTTATTTTTGTTTAATAATTCTGATTTGAATTGCATGTACAATATGTTAAACGTTATTCTATTATTTTATGTACATTTTTGTTTAATAAATGAAATTACTTTTACCTCATATGCATGAATTTCAACATGCATGCTCGTTAGGGTGGTCCCTAAATAAATAAAAGTAATTTAAAAATCAAAATTTATTAAAACACTATGCAAAATTGCATTTTTTAAATCTACATATTTAATAAACTCACCTTAGACCAAAATAAATTTTAAAAAATGACGAGCAGAAAATAACTAATAAAAATGAGACTTTTGGACGAAAGTACTTTCATTTGAAGGAAATAAGTATTTACATAAGATTCCTTCAAGTATTACGTAACGCACTTTTTAGACAAGTTTTATCCTCCCTTTCCCCTTATTCTTCTATGCCTATAACAAAGTGCGTTATGTAAAATATTTTAAAATAAAGAAAAAAGGACCACCTCAGTGTTCTTATAGGAATAACTTCAGTTTATTTTGTATTCAAAAAATTGACGATCAATTTGTATGCATGTATGCATTTTGTTGCAACTTTCATTCTAAAAATTTTACTTAAGAATTTATGAACTAAATGTGAACTTTCGGCGAAGAGAGCCTTGTTTGTCGCATTTACTTATTTTTAGGCTGGTTTCGAAGGAATATTATTTATAACATAGGGGCGTATCTTCTATATATCTCAAAATGTATTGTTGCAAAATACCGACATGTCTATTGATTTTCCAATGAACATGTCACTTTATATAAGGAAGGCGACGATATTAACACTGTTGATACCTATGTTACGAAGTCCTTGACATGACAGACTGGTACACTAATAAAACAGTTAATTTGTGCCAACTAAATATTTGGTTGGATATGGCCAATTAAATTATTTGGTTGTGAAAAATAAATTTTATTTCTGTCAAATAAACTATTTTATTCCCATTAATAAATCATTTTGAAATTTAAATATATGTTTGTATGAACTAAATATTTGACACAAATAAAATTTGTTACAATCAAATAATTTAATTGGCCATATCCAAATAAATCCTTTTTATCAGTGTAGGACGAAGAAATGTTAGGGTTGGTTTAAACTAGGGTTATCATAATATGATATGATATATTATATCGCTATCGCAATATATCGAGGGTTTCTACAGAATTGTGTCTAAAAAGCACCATTTTGTATAATAAATCTGTAAAAAAGTTACATTTTTCGCACTATTATACTGTCCTACTACGCTAGAAAGCAGTAACTCCATTTGTCGCATAGCAGCGTTTTCAAAATATTACATCAGAGTTGACGTGAAAACGTTGATATGCGACAAATCGAGTTACTGCTTTCTAGGGCAGTATAGTGCACTATAATAGTGCTGTAAGGTATCAAGTGTTCAAGCTTGGTAGCTGTTGGGGGTAGGTTCCAAATAAAAGGTGGATTAAGAAGCAGGCACTTTATTAAATACAGGACTGGGCTGCTCAGGTGTTTGACAGACATGTGACCAAGTAAAAATAGTAATATAAACTTCACCAGGTCAGTAATTAAAGCTTCCATCCCTCCTCATTAGATTAGCACTTGACTGATCAGTCAGCTGACCGACTATTGAGAACAAAATGCTATAATGTCATTCCTCAACAGAGCAAGTCACCTTGCAAGTTACTACCTATTAATTTGAGTTGGTACTGAAAGTACCTTCAATGTTACATGCTGCCAAATATCTGACAGATATAAACAATTCGTAATTTTGATGAAATTTAAATTAAAGTTAACAAATATGCTTAAATATAGGCATAATGTATACATTTTACTAACTGGCACCTGTGAGCTGCGGCAAGGGGAAGAGAAGAGGAAAAGTTTTGCGTGTAAACTATAGACGACCTTGAATTTTTGTATAGAATCTATAATTTATTTGAGGCGTATATATATTTATAGTATTATTAATTTGAGCCATTTCGCCTCAATGACTATTTATATCGTAAAAATCTAAAACAGAAAATAAAATTAAAATGTTCTTATCAGGCGCACCTGAAGAAGATATAGCAGATAAGTATTATTTTAAACGCAATACCTTACCAGCGCATCTAGAAATAGGTGCGCCTGATAAGAACATTTTAATTTTATTTTCTGTTCTTGAATTTTTGATTCCACCCAGGTGCCAATTGATAAAATTTAGATATTATACTTACTACAGTGCTCTATGAAAATTAAAATATTAAGCGATGCTTGGTTAATTGATATTGAAACTGATAACATTTAAATTCTAACCTCAATTTTTTGTCAAAATACTGATTTATTAACTAGGTTATTACAATCGAAAAAAAATATATATACAGACAAAAACTATGTTAGTGGCGATTAGGGTTGTCAACCTAGCTCTCCGTGCTCGGGTGGCAACCTCTATAATGTCCATAAAAGAGTATTTTCATCATTGTATCATAGAGAACCATTTCGGACGATTTTAATAAGGGAAATCCGGATGCAATTTTCCTAAATATACTAAAGCACAACACAGGAAAAGCTCACCAAAATGACATTTCATTATCCAATTAAATTCAAGGTGGACGTATTCTGTCACGGTTCGCCGTTATTCTCTTTTAGTTCTACTTTGGAAAACGCTTTATTTTCTTGTATGATTTGTTTACTTATAATGTATATCAATTTATATCCAAAAATTAATCTATTGGGCGAAACGTTTTTTAATTGGAGGAAAGGGTCACGTGACCTCCTTAACTATTTTTAATAAATCGGTTAGTTTAAACAAACATCACCTTTTCTTCGTCATTAATTAAAAACAAGACAATTCAATCTAAAAATAAAAAAAATAAAAAAAAAGTTTTAAATATTTTAATTTTTAAAAAATTTCGAAATTTATTTTTGTTTTTTTACCTTATTTTTAATTTTATATTAAACCGTATTTTTTTTCAATTATTAAGAGAATGTAACTTTTGTTCACATCATAAGTAAGGGAACATTCAACTATTTGGATCATTTTGGACATCGACCTCTGTAACGCTATTTTCTGATATCATTAATATGGGCGTAACACCAAAAAATTTAAAAAAAAAGTTTAACCCCCTATACCTTTTTTCTTGTTGGGGGGATTACTTTTAAAATTGGTAGAATTGATCTTTATAATAATAGTTATTTATGGTACTAGTGGGTAAAGTAAGATATTGCCCATGAGAAAATTAACCTGTGAGGCATCAGCCAAGCAGGTTAATTTTCGGTTTACACATGAGTGCCATACGAGGTTTTATCCAATAAATAGCTTAGGAATTCATATTTTTATTAAAAATTTTAATGACATTTACAAGAAAATAATTTGACAAGTGACAGTTGAGTGGGTAGAATAAATAATAATCCACTCAATAAAGTAAAAGCCACGCGGGGGTTATTATTGAGTTTATCTATTTAAAATAAAGCTGGTAATTGTCTCATTATCTGTATATATTGGATAAAAGTAATTTTCCTGAAAACGTTACGTCAATCGGAATATTCTTTCAGTTTTTTGTTTTTTGGATTTTTTTTTAAGTTTAACCCGCCATAACTTTTTTGTTTTTAGGGGATTACTTTCAAAAGCAAGAGGGCTCTTTCCCTCGTAGAACTTGAATTTTCCTGTAAAGTCGATCGGATTATTCGTTCTTGATACGATACGATAAGTACACAATAATCGTGATATAAGTCAGACAGACAGACGGACAAAAAAAAGTTTCTAATTACATTCCTCGAGGAAAGTCTTGCATTAGTAACAAAAATTCGAAAATTTGTATTGTTTTATATCCGTTTTATATCCAAAAATCCAAAACATTTTGATTTTTTTTATATTTTTTAAAATTTTTTTCGTTTTTGATTTTAACCTAGCTTATAAGGGAAAGTCTTGTTTTGTTGGCAGCAGTATTTTTTCATGAAACAAATTTATATACGAGAATTTTTTGTCTATAACGATTTTTGAAAATTCGAAAGTAGAGGATATTCGCCTAATTTCGGATACCATTTACAATGTATTCAATATTTAATACTCGGTATTACTTTTTGATATTTTTTTTATATAACCAGATACAACTTATTATAGCGAACCATGATTTATTATAAAAGCAATTTTATTACAGTTTATTTTTTCCAAAAAACACGGTTAAAAAAAATCAGCGCATTTTTGTGCATTTGAAAAAGGGCTCCTAATTTCGGACATATCCGAAAAAAATTTTTCAAGAGTAGATCTGGATCCCATTGCTTATGTTTCTTGTTATTCCTTCACATTTAAGACGTAATTTAATCATTAAGCGATTTTCTACGCAATACTATAGGAACTATAATTTTAGATTCCCGATTTCGAATATCTTAGTATCTTAGGTAATTTTCGTTTTTTCAAAATTGTTTATCTTAGTTTGTTGTATCATTATAAAAAAATAATTAATGGTTGGTTATCCTGAATAATAATTACCTTGCGGATATCCGAAATTGGGAATCAAATGCACAAAAATGGTCTATCCGAAATTAGGCAACTTTCTGCTTTTTAGATTAGAAATTTGTAGAATGTTTACGTTTTCAAATTGCTTAATTATGAATAGTGGATCAACTTAACTAACATCGTAACTTACCCAAGACAGAATCACGAACTTTTATAACGATTATTTATAAAATAAACAAGCATAATAATGCAACTGAGCACAAAACTGCCATTTGCAATATAAACGATTTGTGCTGCCATTTAAAGGGGAGAAGCTCAACCGTTATCATATTACAGGACGGATTTAGTTTGACTTTTGGCTCACATAAAAGTAGGTTTCTGTTTACCTTTGCAGACAGTATCTTAAATACACTACTATCCGAAATTTGGAAACCATCCGAAATTAGGCGCATTTCCTCTACCGTATAATATTATTCTAGCGCAGGCGCTGTGTATAATAAAGGCGAACCGCTGTGTACGCAACAGCAGTACATTTAGGAAAATTGCAACCCGGTTGTAATCAATCCTAATCTATAGCTGACAAACAAGGTCTTTTGGCTTATGTACGTAAAATGCATAATATTTTTATCAGGCGCAGATTTGACTCCTGGACTCATTCGACCGGAAACCCTATTCAACGGCCCAGAAATTGCCGGAAATGAACAACTAAATCTACACCAAATGAACTGCAGTCCAACGTTAATATATCCAGCAGTGCAGGTAATTTCCAATCAATAACACTTGCCTATAAAATTGCTTTTTCCTTTATTTTATTTTCATACAGCCGGAAAAATGTGTAAAAATCAAAAAGTCACGTTTCTTAGGCGTTCGCTGGGCGAGCTTCGCTCTAGTCGATGACGTTTTTTTAGTCGCCACCATTTTAGTCGCTATTTCTTGAGGTAATTTTTTTCGGGAAATTGGGACGTTCCATTTTTTCTTAGTTTTTAACTTAAAAGGACCCGTTTTCTAACTTTGCCCGGGCCCGAGCTGGTTCTTGGCAGACTGTTAACATACATAAATATTTATTAGGTTTTTATTTATATGGGCTATAAAAAAGCATGATTGTTTCAGAACCATTTTTGTCTTACAAGTTTACCTGTTTTAACATTTTAAGTTTTTAAGAAATCTTAAAATATTTTTTAGGAAATTTCAATTTATAGTTTAAAACTATGTACAGACATAGTATGAATATTATGCCTATATTCCAATGTATCTTAAAAACTTGACTGCTGAAAAATCCCTAGCAATAAAAATCTAATAAAAATATAGTTACACTGATGCTGCCATTTCGTAACTGTAATATTAATACTAGAACAGAAAAAGCTTACCTATATTGTGGGCTGCGCTATATTTACCAAAAAAAAATACATTGTAAAGTTCAAAAATTGACTGGAAATATTTATTATCAGATTAAGTTTTAGCAAGCTCAAAAACCCCAATTTTCACGAAAATATGTAAACATTTAATTGTTGTTGAGCCCTCGCATAAATATATTTAGACAGAGAAATAAGTCTACTTTATCCAATGCCTAATTTTAAAACCCTGTTTACTGCGGCCATTTTATATAATCAGCTCTGGCCGTGGGTCAATTTTGGTATGTGTAATATTATATTTTTCATTTTCTTAAAATTTTCATTTAGGTGTACCCATCTAGTAAATTCTGAAAATATAAGAGTGATCAAACTTCTCTAAGGGCCCCTAATTGGTAAAGTTACCCATAAATCGTAAAAAATCGTTGAAAATTGTGTGTAATTTTTGTATAAGTGAAAAATTTAAAGGGTTTGGAATCTTTTTTTTTTTTAAGCATTCAAAATTATGTGCCAAATTTCAAAATGATTAAAAGATTCTAACCCGTGCCGAAAATACGTCAAAGTTTCCGGCATGCCCTTAACACTAAAATTTCCGAATTTTTACCAGAAATGTGAGTAGGTGAGGTAGTGGTAAAAAAACATTTTAAAAATGTATCAGATCGGACTGAATTTATTTTAGTTATGCATTGTAATATTTATTCATAATATTTAAATGATTTAACTAAAACAAACAGAGCTAAGCGCCAAATAAGAGGTCCTTTGAGGAGCCATGCTGAAAGTACGCCAAGCTTGCCGGCATGCCCATATAGTAGTACTAAAGTCGCAAACGACTTGCAAAACAACTTAACACTATGATATTTAAAGAACGCTTGACATAGAGACTCACTACTTAACAAGTCCAAACGACGCGACGTCGCGACGGTGTTTTCGGTATAACTCAACTATAGCCGACAATTTAGTTTTGTGATATTTCGTTTACATTTGTTTGTAAGGCTGCATATATTTAAAAAACCAATATCGTAAGTATAACTGAGAAGCAATGGATTTGGCGGCGTATAGTAACCGAATTAAACCGTATCCAAACACCGGTGGCGCAAGTCGGCCCTCGGACAAGTCATCAGTGTACCACCGGTGGCGCATGTCTTAGGGAACGTATTAAAAAACCTTTATTCCAAATATCTCTGTGTCAAAGCGTTCTTGAAATATAGTAGTGTAAAGTTGTTTTGTAAGTCGCTTAGGACTTTAATACCACTATAACAATAAAATTTACGAATTTCTACCATAAATGAGAGCAAACGGTAAAAAAACATTTAAAAAATGTATCAGTTCGGACTGAACTTATTTTAGTCAACTCATTCTATTTATATATAATATTTAAATGATTTAACTAAAACAAAGCGAGCTAAGGGCCAAATAAGAGCTCCTAAATAAGCCACTTTGAGGAACCCTTATTTGGCGCTTAGCTCGTTTCATGTTGTTATTTTTTTAATATTACGAATTATATTATTTGAATTCATTAAATAAAAATAAATTTAATCCGGTTTGATACATTTTAAAATGTAAAAGATCAGGATAAAGCGGCGCGCTTATTACCGTGCTGGAAAATAATGTTAGAACGACTTGATCTAACGTTAGATGAATGTGGTTTGAGGCTTAGATGTTTGACTTTATTGTCTAACGTTATAATAAGGTTTATCTAGGAGTTTTACCAAACGTTAGATAAACATTATTCTAACTTTACAACACCAAACGGTGGAAATTCTAAAGTTAAAAATCGATAAAGTCAAATTATAAACGCATTAAAAACAACATTTAACTAATATTTTAGATTTTAAGCTTTCACGGCCATTAAGATATAAAGAACTTTCACTTTCGGGTTTAGACCGTGTTAATGGATTTTCACTTTCCGACGTTTCGTCTCTTACTACTAGAGACATCTTCAGGGATTAATCTGAAACTGTTTCAGATTAATCCCTGAAGATGTCTCTAGTAGTAAGAGACGAAACGTCGGAAAGTGAAAATCCATTAACACGGTCTAAACCCGAAAGTAAAAGTTCTTTATAACATTTATCTAATGTTACATTTCTACTAGGGTAGTAGTACTACTCTACTACTACGGTTTAAGGGCCTTAGTATTATCTCACACGTACCAGTGTGGTATACCGTGAATAAATATTTTTATAAGTGTTTTTTTTAAATTATTTTTCAGCAATCGCCATTAGGTTTAAATAGCGATGTTTGCAGTACGTTGGGCCGACCTCGACCCAGAATAAGATCCGACAACTCGTTCGGAAATTTCGCCACAATAAGAAGAGATCACCATTTAATTTCTGACTCGATTCCGGGACCAGAAAGTTGTGTCTAAGTTGAAGAAAAGTTAAATTATTTCATAAATACGGCTTAAAACTTTAGTGATGTTATTCTAAGCTACTTAGTCACAAAAATGACTTAAAAAAAACTAAATTATACTTAAAAATATTCTTGCATTCGAGCTTAATAACAAAAATTATTAAATGTAATTATTTTAACAAATTACACAGCCCCACAAAAAAAGTTTAGACCAGCGAACCAGACCCATGCACCCCTATGTATTTTCGCTCGCTGAATCCTAATCCGAGGTCAAAAAAAAATCGTACACCCCCAAAATCATTATCTAGAGCCAAAAACACCCCTGGAATGGGGTAAAAACACAACTTCAGATCAGGGAAGCAGACCCATGTATCCCTATGTATTTTCGGTCGCTGAATTCGAATCCAAGGTTAAAAAAAACGCTTACCCCCAAACTCATTATCTGGGGCCAAAAAACACCCCTGGAATAAGGTAAAAAAAATTCAAAACAGCGAACCAGATCCATGTATTTTCGGTTGCTGGATTCGAATCCGAGAATCATTAACTAGAGCCAAAAAACACAACTGGAATGGGGTAAAATAAAATTCAGACCAGCAAACCAGACCTATGTATCTTCGGTTGCTGAATCCGAATCTGAGGTCAAAAAAAAAAATCGTACACCCCAAAATCATTAGCTAGAGCCAAAAAGACTTCTCTGGAATGGGGTAAAAATAAGATTAAGCTACGAGAATAGTTTTTCCATCCCACAGGGGGGAAGGGGTTAAAGCTACTCCCCTTATATAAAAAAATCGATCCAAAACCGCAATGACTGCTGAAAAAGCTCGTAATGTCTAAGTTTTGTTAAAGTTATAAGAAAATGCATCAGGTCCGACGTAATCTTTATAAACTACCCTTATAGGGTAGGACAGTGTCAAGCCTCAGAAGGGGTGAAAACTACCCTAGCAGAAGGGGATGGTTTCAAGCACAGCTTGGAACATAGTCTAGTTTCTTCTCACCTCCACACAACGCAGGTGTTTCGTGTTTTTATAGAAGTCACTGTAACTTTTTATAGTTAAATCTTACATAGGGAGTAGTTTTCACACTCTGTGAGGGTTGACACCGTAGGACGTTGATGGTACGTAAATTTCTAGTTCTATTTTAGAGTACTAAGCCATTTCAGCTAATCATAGCATCGACGAAAATAGAAATCCTGTTGGATTTAAGGTTTTTTCTTGTTTCTCGTGTCCTTTATAAGGGTTATAAGGACCTGGTGCATTTTCTTATCACTTTAACAAAACTTAGATATTTCGAGCTTTTTCAGCAGTCATTGCTGTTTTGGATCGATTTTTTATATATGGGAAGTGGAAAATACATGGATCTGGTTCGCTGGTCTGAAATGAGTGTTTTTTGGCTCCAGCTAGTAATTTTGGGGGTGCACAATTTTTTTACCTCGGATTCGAACTTTTTTTTTGTGTGGCTGTGTTATCTAAAAAGTATGGAATAAATTCAATATTATATCATAAACCTGGTCAACATGTATTTGAAGTACTTTTTAAATTCTATAAGTGGTATAGACAATTTTCGGCGAGTGCGGAGTTGGGCATACGAGCCGTCACACTATGCATAGTGTGACGGCTCGTATAGTGGGTATTTGACCCATAAAAATAAACTTTATTCGATTTTTGAAATTAGGATTTTCTAGGAAAGGATTATTGCTTGTAGTAGCCTAATAGATGGGGGACAATTGGCCGCTATTTTGAATTTTTTAGGCTGTCGCCGCTTACACAGTCATTCGAACATCATACGTCTTGAAAGCCGTGCGTTTTAGAGAGATTCATCTTGCTGTTTTTTAAGATAAAAGAAAATAACTTGTGTCAAGATTTGTGGTGATTTTTGTTATGGGTTGTGTTGAACAAGATATGTACAATTGTTTAGTACTATTTTTTCAGTTATTTTACCTAACTAGCATGTTTAGAATGAACCCATAAAATAATTCCTTATTTTTTTTTTTTTTTGAACTTATACTAAAAGGTTTTTGTTATACTTCGGGGCGTGTCAGGGTAATTATTTCAGTGTTATATGAAAAAATAATAAAATAATACCTACAGAATACCACAGATGTAGTTTTAGCAAAAATCCTTTGAACCCCATTTTTAAAAAGATATGAAAAATAAACAAATTAGATACTCCCGCCGCCTTGTGGGCGTGGCTAGAATTTTTTAATTAATAAATTTAGTTTTAGCGAGTACAAGCTCCCCCCCCCCAACCCGATTTACAAAAAAATATGAACAAATAAAAATGGGATGTCCCTGGTGGTGTGGCTACAATTTTTGGATATACTACAATTTATTTTAGAAAGTAAAGCATATACTGATGAAATGTTTATTGGACATTAAAGTACTTAACTATAGATAAACAAATATGTAAAAATCTCAAAATGTCCGAAAATTGAGATACCACAAACCAGTACTGGGTCGACGGTCTATTTACAAATTATAATGTAAAAACTAAAGTTTTTGCCAGACTATTGTGGCAAATAACATAGCTTTTAAGCTATTTAAAAATAATTGATAAATTGATCTGTTGTTGTTCTGTTTTAAAAGTGTGTTTATATGCAGTCGTAGAAAATAGTATATTCTGTAACACTGTAACAACACATATTCTTTGCGAGTGAAAATTTTAACACGCTAGACGCAGGTGAGTGTGACGTTTCCACGAGTGTAGAATATGCTTTAAAAATGTTTTCCAAACTACCCGGTTAAAAAGGTTTGGATCCGATTAAATTAGATATAATTAGATTTAACCATTTTGTTAAAGAATGAAATTAATATGTTTATTATACAAATATTGAATAAAAACCATACTTTTTTGAAACCATGTAAATTTTACATACATATTAAACAGAAATCAACAAACAATAATATAAGCATCGAAATATGTTTTTAGGATTGGGTATTAAGCATAATAAATTAACATAAAAAAATGTTATAATTTATTTCTTATTTATTTTATTTTATGAAAAATATTGAAAAAAATAATATTTTAAATCAAAGTTTGTGTTTAATTACTTTTAAGGCCAAAATATAAAACTGCCAACTGGTCAAGATATTATGAATCCTAGGAGAAACGATAGTTTACTTCAGTATTATAAACATATTTTTAGGCTAATTATTTTCTAATTTTTTTTACTATTAATTATAAGAAAAACTATACAGGGTGTATTAAAATAGAGGTACTAAATTTAAGAGCTGGTTCTACACCAAACATATGAAACTAAACATTCTATACAGGTTGAGGGAAATTTCCGGACCAACCTTTGAAGGAACTTTTTTTCTATTTTTTTTACCTTTATATTGACTACGTTTACGCGACACACTGATACCGTAGTTATGGCTACGGTATATCTTAATGCCGATTAAATCCAAAGTGTTTACACATAACGCTCAATGTAAATACCTGATTTAATAACTCCATATGTAAGTTCGCCACGATTACGTCGCCAACATTTAGAAAAAAAACCAACACTACAAAAATTGTACAAATTAATTTCTGACATTTGACAAGCCTATAGGGTTATTAAACTTTTTCTCCGTAGGTTGGTAATAACGGTATTTACTAATACCGGTGTTTTACACATGAGTTTTTTCCAACTAAATCCCGAATAGTAAATCTAATACCGCTGTTCAAGGAGATTGAATTTAGTAATCCTGATTTATAAATATAAAAAAATGCGTTTACACGCGGTATTTAAGTATGTGTTAAAGTAGTCATTTTTTGTAAAATCACTTCTTTAATTTAAAACACCCTGTATAAATATTATTTTAATAAAACATTGGTGCGCCTTCTCCAAAATTTCAAATTTACATGATGTACTATTCAGTTCCAATAAAACCTGCAGTGATCATTCGCGAAGGCGTGGTAAAAGGCGTAGATCATATCAATTCGGGTGCGATTCGAGTAATTACGATCTAAATTGTCTTAAGGATGGAACGAGTTAGCTACTAGTCACCGCATGTTTCCTTGGTTTTATACTATAAAATATTTCCGGCTCGTAACTAACGTAAATAAAAACTAGAAAATTGTTATTTTTGTATTAAGAGCTCAAAATCACTGATTTCTGCTTGAGCTTGGAATTTGCTCATCAAGGCGTCTCCTAGCCGAGATCAGCAATCCCGCGAAAACAGAAATCACATTTTGCGCTAGTAATACAAACAACATTTTTTCTACGATCTAAAATAAATAAATAAGTAAATTTCAGATAGTAAGTTACCTTACAAGGTCGCAGAACTTGAGTAAAATTTTCTGCAAATTTGTTGGTGTAAAAGTAAAATCCTAATCACAGTAACTCTCCATAATTCCAAACAAATATATAGCACACAAATATTTAGCACACAAAATTTAGATTTGATTCAAAATAAATAATAATTTCATATTAAAAAAATGGCGGACCAAGATCTGGTCGCATATAATTGCCAGCTGTTTTATGGGGCGAAAAATATCACTTTTCTGCTTGCTGTCATGGTAACGTTGCCTACACTCTAGGGCGCAAAATTCAGTTTTGCGCTTGCTGTCATGGTAACGAGCAGATAGGTAAAATGCTAAGAAATAGGTTATTTTTCGGTCAGAAAACTTAATTTGTTTTTGTTAATATATTAACTTTTCTATTAGATCGTAGAAAAAAAATTAACGACGCGTCTTTCATGTGGCATTATACTTTTTTGAAGTACGTAGAAAATCGAGTAGAAAATATACCACTCTTTGGTATGAATGTATTTGTCCTGATAACCATATTAAAGTTAAGAAGAAAACAAAACAAAAAATTATAACATAATATTAATTTTGTTATAATTTAGGTGACCTACATACTACAGTAAAAATACTACATTTTATACCTTTTCTAAAAATCTATTAAATAAATATATTTCTCTTTTTAAGAGAACATATCTTTGTACTGTATGATTTACTTCGTCTATATAATATATACTTACTTAATTCAAGTCATTAATTCTCTGCTTTCTAGAGAAATTTATACCAATACCTTCAAGACAATAGGTATGCTGTTCCGTTTGTTTATTTAGTAAAAATAAAATTTTTAGTTTAGTGAATACCTAACAGTCTTTTTTTTTGTTAGTTAATTAAGATTAAAACAACATTAGAAATTAGAAATATTAACATTTCGTATTGTACAAAAAAGTTTTGTAAATACAAATCTGTTAAGAAACCAACGAACTAATAACTCTTCTCTCTAGAATAGGAATTTCATTTGTAAAAACTGACAAAAACGTAGCCAACACATTTGTCTTACTCACACAGCTTTGTTCTAACAGAGACAACAATAACAGTTACTGGTAATTGTTATTGTTCAGGCCTGAATATACCTACTCTTTGTTTACAAACAAACCGAGATGTTGGCGATACTTTATGTTAACGGTATGCGTATTCTAGAGAGAAAAGTTGTTAGTTCGTTGTAAGAAACCCATCTTAAATTAATTTTTAGGTCTAAAACAGAATCTTCTAGTTAAAACATGTAAATAACTGTGTAAAATGAATACATTTGAAATAATCATGTAAATATTATAATCTAATGATTGTTTATAAAATATAAATAAATATAATATTATATATTAATAAGTAGAAGAAAATTTAATTTATTGATAATGGGTATAATATTATCCCTAAAGAAATGGACTAAAATACGACTAAAATAAGACTAAATTCGACGACAACACGAGGTGTCGTATTTTTAATGACTATTAACCGTTTGGACTTTTTATTTTCATTTATAAGGCAAACTGATCTGGAAAATCTGATAGTTGAACAGTGAGTATCTTAAAATTTAAATGTGATTAAAATTCTATCATTCACTAGAAAATAACACTCATCAAACATAAATCGTTTGGACTTTTTTTACGTTATCATGTTTATTTATAATTACAACAATTTTTTGTTACTTTTTTATTTATGCTGCTGTTTGCTAAAGGTTTTAAATACATATTAGTCTATAATCAATTGAGAAAATGAAACTAAAGTTTGTAACTTGTAAATACCAAACAGGCTCAGTTCCGAAATTAAAAATCCATTTTTTTGAAAACGGTTCACATAAATTTAAAAAGCCGTATATCACTATTTAGAGAATAAAAAGGGCTTTCCACTGATGTATGAATCGATCCCTTTTCCCTATTCAAATTTTAGGGGTTGTTCACCCCACTACCCGAGGATTGACGTGACGATGTTTCAAACAGGAAAAAAAATGGTCCCCTCCAAACTAAAATCGACCTGTCCGAGCGTTTTTTTACATCTACCTATTATCACCAAAAACTCCCATGTCAACTTTTCGTTGAGCCACCCTGTATATGCGGTGGGGTGAGATGCCTAGTTGTTGACGTTTTTTACTAAAAATTTTTTTACTAAAAAATTATCAACAACTATAACTTTTAAACTTAATCTCTGCAGACATTCGTTTTTTCTGAATTTAACGATACTTAAAAAGAGCCAAAACATACAAAATTTAAATTTTAGGTACTTTAAAAATTGTAACTTTAGAAACTACCCAGTTTTGGATTTTTGTTTTGTTTTGAGTTTAACCGTTAGCTATAGACACGGCGTATATTTTACGCCTGAGTAAGATAGACATTGTGATTCTCCAAGCTCCTGCTACCTACTTGCAGCTTTGCGCATCTCAGTACCTTTCACGTATTCAGTTTAAGCACTAAATCCGAACGCACAAGTGGGTAAGTTCTATATAGATCTTTAACGTTATTGTTCAAAATCAGGAAGCGCAAAAATAGAATTTTAGATTTTACAGGGTGGCCCAAAAAAAACCGGGCACTTCTTAAACAGTTATAACTTTTTTGCCTTTTGACCGATTTATACCAAATTTTAAATAAATATACTAAAAACATGTAAGATTTGGAAGATGATTTTATTTATTTAAAGTATTATCATATTGTTCAGTAATAAAGCTTTTTCCCAAGGGGTTGTTTTAAAGCGTTGGGGATTAGAGCAAAATGTATAATATAAAACTTTCTGACCAAACTATGTTCAGTGATCTTTCTTCAATAGATGAGTATGTTTAAATTTTAATTTAAAATTGTAGTTTATTTTTTATTCATATTTTTTCGTTACTTATTGCAGTAAATTGATTTTTAAACGCAAAAAAAACATTTCAGTAGGCTTGTTATTTATCTGACATCTCTCAAAAAATAATCTCTTAATTTAAAAAGTATTTAAAATGAGCAAAAAACTGAAAAAATGTCGAATTACTTTCAAAATCAAGGAGAAAAATGTAAAAGCTAAATTCTAGATGTATATGGGTATTAAATAACACAAAAATTATAAATGGCGTATGGAAATTTGAAAATTTTACTACATTAACATGAGACAAAATAAATCGCTAAAATAAAACAAGATTTAAGTATTTGCTAAGCGAAGAAAGAATTTAAAGAATAAATATATTTTTATTACAAATAAATTAAATTATATTAAACACTGTCTTATTTTTTAACAATAATATTAGCACATTATGGTACAGGATCTTGGTTGTGAGGCGAAATACTAATAGTTGTAATATAAATAAAATATATGAACACCCTGTATTAGAAAATATGTAAAATCAACAGAAGGTTAGTTAAGGCACCTTCGCCAAATTATAGTATTTAATTTTTTCCCGCCCATAATTTAAATATTTCTCAAGGACTTTCTTAGGGAAAAATCCTTGACAGTTTGACAGTTGGTCACTTGTTACTTACTACCGTGATCAACAACACCATTTGTTAAGATTTTGGTGTAACTTGAATTATTGAAACCATCCTCAGGATTAATGCAAATTTCTCATGAAATTTGAGTTATCTGGTGCTTTCAGGTAATATTTATTTAAATATTTCTGCTTATAAAATACTAATTTCTAAACTTTCAGTTTTCAGTTATACGAACCTTAACTAACCTACTACGTTTACACAACATTATAATAATAAAGTCTGGTCGATCAACTTCTTCGTTTACTCTGAGCAACCCACTGACACCCCGAGAGTGAACAAGGTATTCTTACACGGCGCCCTAATCTCTTCAAAAGTTTACATTGTCACAGTTGGTTATTTGTAGTAATATTGGTTTACAAAAATTCCCATCATCCTTTATTTTAAGTTAAGCACTTTTTTCGTTTTGACAAAAACTAGACTTATTTCTTATTTTTCTACACAATTTTGTTTTTACATATATTCATTCTTTATTATTCATCTTCTTTAAAATATATATCCATCACAATGCAGTTTTAATACGTTTTTCTTAGTTTTTTGATCGGTGATTTTCAATATTTTTAATTTGACATACTATTTTTTGAGACATGTCAAAATTAATTTTAGATAACCGCCTACTTAATCATTTTTTTAAGCTAAAAAATTCATTTAACGTTATCTGTAACCTTTCGGAAAAATAATTATAAAAAATAAATTACAATTTTAAATTAAAAGGTAAACACACAAAACTATTGAAGATAGACCATTTAACATAATACAGATGAAAAGTTATCATTTTTTATATTTTGCTCTAATCCCCACGAGTCTAAAATAACCCCTTCATAAAAAGCTTTCTTACTAAAATATATAATAATAATTTAAATAAATAAAATTTTACACCGAATCTTACATGTTTTGAGCCTATTTATTTCAAAGTAAGTAAAGATCGCTCAAACGGCAAAAAAGTTATAATAGTTTAAAAAGTGTCCGGTTTTTTTTGGGCCACCCTGTACGTTTTTTGAGTATTTTATGTTTTTGTTGTGTTCGTTATTAATAATATTTTTAATTTAATTTCATAAAGTTTATTTCTTTGTGAAATCATGTTATTTACTAAAATTATAAAGTATACCGAGTAAAAATTGATAAAATATAACACTAATAAAAATTACAAAATAAAAATAATTTATGTTAATATTTTGTCTAAACTTAAAAATGAATACATAATAAAAGGTACAAAAGGATTAAACTATAAACTGTTTATATTTTTTAAAAATTATTTATTTTTTATTTTTTTAAAAGTGGGTGTAATTTTCACGCCGTGTCTTTAGCAACGTTCTTATAATAAAGTGTCAGTAGCAAAGGGTTAATAAAATTAATATATTATTGGTTATTTTATTAGGTTTTTACAAGCAGATTACAAATATTTTAGAATACAATTAAAAAATGTTTTCCTTCAAAATAAAAATTTACTTGTTTTATAGATTTTCCAGAAAAAAAAATAGTTTAGGATTAAAAAAAGTTTAAAAGATTATTATACCCAAATTATTATAGATAATTAGTAAGACATTTATGTTAATAATATAGGTTTTATAATAAAAATTAAATTATTATTAATAATAAAAGATGTTACAGGGTGAGAACTTTACTAGAAAACTTAGTTAAAATATAATGTTCCTTTATTTAAATAGAATTTTAGAAACTGGCTCATAAATTAAAAAAAGAATATCTACCCAGACACCAACTCTATTTACCTAGCGATTTTCTCAAAAACTAAAAGTGATAATCAAGTTCTGCAAAAACTACCTTAAATAGGACAACAATATCTAGAAAAATTAGCCAAAAATTAAATCCACCCCTTAGCCCTTCCCCCATCAACTTACCCCTAACTTTATTTTTTCAAATAGGATCCCTATATTTTTTTGTATTGGATAGACCTTGAGCTTGTAAATACAATGGTATATTATACTTGCTATTTTTAAGTTAAAAAGTGGTAAAAAACATTTAAAAACAACCCCCTGACTTCAACTTTATTGGGCAGCGATTTCCCCGTAAACTAAAAGAGATAATCAATTTCTGCAAAAGAGAGTTTAAATAAGAGAACAGTATCTCTAAAAATGACCCAAAATTAAATCCTCCCTACACCCCTTCCCACAACTTACCGCAACATTATTTTTTCAAAAGCACCCCTATGTTTTCGGTTACTTTGGATTGATGATGAGCTTTCAAATACAATGGTGTTTAATACTTGCCAGTTTTGAGTTTTAGAAGTGGTAAAAAAGTTTAAAAACAACCCCGGGATCCCGTTTATATGTGATTTTCTCGAAAACTAAAAGAGATAACTAAGTTTTAGGGGGTGGGGTGAGGGGTGGATTTAGTTTTTTGCTACTTTTTAGTTATCAAGAAAATCACTGCCTAAATACATGTATAGATGGGATCCGGGGGTTGTTTTTAAACTTTTTACCACTTCTAAAACTCAAAAACGGCAAGTATAATAAACCATTATATTTGCAAGCTCAAAATCTATCCAAAACAAACGAAAAAATATAGGAGTGCTGTTTCAAAAAATAAATTTGGGGGTAAGTTGTGGGAGGGGGTCTAGGAGTTAGGGACACTAGATCTAGGTTTGGACTTTTTAGCCTTGCTAACTTAAGACCTAGATCTAGTGTCCCTACTAGGAGTGGATTTAATTTTGGGCTACTTTTTATAGATATTATTGTATTATTTAAACTGGTTTTTGCATAAATTGATTATATCTTTCAGTTTTCGGGAAAACTAGTGCCAAATATAGTTAAAATCAGGGGGTCGTTGTTAAATGCTTGTTACCACTTTTAAAATTTAAAAATAGCAAGTATAATACACCATTGTATTTTTTCAAGCTCAAGGTCTATCCAATATAACAAAAAAATATATTAGTGCTGTTTAAAAAAATAAAGTTAGGGGTAAGTTGGGGGAGGGGGTAGAGGGGTGGATTTTATTTTTGGATAATTTTTATAGATATTGTCGTCCCATTTAAGGTGGTTTTTGCAGAACTTGATTATCTCTTTTGGTTTTCGAGAAAATCGGTGGGTAAATAGACTTGGGACACCCGGTATATGTGACCGTGAAAAAATAAACCCATCTAGTGTGTCAAAACTACTTTTCTTAGGAAACGCAAGTTTTGCATTTGCTTTTTTACATGAGAATCCGAAAAAAAGTAAAATTCGTGAATTTGACACACTAGGTGAGTTTCTTTGTTCAGGGTCACAATCCAAATTGAACTTATTTTGGTATTGTGTTCTTTTTTTAATAAATGAGCAAAACAATAACAATCCTTGATGTATCATTAATTTTTAAGAAAACAAATGACAAATATGTAAAATATAGTAAATTTTGTAAATAAACTTATTTAACCAACTTGTTTAGAAAATTGTAAGTAAGAAAACTATATTATAAGCTTTTATTGCTGTGCAATAAATACCATGTGCTTCTCAATGTAACTGAATATTTTATTCAGAATAAAAAATATTTTTAATTGGTTTTTAGATATTTCTTGTATGTTTTTGTACATAAAATTCTTCGTCTACATTATTTGTGTATAACTTATTTAATAAATTATTTATACTTATTGTTAAATTGAATTTTATTTAATTATTGTAATAGAAAAGAAACAGTAAGTACCTACAGAAATTTAAAAGGGTGAATTCATGTCGAAGTGTAGTAAAAATTCTACCTTTTTCGAAAACTCGACTGCATTAACTTGTATACAGGGTGATTCAGAAATAAGGTACAAAATTTTAAGGGATGATGAAAAGCCCAAAAATATGAAAAAAAGTTCCTATAAAGGTTGGTCCGAAAACGAGCCCTAAGGAAATTAACTCCGTAACTGCGTTAACTCGCAATTACGAGGCTCCAAAAGGTACACCTAAAAAGTAGTTTTTATTTAATATATTTAAAGATCCAATAGGAACCTTATGACCCACAGTAAAAAATGTTTGCCTATGGTTTAAAATTGATAAAGGCTATTATTTTATGTAATTTTTATTTGGTAATTTTAAGCAGGGACGTGGAAAAATGGGGGGGGAGGCGATATCACTTTTTGCCCTACAGTTTTTATTTGTAGGTTTTTTTTACATTTTCTAAAAAAAATACGATTCATTAGTAAAAAATACATAAAAAAGGTACTTTTTATGTAACACCGTAGGGCCAACAGTTTTCGAGAAAATTACAATCACTTTCTGAGCATTAAAAACAGGAACTAAAAAATGCCCCCAAACAAAATTTCAATATAGCCTTGATTCAACATTAAAAACTGTAAAAAAGGTTCGAAAACCAGTTTTAGGACAACTACAGTCTCTTAAAGAATAACAAATTTTAAGGGTCCGTAGCTTCCTTAAAAGCGATTTGTAGATATTTGTATATGGTAAATTTTTTCTATAGTATTTGATGTAGCATCGTCCCGCAGTATTAAAATTTTTATTGGAAAATTTTTAGTTCCTATTTTGGATGCTCAGAAGGTGAAATTTTCTTTTATTGCAATTTTTCTCGAAAACGGTTTTCCCTACAGTGTTAGATAAAGAGTATCTTTTTATGTATTTTTAACTAAAGAATTACATTTTATTCAAAAAATCTCAAAAAATCTACAGAAAAAGTTTGGAGCAAAAAAGTGACATCCGCATTTTGCACGTCCCTGGTTAAAATTACCATATAAAAATTACATAAACGGATAGCCTTTATGAATGTTAAAGCATGTTCATGGGGTTCCAAAGATATGAAATAAAAACTACTTTTAAGATGTACCCTTAGTAGGTCGTAGGTCTTTTAGGGCTCATTTTGGGACCAATATTGGAACATTTTTTCATATTTTTGGACCTAGAACCACCCCTTAAAATGTTGTACCTTGTTTCTGAATCACCCTGTATGTTATTAAATTAATGAAATTCTCCGATAACACCTGAATGAAAAATTACTATACATGTATGGGTTAATTACTTGTAGCTATGGAAAATTAATAATAAAAAAATTTATTGAAAAAAAAAGTCATAAATAACACTAAGAATGCTATACAGGTGTGAATTGGTTGTAGATCCAGTCCCACTATTAATAACACCGGCACACAAAAAAATAACTGTGCTCTCGGGCAAGAATCCCAAAACTTAATAGTGTCTATTTCCCACCCGTTGCCTGTTTTCCACCCGTTGCCTATAACCGGTTGGGAAGTGACAATCACCTGATTTTACATATCTGCTGTCAAAAAATTAGTAAACGTCAATCATATAACCTCAAATTGACAAACTAATTTTAAGATAATTTTTGCGTTAGGAAAAATAGTATACGCACTGCGTATTACGCACCTCGACGCAAACCATTTCAGTGCACATTGACTGCTTTTTTCACTTGGATGCGCCTCTTAAAAAAAGCACTAAAAACTAGTATTAAGGGGTAAAGGGTACAAAAGCCGAAAGAAAGAAAACGGGGGTAAATATAAACAAAAACGTGAGATAAAATGATAAAGAAAAATAAAATAAACTTGTACTTACAAATTACGTCAAAACCTCCATAGTTAACCAAAGAAAACAAAATATTTAAATTTAATTATGAAATATCAATTATTTATGATAAAAGTTTTCACACGAAGTACATTAAAATTTAAATATTGAAAAAGACCTGTTTTGATTGGAAAATAGTCCAAGAGCAAAGAAATAAGGGTTTTTCAGGACTAGGTTCTACTACATTCAAAGATGCTAAATCTTTGTTGGAAGACAATCATTTTCAAAAAAGTTCATTTTAAGGCCCTTTTCACAATTATGTAATAATTTAACGTAACTATTTGTGTCAAAATCGTGATTACTCATTCTTAAATGTTTACCAAAGATAGATTTTGTGTTCATTGGTTAACTATGGAGGTTTCGACGTAGTTTGTAAGTAAAAGTTTATTATATTTTTGTTTATCTATCATTTTATTTCACTGTTTTTTTTTTATATTTTTTATAGTTTTCTTTCTTTTATAGTTTATATGTAACCATTTGAAAATGATCGAACGGTAGAAACGCGTCATGGTGTTTTAAGAATAAAAAATTAATAGTTTTTATCAAGATTTTGGCTTTTGTATCCTTTACCCCTTAATACAATGGATCTTGAACTTAGTAATTTCATAACTTTTACTAAAAACTAGGTTCAAGTACTCGGTGCGTATTATACTATTTTCTTACTTGAAAGTTTTTAAATAAAAAAAATAAACAATTTTTGGATTCTGTCGAGAATTTCACACAATTGAAGAATAAAAGACATATTAATTTTATGTTCATTTATTTAATAATATTAAAGTGACTGGTTAATACAAAAGTATGAGATATGAAATTCAATGATATGATACGTGTACAAATCATTAAAATCAAATACAATAATATCATATTAGTTAATGATAATTAATATTTATTAAATATGTATAAAATATGATATAGATAAAATAATTTTCCAATTAAAAGCGAGGAACTGGTATATTCAAAACTTATATAATACAATTCAATGTTTCTTTGGTAATTATTTTTTTTAAATAACCTAAAAAGATTCACGAATTGCATTAACTTCGTTTTAAATTAAAATTTACGTTACATGATGTCTAGAATCTAGATATCTACAGTCCAAACTTATAAATAAAAATGTCAAGTGGTAACATGATTTTTAATACAACCATTTAAAATAAATTGTTAAAAATATACTTATGTAATGCTAATTTAAAAATATTTTATAAATGCTCAATTTAAATCTATGATAATAATAATTATTATACATTTATTGAAAATTTCATTAAAAGAACTAGCGCATTCATATGCTGTTTTTATGCTGTTTTAACTGCATTTTTAGTAAATATATACAAAAAGTTAAATAAACAAAACTAGTAAAAATTATAAATTTATTCATTATTATTTTATTTGTTGATTTTTTAATACAGATTTTAACTTCCCACAAATAATTATTATTTTTAAAAATTCATTTTAAATATTTGCATTTAGTTTTAAATGTTTTTTTTTTTTTTTTTAAGGTTGATTTATTCAATTATTAACACTAAACTAAAGAATTTTACCGATAAAATAGAATGTGTCAAATTCTTAGTGAGTTTAATGTTAATGACTGGGTAAACACTTCGTTACATATTTTGTTTAAATTTACAAATATGCATTATACAAGTCATGTTTAAATAATACATAAAAGGACTTTATAATATAAAAATAATAAAAAAAGTTAAAATATAATTTTTGTGCGTCATATATCGCCTTCTAAGTTTTAACATGTCGTTTCATAAGCAGACAACATCTGTACTCTCAATTTCCCTACTTTTTAACATCCCTACTTCATAACATCCCTTCTATAAAACAAATTTACTCCATAATATTCTTATTCCCCTTTGCCCTTCTGCCTCTATCGTGCTCCCTAAACATATCAAATATATACCTATACTGCCATTTACATAACTTTTTTAAAGGACATGGCACAATTTATAGGGAATTTTGGCCCTCGGTGAAATTCGCAAAATTTTTTATATGTTTTAGTTTATACTTTTTTAAAAGGAATTAGGAACGTTTCAAGCACTTTGTATGTACAGTTTTTTTTCTATAAGGAAAATAAAAAAATATTTTTGCCCTACACTCCTCATAAAAATATTTTTCTAGTAGGCATTGTTTCGTTTGACAACTTGTCAGTGAAGGATATTCTGACGTATTTTTGAAGTTTTTTAGACTAAATTGTCAGTTTTATTGGGAAAAAGTAATGAAATACATATTGAAATTGGACAGAATAATTAAATAAGATGAAGAAAAGTGCAACAGAAATACTTCTTAAGGACTAAATTAGTGAAATACGTGAAATAAGTTATTTGCTAACCTGGTAAAAAGTACTAAAACGTATATAAAATTGAACTAAAGAATCAAATAAGAAGAAAAGCAGAATAGAAATACGTTTTAAGGGAATCGTTTGTAAAATAATAAGCGATTTTAATGAAGAAAGTGTATCCCTTATTTTTTGTACGGCAAAAAAAACAATTATTTCCAAAATTCTACATAGAAGAAATTGAATATGTGTTTTTGTAATATAATGTACTGGAACCCATGTTAAAACTCCAGAACTTAATAAAATAATAAAATAAGAAGTAAAACAGAACAGAAAAACTAAGTTGAAAGTGAAATACTGTGTTTCTGCATAGAATAAATTATCCAATATAACTATCATACCGTGTTAACATATAGCAGATATGTCCCTTTGCTATGAAGCCCTCGATAATTTAAAATATGAACACTAAAAATGCATCTTTCGATTATATTTTAAGCCAAATTCTCTTATTTTTGGACTATCATTTCTTATGAACCTAATAACTGGCGCGGGTCTTTGAATGGAAATCCGCGCTCTTCATTTAAGATGTTAGCCTTAAAATAAGAGAATATGGTGTTGTACTTATCAAAAGACATGTGTCCTTGATTCAATTCTTTTTCACAGTATTACATTACGACATTTTTATAAAAAAATAAATAAAATGTTTTCATTTCCTCCCATTCGGGGCATCTGCTGTTGACCACCTTGACGGTTTCATACAAAGCAATTTACTTGAAAAAAGGCTCTAAAAGCCATGCTAAATTAATTTTATATTACTAATAATATATAAAAAAATTGACAGACATCAGTTTGACTTATACCAATCAAGCTTTTTTCTTAATCATTAAGCTAATTAAACTTATTTTTATGAGGAGTTTGGGGCAAAAATATTTTTTTATTTTCGTTATAGAAAAAAAACTGTACATACAAAGTGCTTGAAACGTTCCTAATTCCTTTTTAAAAAGCATAAACTAAAACATATAAAAAATTTAGCGAATTTCACCGAGGGCCAAAATTCCCTATAAATTGTGCCATGTCCTTTAACTGGCAACTCCAATTAAAATGCAGAATTGGTTCTTAACCGAGAATTCATCTGGTAGTTATTATTAAATATAGGTATAATTCTGTGGCTTGGTTCTAAAAGGGCCAATGTCACTTTGTCAATGCCAGCGTTTTCAAAATATTACATCAGAGTTGACGTGAAAACGTTGCTATTGACAGAGTGACATTGGGCCTTTTAGAACCAATCCACAGATTTAGTTTATTAATTACTTATTTACTAGTAAACGTTAAGAGTATGCAAACAGACACATTTATCATTTTTTTAGATCACTATGTAAACACGAAGAAAAAAAAATAATCTAGGAGAAAGTACTTGGTTCCGAAAACCACCACCACACATCATTAACTTTTAAGTAACTAATCAAGTGTAAAGTGGGATATTACAGAGTAGGGTTATTGTATAGTAGGAATATTTTGGAATAGGGATACAATGGAGTAGGGAATGTAAGAGTAAGAATGTTATTCTGCTAAAACATTGGTGTGTTATACGACATATAAGAACTTTGCTACCGATATGTTTATAAATTAATTAATTAAAAGCAAATTAAAAACAGCCTTATTTATTTTCTAGTCTATAATATATTTTAGTTCTGTATACTAGTCAAAAATTCTTATTTCTATTCCCTGGACGATTTTTATACAGTGTGTTTGTACAATAAATGTATACTTAGCATTTATGGACAAAAAAATATATAAGAATAGTTCTTACAGGCATGCCTAACTGATAGGTAGTGCCCAGACAAGAGTAACGTTTTATACAAAAGTATAAAAGAGCTTTTGTAGTTTATATCTTTACTAATTTTTTTGAAAAGTATTAAGTCTTCTTAATTAAATAAGTACTTTAAGCCTCATAAAGTGTGTTTGGACTTTTTGTAGGATATTAAAAAAAATCTTCTTTGTTACAAACATTATTCAAACACCCTGTATAGGATTTGGCTTTATTTTACTATTTTTTCGTAAAATTTCAAGTTCTACATTTCTTTTTGAGAGATGAAGACTCAACATTGTAGAGCTTTAGTTTGTTCAGCGTCCAGTAGAATAGCTACTATCTACAATGCCTTATGCGTAAATAAAAATATATTTTCGACAATTTAAATAAATATTTCAATTCTGGGTAACACTTTAAAATGCATTGTTCTTATATTTATATTTCCTTATAAAGATATGCATTAAAATATGCTAAACATGATAAAAATGATCGGAAAAATTGAGTCGAAGCCTCGTCCACGTGATATACAATGCTTGAGTGCTTGTTGACTTAAATTACCAAGCGTAGCCCACTCTTACTTAAGGGGTTGTTCTGATTTTTGATTTCAAAAAATTGATTTTTTTTTGCTTTTTTATACTTCTTAATATGTATAGAATACGCTTCTAAAATATTTTGACGAAATTTGTCTTGTTTAAAAAGTTATACATAAATATATACTAAAAAAAATATACAAAAAAAAATATTAAAAATATAACATTTTAAGGAGTGATTCTACATCATAAAATATGTCAAAAAGTTAGTATAAACATATGCCTAAAAATACATCGTAAGGGAGATACGCCCCTTTGAAAGAAATTCGGTTTTTATTTAATAACTAAGGAACCCTTCGAGATATAGCAACGAGGTTTTGCATGTAAACTAATCTTAATAAGGCCCATCTTCGTATGTTATTTTTATGCATTTGTTTTAACCAGGGGCGTGCGAAACGAGAGGCCTTATCAGTTTTTTACCCCAAACTTTTTTATGTTTATTCTTTTTATTTTTTGTAAAAAAATATAGATTTTTTGAGTAAAAATACATAAAAAATGTTATATAGTGTAACACAACAGCTTAAAAAAATGCAATTAAGAGGAAGTTACATTTTGTGCCACCAAAAATGTTTGGTTTGGACTTTTTAAAAGGCTATTACTACTTTAAAATTAAATTTAGTTGTTTCAGTAAAGAATACTTTTTTGCTTAGTTTTTATTGTAGAATCGCCCTGCAAAATAAAAATTTTATTGGTACTTTTTTTGTATACTTTAAAATATAAAAAAAAAAACTTAAACGCGTTTTTCTAAAAATGCCATATTTCAAAACGGTTCCAGCGATAAAAAAACATAATGAGTTTAATCCTTCGGCAATTTGTCAGAATCAGTGTAAATTTTGTAATTTATTTTTTTATTCCCTCATTTTTACCCATTTTTGGCCGGAAAATATGCATTTTTTTGTTTTTTTCACTAAAATACGCGTGGAATTTTTGTTTTTTGGAATTTTGACTTATGAAGATACTAGCGAACTGAAGGACGTAATTTTTAACAAGACTGATTTTGATTTTTGTGTTTCGGACCAATGTGGGCAGAGTATTCGCTGGAACCGTTTCCCATGTTATTTTTGAGGTGCCAACTTCAGCGCGTGATGCACATTTATTTATGACGACAAAAAAAAAATATTTTTCTTGTAAACTTTAAGAGTTGCCTAATACTTTACAAAAAGTTTTGTACATAAAAATAATACAGATTTCCTGTAAAAAAATCCAAAAATCGTCGATTTTTTGCCTAAAAAATCAGAACACCCCCTTAAGCTCCAGCGGTAGTACGTCCTTGTCTATGTAGTACGTATAGCGGTGTTCACATTTTTATAAATTTTGTTATAATGGCACATTTTTGCTGCGATTTGCTTTTGAATTGGTATCTTTTTTATTAAAATTTTGATATTTAGACAAAAAGTCCAAAAAGGCCAGGTATCTTTTATTTATATCGTTTAACATAAATGCTCAAGTTATATGAGTACGCCTATTAGTTTGACATCATTCATTCTCCCGATCATTAATGATAAGTTTTAAACCCAATTTATAATTTTGTCTTCTAAATATTTATATGCAATGAAACAGCTATTTTTTTCAGTTTATGTACAGTTTACATTTCACTGCAATATAAATAGATGTTTTGATTATGTCAATTCAACTCACGTCAATTCAATGTTTATAACTTAAAAATTAAGTTAATAGTTTATTATATCCGACTCGTAGGATAATATACATTCTTACAGTCCATTTTATAGGAAAGTATAAAAATGTACAGTTATAAAACATTATTAAAAGTATAAAAGATTTTTGGTTCATGGCTATTATTAAAAAATGACTAAACATTGGTGATGTTAATTATAATAAATACAGTAATATAAAAACCAATATTGTCACCAGTACCCGGTATATTTCCAGTTGTAGTCCAGTATTCAGGTCAATAAAAGAGCCTTTACCTGGAAATAATTCAGGGAGTTTTTATTTTCGGTTTATTGGGTAGGGTTAATGGTCGCAAATAAAAAAACAATTTTGCGACGTTGAACTCGATTTGGAACTGTTATTTTTTTAACGTATTTTTCACAAAAAACGGATTTTTAAAATTTTTTATTTTTTTTTCGAAAAACCAAAATTGTTCTTTATCGTCGGTTAGGCATGCCCCTTAGAACATTTTTGGTGAAAATTAAAAAAAATCCATCTGGCACTTTCTTTTTAATTTACGTATTTTTTTTTTTTTTTTTAATGGTTCACTAACCTGAATTATTTCCAGTTAAAGCCTCTTTTATTAACTTGAAGAGTAAACTATAACTAGAAATACGCCGGGTACTTATTATCACCCACATTCAAAAAATTGAAATTACAAATTCACAAGAAAATAACAATGAAGTAGGAGTGAATTATCACAGGGTTGAAAGTGTTATACTTCAAGATTTCAGTTTTTTAAGGAAATCATTGTCATTTCATTGTATAAAAAATTATAAGCAGTAAAAATTACCTAGGTTGTTTATGAATTTAAATAGCTTGATTATAATAATGATTAAAAATAATTATTTAATCAACGGTTTTTCTGTATTTTCAAGAAATGTTATCTCCAGGTAAAAAAATAACTTATAAAACAAATAGTACACTACAGTGCAAAGGAGTGTTAACACTCCATTATGGTCCGGTATTACCGGACTTTTGAACGGACCGGTAAGGAAGGAGGCTATTCTAGCCTATAATAAGTATACTGTTTTATATACAATATAAATAAAATATTAAGATTTTATTTTATTTTAAATAACCAGCTTTATTATTTTTCAGTTTTTTGTTTCTATTAATACACCCCTGTACGGCACTGGTTTAAGTCACGGCAGGGTGTACAAGTGTTATATACATAAAAACACTTAAGTGATATACAAAAAAAAATGGTTGCAATAAAATAGGGTGATATGATATGATAAAAAATCTCTTTTTTGGCCGGTGACCCATTTTAATTTTGGTCTTAAATAAAAGGGCAATCGATTGACACTAGTTTCGCGAAGGGCCGTGTATAGCTGCTTTTATATTTTTTTAAAATTTATAAAATATCCTATTCCTAAACATGTGCTGGTCAAAATACTTTCCTTAAATTTAATTTAAAAAAGTGGGTGATATTTTGGGTTTGGCAACTAGAATTAAGAATAATTTTAGCAGAGAAATTGGAGTAATTTTGATTAAAATTCAAAATTATAAATACAAAAAAATATATACTGTTTAATATTATGATGATGGCAGTTTTTCTTTAAGCTTGCTTATTTGCTTATTGCTGAAAGAACGTAAAATGTAATTGTTAAGGGGGCACATAGGGTGGGGGTTTCCTATATGTAGGAGTGGGTTTTGGTCTTGATTGTCTACCGTTATCCTGGGTGCGGGTAAAAGGCGGGGGTGGCTGATATGGCTCAGAATCGTCGGTTAATTTGGATCCACTTTTACTATACTCTGGAGGTGCCAGTGGGGGTTTTTCATCTTTTAAAATTACAGGAGCTTTTGTTCCAGGCTCTGGTTTTTCTTCTAGTTCTTCTTGGAAAATTACAGGAATTCCTGAAAAAACGAAAATAGGGTAAGCAGTACAGTGATTGGCCACCAGATAGTGATTGGCCACCTTAATTTCAATTTAAAATAATACGTTTCTATGTGTTTTATTTAAAATTTGAATATACTTTGAATATCCTTCATTACGCTAGTTTACGCGCACGCATTTTCTTTATTAGAGGAAGTTACTGCTTAATAAGGACGAAATGCTCAAGCGTTTTACGTGGATCTGCCATTTTGTTAAGAAAAATTAAGAAACGCCTCAACTTTGGTAAGTTTTTTCTTAATACCGTAACAATGTAGCATATATAATTTCTATTGGTTATATTATTATATTAGGATATTATATAATATTAACAAGTAGTTTAAAAGCATTTGAAATGTCATAATGTTATACATTTATTAACTATAGGTATGATAATCACTGTCTGATAAAACTGGGTAAAAAATAATGATTGTCCTGGAGTTTAACTCCCATAACTTTTTTGTTTTTTAGGGGATTATTTTCAAAATTATATTTACCTTTATTTCCGTAGCTTTGTCTACCATCCTCCTCAACATTCATTTTCCCTGTCCTCCTCCTGTACAGTACACAAGCAGCAACTGCCGCAATAAACACCATAATTGATACAATAACAACAGGTACAATAAAAGTAATCAAATATTCATCCGAACTGGATTGCGGTGCAGAATCATCAACAGGAACGGCGACCTCTGGTGGCGGGACGCGCGAAATCTTTGGCTTGCAGTTTCCTATGAGGTTGACTTTAATAGTGGAAACTGGAAATTCCGCGCCCATGATGGAAAGAAGACGATGTGATACTTGATCGATTTGATCGATTTTGTTCATCATGATGGACTCTAAACGGCTAATTTCAGCATGAGGACACTTATCCGTGGCGAGGCTTTTATTAAACCAAGATACAAGGGTGCTGTCGAACTTTTGCTTGAATGGGTTTATGTGAAAGTTACTAGTATTTTGTTCGTAAAATAATTCCTAAAATAAAATAATAACAATATTAGTACACGATATATTTGAAATAGGGTCCGAAATTTTAACGGGTGATTCTACATCATAAAATATGACAAAACGTTCTTATAAAAATAGGTCTAAAAATGCGTCGTAAGAGAGCTACTAAGAAAAAAACATCATATACAGGTACTTCCAAAAATCAATCCTTAGGGAGCTATAGTTTTCCAAAATGCTCAATTTTTAAAGGGCCTTAGTAGCTTTAAAATCGATGTTTCGACCTACATGTATAAAAACATTTTTTCTTAGTTTCTGATTAAGAATAATCCTTCATCATTAAATTATGTATTTTGACCCGAGGAATCATATTCCAAAAATAAAATTACAAAAAAGTTACACAGAACAAAGTTTGGGACAAAAAACTGATAAGGCCCCAACGTTTCGCACATCCCTGGTTAAAATAAGTACATGAAAATAACATAAGAAGATGAAGCTTATTAAGGTTCCCTAGCAAGAATAAATAAATAAATAAAAACAAAATCTGATTCTTTTAAAAATATGTACAAAAAAGTGAAAGTTGAGAGACTATAGTCTATAGATTAGGTTATAGTTTTGGAGCTACACTGAAAAAATGACTAACTAAAATGTAAAATTGGGTGACACACATTCACGCACATCTCTACTCACATACCTCTCTCGTCAAATATATCTCTACTCATATACAACTCTACTGATTGTCCTTAAGTTCGGTTGACTTTGACGTTTATTTGATAAGAACTAGGATACCATGTCGAAACCATTGAAGCACTAATTTATATTAATTTAATATTTTTTTGTGATTGCAAACAAAATTTATTACGAGGTTTATTACTATTAATAGTAATAGGGAAAAAAATTGCAATAAACAAACTTATAAGCTGATTTACGGAAAAAATATTAAATTAATTTAGTTAATGCCTTGTTCCGCCATGGTATCCTGGTTCTAATCAAATAAATGTCAAAGTCAATCGACGTTAATGACAATGAGTAGAGTTGTATGTAAGTAGAGTTGTGTGCGAGTAGAGATGTGTGTGAGTAGAGATGTGTGTAATTAGAAGTGCTCGTGAGTCGAGATGTGACGAGTAGATATGTGTGTCCAGTGGCGCACCCAGGATTTTTCTTAGGGGGGGGGGGGCTGAGACGGCCACAGTATTTTTTTATGATCCATTTATGGCCTATTTAGCTTTTTAACAGTTAAGAGTGCATGGTATAGCCAGACTTTTTTGCAATTTTGGTAAGCAAGTTTAGCGCCGCAGTCAATTTTGATTAGAATTTTCAAGTCATGCACTTTCACGTCGAAATTAAAAAAAAAAAAACAATTTATTAAAAAAACTTCTAATAGACATAGGAAATAAGAAAATCCTAAATTTTCGCATTTCCCAGACACATCAGAACTTGCAGATATGTAAATAATTTATATTATATATTATATAATATATTAATTAAAATTGTAATTACAATATTAATATCGCATTATTCCTTAACAAGTTTAGCGAAGCAGGCATTTTTTTTACAGTTCACAGTTTTACAGGATAAGCCATTTCCAAGAATTCAAAAGGCAAACTATTTTATAAAATTGCAAATGAGTAGTAAAAACCTCTTAAATTATAACGCTGCAGGCGAAATTTTTTAGAAATCTTATTTTTTTACATTTCCCAGACACCTCAGAATTTAAAATGTAAATAATCTTATAAGTTTATTAATATAATAAAATTGTAATATCACATCATTGAAATTTATCCCCTCAAGTACGGTTTGGACTTTTCTGCACACAGTTGAGCTCATGATAGACTACAATGAAAAAATGGTAAAATTAAATATTAAATTAGATACTGTAAGTCTCTCATGAGCTCAACTGTAACTTTTTTGTACATATTTTAAAAATGTCAGATAATGACCAAAAAACAAAAGTAAATGGACAAAATTCAAAAATTAGTATTGGTCCAGGTTCAAAAACCAGCATTGCTTAGGTTTAGCTCTAGTATTGACACAAGATCAAAATCCAGTGTCGGGACGAAGAAACCATTTGGATACATTCCCAAGATTGGCCGAAGCTTCGCAACCCACAGTAGGCTAGCCTCTGAATGAAATCTGCCAATACTAGGCGGAGACCCGCCCGATCGTTCTTTCTTGCTAGGGTTAGTTCACGTGCAAAACCTCGTTGCTATATCTCAAAGGGTTTCTAAGTTATTACATAAAAACCGAATATTTTAGCCACTTTCAAAGGAGCTTAGGTCCCTTACGACGCAGCTTTAGGCATATATTTATAGAAACTTTTTGTCAAATTTGATGATCAACCCTTAAAATATCGGACCCTATTTCAAATAGACCGGAATATAGCTTAAGCTATATGAATTAATTGCAATTTTTTTTCTTTTATTTGTGAAAAAATTTAGAACTTTATATTGTTATTTATTGTTCATGTGTCTGCGATTTGTGGGATTTTATAACATATTTGCAATTTTGGCAAAGGTGAATTAGGAATCTTTCTTACTTAAGATCTAGGTACAGTTGGGATAGAAAAAAGTACTACAGCACTGAACCTTGAGGCATCAATTTTTAAAAATTTTCGCTGTTTTTAAACTTAAAAGTGATTTCTTGATACTGAAATTTTTAGGGTTAAATAGGTGCAATGCCAGTGGATTTAAAATAGGTATAAAATATATTAATTTCTCTAAAAATTATTTAAGTACTTACCTATTTGTAAAAAATACAGAAAGAATTAACATTTAAAACATAAATAATAAAATTAGTAACAGAAATAATAAAATTTATACCAAAAAAAAAAAACGAAAAACAATCAGGTACTTAAATAGCAAGTGAATCTTTTGGATGGTCCGAACCTTCATTTCTACATATTTTGGTTTTGGCGTGTATAATTCTTTAATTCCTTTACTATTTTCCCAGTATTTACTATTTTCTTTATAACATAAATGTTAGCAATAAAATGTATTTATAAAATTGATTTTTATTGCTGGCTTAACTGAATCATGTCACGTCAAATATTTGACACTTGAAAAATTTGTTTTAAGGACTTAGTTAAGTCATCATTTGACGTTTGTGACAAGTTAGATTTATATGGTAAATTTTTAGGTGTGGTACTTTCTTTTATAAATTCAAACTGTACCAAATTGTAAGATTATAGTTATTTGTACCGCTCTACTTTCAAAAATAAATTTGTATATATTCCTGAAAATTAATAAGAACTTTTACCTTTAATTTTTCAACAAATTGTTTTTGCATTTGTGCGCTATTTGCAAACGTCTCATATGAAGTCACAATAACCATATTAAATTCCACATTATAGTGAATTTTAGGTGCTTGATAAACTACAACTTCTAAACTATCTGTAGCTGGCAACCCTCCACTATCAACACAGATTAGTTGATATTCAGTCCTTCCCACTTTTCTAGGGATACCAAAAAATTCCCTATTTTTATTGTCAAATTGCAACCAACTATTTGGAGGAATCACTTGACGATCAGCAGTCAAAAGGCTTATATTCAGTGTTCTTGGATCTACATCTTCTGGATCATAGAAAGTATCCTAAAAATTATAGTATATTACGCACCGAGTACGCGAACCTAGTTTTTAGTACACTAGAGTGTACTGAAATAGGTTTCCATCGAGGTGCGTATACTATTTTTCCTACGACCCAACACCTAAACATTAAAAAACTCAAAAATGTTCTTAAAATAAATTTTTCTAATTTGACGTTTCGTTTGACGTTTACTCCTTCCCTGAGAGCAGATATGTAACATCAGTTACTAGTTTACAAGGGTTTTATGCGCAACTTTACTTTAATATTTTCTTACACATTTTTTTATGCTGAATCCAAATCCGTCAAGAAAAAAAAATCGTCGGTTCAATTTTCGAGATAACCGACCTTAAAGAGTTAGAGAAATCGTATACTTACTGCTTATAAAAATTAGTATTTATGGGCTTTGAAACTCTCTGAAAATAAATTTGATATTTAAAAAATCTATTCTTGCCCCTAATGGGGTTGAACCACCCCTTTTATATATCTATTTTTAAGTAACCGCTTAAGAGTCTTTCCTCTCACTGAAAATTAATTTAATATTTAAAAAAATCTGTCTCCTTCCGTAGGGGAATAGAACCACCCCTATTTGTATTTTTTAATTGACGTGATGAAAATTTGTACATAGGAGTTTTGGGACTCGCTGAAAACGTATTTAATATTAAAAAATTCTGTCACACGCTTTAACTACCCATATTTGTATTTTTTGATAGCCGGACAGAAATTTGTATATGAGTTTTTTAATATGAATAGGGGTGGTATATTCGATTAAGGTATAGAGACAGAATTTTTAAAATATTAAATTCGTTTTGAGTCAGTCTCAAAATCTCTTGGACCGATTATTATCAGGCTAATTAAAAAATATAAATATGGGTGGTTCTACTCTCTTAAGGGATGGATCTAGAATGTTTCAAAGATTAAGTTTTAACGAGTCCCAGAACTCCCATGTACCAACTTTTAATAGGTTATTTAAAAAATATAAAAAGCGGTAGTTCCAACCCCTTAAAAGTTGGCGATAAATTGTTAAGTATTAAATTGGTTTTTAGCGTCTCCAAAAGTCCTTATGTACTAAATTTTATCAGGTTTATTAAAAAAATATAAATAGGGGTAATTTTTCTTCCTTAAGGGGTGAATACTATTTTTTTATATTAAATTCACTTTTTTAAATATCAGATTCCTTTATAGAGACTCTTCAAACCCCCTTTTTATACAATATTAAACGAAAATATATGATTTCTATAATTTTCCCTTAAAAAAACTTCGGGTGGATTAACTGGAAAACTGAACCAATGATTTTTTTTTCATGACGGATTTGGATTCAGCATCAAAAATTATTTAAGAAAATGTGTAAATAAAGTTACGCAAAAAAAAGTTTTGTGTTATATCTTCCCAACCGCTGTCATAGTAATGGGTAGAAAATGAGCACTAAATACTAACTAGGTCGTAGGAAAAATACAGATAAATCTTTATAGTAAAATTACCTAAAATGTTTTTGTAAACATTGTATTGATACTTTAGATATGTAGGTACTTACATCTCTGACTTTGTAAACCAAAAGCTCTCCAATCGTAGCATTAACGTGATCAACTGGATTACGTAAAATGGGTGAGAAATTGACAGGTGGAGTTGCTGGGTTAGCTGGCTGTTCGCATACACCTAATTGATCATAGACTACTTTTTTAACCCGCAGTTCTGGGGCTAACGCGAGGTTTAGTTCTCTAGATGGATCTCCTCTGTCATTCGCAGTCAAAACCTAAAAAATATTAAAAGATGTATTAAAGTTTGGCTCATGGATCTCAGACACTCAAAAGAATTCAGCAAAAAATTATACTAGGAAATACGACGTTGCTAGACTAAACTTCTAAAAAGTATTTCAATAATAATAATAATAATAATAATAAAAGGTCTTTATTCAGAAACAAAATCATAATTACATTAAATAAGATTTAACAACGTTATGAAAGGGCGGGATTCAGCTTGTTCTGAAATACACAAACCGCAAACTCGTAGTTTAATAGTTTAATACTTAACCAGTACCAGTAATTATGAGCATGCGTCCTACATACCCAAGACAGCTGTTCTTCCATCTAACCCAAAATCAATTATTATAAAATAATCTTAAGATCAAGAAAGAGTAGAAAATTAGGACGCTTGCTAGTAGGATTAAATTGGTATAAATATTTTAACAATAATTTTTTCAAACAAACAAATTAAGCTACTTTCAAATCGCCAGGTCCTGGACGGTTTCTTCGGATGCTAGAAACCTCGAGAAGGTAGTAAGATGGGATCCCCGAAAAATATATTTTTAACTAACCGAGTCAAACCAATTGCATTTATTACATTTAGATTAGTCTATTTTCACAGTTTTACATAATTATTAACTAGGCTAAGAGTTAAAAAGAGACTTTAAAAACTTTATCTGATATATGTCAACACTGAAAACTCTCTTTAATTTTCATTTAATCAAAATGTCATTTTAGAAATTCTCATTTCTTTAAAAAATTAGGTATCACATATTTTAAAGGCACTTTTTAAAGACTGTTCTCACCCCTTGGAACCAGAATTATTGTGTATAACTATGAAAATAGCTTAATCTGAATGTATTAAATGAAATGTATATGACTCGGCAAGTTAAAAATAGATTTTTTGGTAGCTCATTGCCATAACTTTTGGAGCTTCTAGAACCCAAAGGAACCGGACCCGGAGTCTAGAAATTTTAAAAGAGCTTAATTTGAATGTACTTTAATACATATATAAAATATAGCCGGAAGCAAATAATGAAATAAAAATGGTCACCAGCTCTCCGACTAATCGCATTGTTTGTAAACAGTTATTTAATTTATACAATACTTTTTCTATCTTGCATTTTTTTTTACAAGTGAACATGTTTGTTTAACCTTGTACTCGAGCTCGTACATACTATTCTACTTAATTAAGTGTCCCCTAAGTCCAGGTCTTAGTAGTTATGCCTTCTAAAAATAATATGTCATGTACCTACTTTTGTAAACCTTATTTTATCTTTATAAAATAAATAAATAAATAAATAAATAAATAAATAAATAAATAATATGCAATTGTTTAAAATGCAACTTTATACTTAAGTATAAAGTTGTTTTTTTAAAGAAGAAGCCGGTAGTATTATAAACCAAAAACCTGGATACAAACAAATACAAAATATTAGTGGTAGATTAAAGACATATACTGTAAAATATAATTCTATAAATATTACGCGATGTTATCTTTTACCAGTAATATTTGTATTAAAACCCTGCAATAAAAGTTTGTATTTTTATATATTGATTATTATTTTAGTTATATTTAGCTACAATCTGTATACATATGTTAACCAGCAAATATTGGTTCGTTGGCCGCCCGTTGACCAAACATTGGCGTGCCAATGTTGGAAAACCCACATTGGACCTACATACTGAGGAGACATTAGCCGCTCTAAGGCCGCATACGATGAGCTAATTTTGGCAAAACTGCATTGATCCCACATTGGCCGCCCTATGGCCAACGAATTTTTTTTTCAATTTTCAAGTTGGAAATTTATCATTGGCCTTATGTTGGCCAACGTACGTTTGTTCATAAGACCTCGGCATTATATTGGCCAATGTACGATTTTACTATCGAAATTATCGTTGACTTTAATGCGGCTTCGGGCGGCCAATGCAGATTTTTATTAACACGATAACTCAAGAACGAATAAAACGATCGACTTGAAATTTTCAGGAAAAATCAAGTTCTATGAGGGAAAGATCCCTATTATTTTTGAAAGTATCAGAGGGAATCAAAAACAAAAAAGATATGGGGGTTAAACTTTTAAAAAAATTTAAAAAACCATCAGTTTTTTTTATTTTTCGAAAAAAGGAAATATTCTTAAAAAATATATATATATATATATATATATATATATATATATATATATATATATATATATATATATATATTGTCTTTCTTCTTTTTTTGTTTAAAGAATTTTCAAAATTGTTTCATCTCGATTTTTTTTTAAACTTGATTATTTTGTTTTAATTTTATATTAATCTCGGGAAATAATTCTACAATAAACATGAGTTCTAAAGTCGAGCGGTTAGAGCCAACGACTACATACTTAAAGGTCTGGGGTTCAGACATGGGTGAAAAACGAATTTTTCTTAACGGTAGTGTTGTTGTTTGTATAACAACTATTAATAGTAACTTCTATCAAATATTAACTTGTTTGAAGTTGTATTATAAATCAATTTTGTGATTAATGCATAACCCGATTTTTTTGTATTTAATAACATCTTTACTATATTAAAAGCACTCCAGTTTTATCCATGTACAACTGAGTATTACAAGTCCATCACAGCTAAAAAAGATGTAAAAAACTTGTATGAGGTTTTTCCACAATTTTGGCTCAATATTAGGGTAGGATCACCGGTTTTAGCCACTGCACCGGTTTTAGCCAGTCAAAGTAGTTTTTTGGGTATAGCTAAGAAATAGGAGACTTTAGAAAAAAATTATCGTTTAAATCCGATTTGAATGATAAAACAAATATGTTAAATATGTTTTAACTGTAGCGAAACAAATACAGCGCCTATTTAAAATTTTGATTTTGAAAAAAATGTAATTTCTTATGACTTTTCTTAAGAAACCGCCAGAAAAATAATTTTAAATATCTAATTCAGGTAAAATTAAATTCGTAAAACATTTATATCAAGTTAAAGGTAAGTCATTAAACAGTAACTTTATTAATATTTTAATACATATTTTGCAGAATTTATTCTTAAATTTGCATGGCGATAACTGGGACACTAATATGCTTCTCTTTCTAGCTATAGCCACGGAATTGGCTAAAACTGGAACCTAAGTAGTACCAGTTATAGCCTATGTCAAAAAATATCAATATGTCAAAATTACTGTACAAATAATAAAGATTTTAGTGAAAACCACCTTTAAATATTAGCCAATAATACATTTAAATTAAAAAAGGAGGAGTATTATACAAAATATAGTTGAGAACGGGCCATCAAAATGACTCAAATGATTCAAGACTGAAGCTGAAAACTAAACATGTCACAATGTGAAATTGTAACATACATGTAATTTTTTTTATAAAATTTATAGTGTCGAATATGGTATAAACTACCAGCTGGTTCAGATCCCAAAAAGACTCTAAACAAATAAATAAAAAATAAATAAAATTAATAAATATTTATAATTATCGGATAATTATCCAAGAAAAGATGTATGTAAGAAAAAATGTAATAAAAAACGAAATCATTTTAAATATTGATTAAGAAGTATATATTTTTAAAAAACTATAAATTTTAAATGTTCTAAAACTGTTACAAAAATATAAATAATTTATTTTTAACATCTTTTTAGTTTTTTTTTAATGATGGCTATATCTGGTGAATTTTTATGGCTAAAACCGGTGCTTGGGTAGCTAAAACTAGAGAATTAGTATTACTTTGTTTGTTTTTTATTTTATAACATATCAGCTGAAGTTATATTGTTTAAACATTTATTTTATAGTAGAGATATATTGTAAGTTTCAGAAAAACCTTAACATTATAATGGAACATAATAAAAAGAAATAAAAACAGAATTTTTCTTAAGGTGGCTATAACTGGGGTATCTACCCTACACAAAATATTGGCTAGTCGTAAATTCAGCCAATATAAAAACCAGGAAAGAAAATAAGACATTTAATTTATCCAATACGAAACTTACTTTATATAATGAATCCAGTTCTTCTTTGGGACAGAAATTCGTAGTAGGAGTATTATAAGTATCATTAGTCCAAGTAAACACTACTGGTTCAGATGTGAAATCAATTTTTCTAACAGTTATTTCCGACATATTTGTATTGTATATTTTTCCTAAAGCTCTTAAAGTTTTTAACGACCAGTCTACATAGTAATGGAATTCTTGTGGTTTTTCGATTCGTATTTTTAGAGAAAATTCGTGATTTACAACTCTGGCCAGTTTGTGTTGTTGAACTTGAATCATTAGCTTGTCTTGTTCATGAGCACCCTCTCTATCCGTTGCTCTAATGTAAAAAATCCATCTTGAAACGTCTTTTTCTAATGGACTAAAAACAAAACAAAAATCCAATCAGTAATTATTATTATTTAAAAAATAACTAGATATTACAATAAGTCGCGAATTCAAAGGAATTTATTCATTTTTTTACAGCTTTACCTAAATAACGGGTCTTTTCATAGTTTAAGATCAGTTGTGGGTGCTCAACGTTTGTTCGCCAGAGAATTGGGTCGCCGTCCCTACGCAGGCGCACTGTGAAAAGGTTTGAGCAGGAGTTCACTTTACAGGATAATAAGCCACCAACAAGATAACGAAACGGGCGAAGTGACGAGAATATGGCAGCTGCAGCAGACAGTATTGCCGATGAGCTAAATTTTTCGATTTCATGACGATCGCAACAATTGGGGCAGTCGCAGATGTCAACTTGGACTTTGTAAGGATGTAGGCCAAAATCCTTAAGCGAAATTCTTTAAGTTGAGGTCTAAAGAAGCCCCAGTTTTTGCGATCATCGTGAAATCGACAAATTTGGCTCAATGATAATACTGACCGCTGCAGCTGTGATATTCTTCCGTGGGGAGAAGTGGGCCCACTTCCCGCGTTTCGTTGTCTTGTTGGATACGTATTCTTCAAAACCGGGGAGTAGAACGACTGATAGAACAACGCTTAGAATATGACGCTTTGTGTAGAAACCAATAGAGTACGATTACAGCCTCAAGCTCGTTCTATCAGTTGTTCTACTCCCCGAAAGTCAAGAATAGGTGGCTTATTCTCTTGTAAAGTGAGCTCACGCTCAAACTTTTCCACTGTGCGCCTGCGAAGTGACCCAATTCCCTGGTAAACAAACGTTAAGCACCCATATCTGAGCTTGAACTTTGGTAATATGCTTGAATAATTTTTAAACGGTCGGGAAACGTTAAACGCTGCATGATAAAACTGCAAACTATACTGAATATTTTGGCAGCTGGAAGCAAAAAAATATATACACAATATACAGAAATTTAAGAGTTTAAAAAATATGAAAAAAAGTGCCTATAAAGTCCGGAAATGAGCCTTAAGGGAGCTACGACCCTCTTAAGGGTACATCTAAAAAGCAGTTTTTATTAAATATTTCTGGAACACTGACATAATATGTTATTTTTACCATTTTAGACAGTTTTTCCAGTGTACCAAAAAAATGAGCCGATGAAGTGCCTTTTTTATGAGAGATTGGTGTTCAGCATCCCAAATTATATAAGAATAGGTGGGTCTCAACCCCAGCACAGACAACTTTTTTTGTGGGCCTGTGAAATTTTTTAAATTAAAAAAAAGTAAGTGGTCACTCGAAAAGGGACCTGTAAAAAAATATTTTTCGGGTTTTGGATTTTTTGGTTTTATTCCTAGATCAATTAATTCAGTAATGCAAACAAAACATTTTTTCTCTTCAGGTGCCTTTTTGAGTGGCCACTCACAAATGGTAAATTTTACTTACAGCCCATAGATTTCTCTTGTGATGGGATTAAATTGACACCAATGGTCTTTACCAATAGGAACTTGATTTGAATCCAAAAATTGCAGCGATAAATTATATTTATCTTCAGCATCTTTAAAAGTATTCATAGGAATAACAAATCTGAATATTTTACCAGCTATAACCGACACCTGTTGTAATCTATTTTCGATATACGGCTTAAAGTTTTTGTTTTCATATTCAATACTATCTGTTACTTCTCTAACTGTCGTTCTTAAATACGGTGTCGTTGTTACTTGTCTGATCGAAGTAACTTTGTCTGTTGTTGTTTCTTCTGGTAACCAGGTTACAGGTGGTAAAGGATATGTAACAAGCACTGTTGCAGGTTTCTCGGTAGTTGTTGTGGTAGTACTACTAGTAGTAGCAATAATTGTTGTAGGAGCCTCCGTGGTTGTAGTAGTGGTTGAAGTAGTAGTACTTTGCGTAGTAGGTGGTACCGTAGTGGGTTCTTCAGTCACAATAGTAGTTAAAATAGTAGTAGTTGTTACTGTTGTAGGAACAGTTTCCATTGTAGTAGTTACAGTTTCAGGTTCATTGTCAATTATTATAGGTGGTAGTGTAGTGCTGGTAGTTGTTGTAGTGGCAGCGCTGGTAGTGGTTGTCGATGTAGTCGTGGTTGGTGCTTCTGTTTCAATAATCACCTCTTTAGGTGTAGTTATAGGCACAGCTTCTGCAGTTACAGGTTCAGTAACCACGGGTATTCTTACGTTAGGTACCACTGGTACTTCTGTCTCACTTTCATCAGGATCCTCTTCAATATCGTAATTGTATTCTTCGTAATTCGGTTCTCCATCGATTGGTATTTCAGCGTCGGGGTTTATGGATTCGGGCTTGATTTCCGGTGGTGAATATCGTTCGGTACTAGTGGTCATTTTTATTGTTGTTGTTGGTAATATAATTGGTAATTCTGCGTTATCTTCGACGTTCGTTACGGTGGAACCGTGTTCTTCATGTACAAACTAAAAAGTGATAAATTATATTATATTATTAATATACAGTGCGTGCATTAAGTCTGGAATCACCCGAATAACTTTTTAGTTACAAGTAAAATACAAAAATGCTCAGACAGGTCGATTTATATTTTTAATTCTGCAAATTTTGGTCTAAAAAAAGTTATCAAAATTGGCACCCCCTTGCACCCTCACCCCCCAACTTTTTTTTTCATATACCCTGTTGAAAAATGCAATTTTTTTTCTTTTTATTGACCAATTTTATGTTTACTATTTAATCGATTTTAATCCCGTTTTTTTACTGTCCACTGTCAAAGAGCTGAAGGACATCAATTTGAACATTTATAGTGAACTAAAGTTATACTTTACATGTCTTTATAATAAACTAAATTGTGCATTTTATCATTAGCCCTTTACCAAATTAGGCTTTATTATACACCGTTGAAAAGCTTATTAAATTACCTTTCCAACGAAGTGTCACAAGGGGTAGGTTGCTATTTGAAAAAAAAAGTTGGGGGTGAGGGTGCAAGGGGGTGCAAATTTTAATAACTTTTATTACACCATAATTTGCAAAATTAAAAATAAAAATCGACCTATCCGAGGGTTTTTGTGTTTTACTTGTAACTAAAAAGTTAATCGGGTGATTCCAGACTTAATGCACGCACTGTATAAGTATTAGGGTGTGTAAAAAAATCGGTTAATGTTTAGAGGTAGCTCAAAGCACTCAAACTTTGAAAAAAATTGGTACCTATTTTTCGGATAATAACTAATTGTATATAAAATTAAGGAAAATTTTGAGGGTTTCTTTGGTAATATTTAGAAAAATTACTAGTTGGGAGAAACTAAAAAAACATATCCTCGCCTCCCTTGAGTTAGAACGATTTTTTGTTTGAGTTTGAGTGCTTTGAGCTACCTCTAAACATTAATCGATTTGGATCATTTTTGGGTGGCCATTGTTTTTTACCAAGGAGCAACTTTTGAGCCAGCAAGTGTTTTCAATTTCTAAATTCGGGATTTTTTGACACACCCTAATAAGTATATAGATTTAAATCGTTAAAAGAATCAACACAGGACTACATTGTTTTTTGGGAGTTTATACTGGTTTCTTATTGCCATGCAAGGAGTTTATAGGTACTTGTTTTTCCTTGCAATGCAAGGCTTGCATGCTAATAACTTTTTATTATCTCATATTTTTTAGAAATAATTTTGAGACTGACATGTAGTAAACCTAGATTTTTTTGGCATTGGGGGTGGTCTACCGATTTTGCTAAAATATGTCATATAAACATTTTTTAACCGATTTCCAAAAAGGAGGACTTGTTTTTTTATGTTTGTACCCGCATAACTTTTGAACGAATGAACGGAATTTGATGAAACTTTTTGCAACTTAAAGAGGGCATTCATGAGGTGATCCCGTTTTAATTTGACGCTCGGATAATGCCGGGTAAGCCGGATAATTAAGATAAATCTAATCATTTTAATGCAATTTCACTTAAAAACGGCTTGATTTGGATCAACTACCAACCAAATTTTTAGAGAAATATCGGATAACTCGGATAACCCGGATAACTTAATTAAGGTGTCACTCAAATATTACGACACACCGAAAATCTTTTAAATGCCGCTAAACTTGATTCTCTGGACCTGTAATTAAAATACCAAGAGAAAATGATAAATTTTGTGATTTTACCATAAGGCGTTATTTGATTATTACTTAACGCTTAAAGTTTAACAAGATTGGTTGGACTCTTGGGCGCTGAAATAAAAATATTACTTTTATTTTGTAGAAATTTATCTTTAAAATAATGACGTCAAAACGCACTAACAGTGCGTTGTGACGTCAGCAGCTTGCCGAGATGGAAGGACAATTATAATTTAGCTTAGATGACGTTACGAGTCTACAAGTTCTGTGTCTCTAAAAAGAAAAAAAGAAAAACTTTTAGAAAAAAAAAATTACCCGACTACTGTCTCTAAAAATATAAAATACTTAAGTCGGTGCCAACTTCATAGCAAAAAATAATAAAAAAATAATTATTAGTAATTAATTTAGGGAATGGTGAAATTGACACCGACTTAGGTGTTTTTTATTTTTTACTTTTTAGAGACAGAAGTCGGTTAATTTTTTTGCGAAAAGTTTTTTTAGTAATCCTAATGTTAATAACTTGTAAAACAAAATGGCGAATTTTTCTTTTCATTCTTGTCAAATTTAAACGAAACTATGAATTGGTCATTTTGAGTTTTAATTTTCGATAATGGATTCGGTTTCAACGCCGTCAAAAAACCCTAAATACCACTTTTTTAACAAAATCCAATTTATGAAATTCCACCAATAAATTAGATCCGATATTTTAAATTTTAAATTTTTAGTAATGGATTTGGTTTTAACAACCTTAAAAATACTTTTTATACAAGTTTTTTATAAAAATATGACTAAAAATCAAATTTCGGCCGGAGAACAGCTCCAAGAGCTTTGGAGGCCATTATGCTACATTACAGAAGGAAACTGCAGGCAATTTGTTTAGATCACTTAACGAAATATAAAAAAAATAAATATAAATGTAGGTCTGTGTAATTAATAAATTTGATTCTGCAAATCATCTTTAGTTAAAATCGTTTTTTTTTTACTTACTGGTATGCTAGAAAGTCCATCATCCGTATTTTTACTTTCACCATGGTGATGTCTATGAGGATGAGTAGATGACTGGGTAGTGGTAGTGGTAGTTGTACGGGTAGTAGTTGAAGTCTTTTTAGGGTTATCTGATTCTGGATAATCTGAATAATCTTCATCGTAGTAATCATCATCGTCATAAGTGTCACCACTTCCTAAAATTAAAGTTATATCCATTATTTACTAATATGTACTTATCTGTAGTATTATTTAATTACATGTACTAAAATGTATTAATATAGGTAAGTACTAATCTGTACTATTATTTAATAATATGTACTAATTTGTTCTAATATGTATTAATACCCCGGAAAACCATATGACATCCGCGACGTACTTCGCGTCAGTTTTAGGTCATATTTGTGACTTCATACATATAACGTATATAAGACGTCGACAAGACGTCACTTTTAGGTCATATTGGGACGTCATACATACGACGTATATTAGACGTCAGTTTATGGTCCAATCTTGACGCCATCAAAATTGTACGTCGCTGGGACGTCAATTTAATGCTGAGGCTATAGGTGGCGCCACATATTGTTTCTACCACTAAAAAAGTTTTAAAATGTATATTTTGATTAAAGATTGATGACTTTATAAAGTCTTTTTCTGGAATTACGTTAACTTAACAGTACTGTTCAGACGCTATAGGGTCTATAGTTAGCCTGATAATTTGACGTAGGATTAGTATGGATTTTCTATGCCTGTGGAAAATTATTTTCACTGGACAAGAGCAGATATGTGAAGGAAGTAATGGCAAGTAATTTTCTATGAAATCCTGTCATATGATTCCATATTATAATATTGCCCTCTCTAAAATTAACCCACTCCACCACCAGCCTTGTGGGCTAATTTCTCATGGGCAAAATCCTAGTATCCTCTTTCATACCATAAATAACTATTAATTAGAGAGATATAATGTTGAACACGTTATTCTCACGTCATATTTCTGACGTTATTATATCGTCAGTAATGTAATATCCCTGGGCTGTGACTTATCACGTCACTGGGACGACAGCGAAACGTCATAATATGACGTCATGTAGGTCAGTTATTGCCCAATAATTGACGGTAAAAAGACGCGTCTTTTGGTTTCCTGGGACATTAATACATTAATATGTATTAATATATTAATATAATAATCTGTACTATTATTTCATAATATCTACTAACTTGTGCTAATATGTAGAAAATGCAGATAGCAATACAGTCGATTTTTACGTAAGCGGTCATAGAAATATCGACTGTATTGCTATCTCCTTTTACGGCGTTTCTGCTAAGGAGGATCATAATATGATGTATTATCATGTACTAATATATACTAATATGTACAAATATATACTAATATGTACTACTATGTACTAATATGTATTTATATGTACTTATATATTCCAATATGTAATAATATCCGTATTAAACGGCGTTTCTGCTAAGGAGGATCATAATATGATGTATTAACATGTACTAATATGTACAAATATATACTAATATGTACTACTATGTACTAATATGTATTTATATGTACTTATATATTCCAATATGTAATAATATCCCTATTAAAAAAAAACAAGTTGAGACCAGTAAAGACCAGTAGAAAACGTTTCGGAATCTACTGGATCATACTGGTCTACTTGATTTTTTTAATAGGTGCTGATATATATTAATATGTACTAATTAGTACTAGTATTTACTAATTGCTACTAGGAACTTACCATATTCATCATTGGTTTGACGTTTACTTCTTAAAACAGGTCTAGTTTCAGTTTTAACTCTCCATCCTATTAAAGGCAGTCTAAGTACTTCAGAAATTGTACCATCTCTTGCTTGTTGCTTTAGTTGTACCACCATTGATGAAGTTGAGTCCCATAGTTTACCATCGCAACCAACTGGTACTTGCAGTAAAGATATAACTTTTGATACTCTAGTTCGAATATTACCAGGACCGGCTAGTACTACCGAGCTATCTGTGATATCATCAGCTTCTAATTCAGGTTTCAATGTAAAGGCACTCTAAAAGTAATGATAAGAAATATTTAAACCTTAAGTACTGTGGTAGGTACCAGGTTGGTTAAGCTAAATCTTTGGCACGGTCTATATGATCGCTCTATATTACATAATTATTTGGAAAAATAAAAAATTAATTGGGAACCTACAGGGCATTAATTAAATATATATCATAAGCACAGATGCTATATAAAAAAAAAGTTAAATAATACTAGTTAACTGGAAGGTACTGATAGAACCAGCGCACCAAATTTATCAGGGTAGAGATATTATAAAACGGTGGACACTAAAGCGGTCATCTAGACCAAAGTACTTAAGGGTTAAGAAGAAATTGAATCACAAAAAAAAATAAAAAACAACTACTGAGCTCTAGTCTCATGAGACTAAAAAAAGTCTAGTAGACAATCATTTCTAATAAACTTTTATTTTATTATTTTAAGGAAATAAAAACGATTTGTTTTTTCACTCAACTATTTTTCTGGAGGAGGGGCGTTCTTGGCTGGCGTTGCCTATTTATGAAAAAACTCGGACAGAGGCAAAATTAGAAAAAAACAAGCCGTAAAGATATGTAATGCTGGCATTCCATTCTTGACATTAAATGGTATATTCCATTTTCCCACATACTTAAAAAAATAGTTAAAAAAAAGATCTTTATCCAACACGTTCACATAAACACTTGTTTTGAGTACTATTTTAAATGTCAAAAGTGAGTTTTTTTCCACTAGTGACTAAAAAATTTTTCACCCACTCTTTTACGTACAGCTTTTGATCTCACCCTAAATTAGTTCCATACCCTATTAATTAAGTATTATAACTATTCTAAAAATAGAAGCACTTTAACTTAACCATAAAAATTAAAGAAAACCCCAAATTATTCTTTAGTTTTTGAATAAAATACTGTTATTATTAAAAATTCTGTCATCACCGCGTCCATTTTGACGTTTGTAAGAAATGTAAAACTAGCAATTGTTTATTCTTAATAGGCATACTTAGGCAATGGCTACCTATTATTTTAATATTAAGAAAACTTAATCTTAATATTTTTGACATAATTTTTCGCAAAATTATAGATTTTTATTTGAGAATACAATTTATATATATGTAGTATGCTGTACTGATAAGTGAAAATACCTTACCCCTATGATGGTTTTTTTTACCCCTCTTTTCTCTAATCTAAAATCGTGCTTATTGTTTGCTTTTTAATTTATAAAATGTAATTTATTTGTGGATTAATACGTTATAATTAAGAGGTATGTGTATTAAATATAAATTATATTCTCTCCCTAAATATCAATTCGTGATACAAGGTTAGGTACTGGTGTTTTTTTTTCAAATTTTACTCAGATTAATCCCAATTTTTGGAAAATGCAACTCCTGCTAAAGCAGTCGTTGCATTTTCGTCATTGGGATTAATATTCGTAAAATTTATGTAAAAAACCACCGATACCTAACCTAGTATCACTTATGATATTACCCCTGAAAATAAAAGGTGGATAAAATTAAATTCTCAACTCGTGTATTAAGTGATTTTATCCACTTAATACACTAGTTAAGAAAATAACTATTTTTGAAAAACGAAAACTTATTAAAAAAAAAAAAAATCAAAAAACATTTAAAATTTTCCAAACTTCTCTTTTTTTTTGCAAAAAACGAAAAAATAAAAAAAAATAAATTAAATTTCAAGTTTAACCAAGGCGACCTTACTAAAAATAATACTAAGAATTTGTTATTGTCAGTTTGACAGTTTTATATTTTGAGTATTGACATTTGATTATTAAGTGGTAATATGTTTAAAAAATGTGGATGCAATTATAAAAATAAAGTGCAAAATTAAGCTGCTTGAATCAAAGAAGATACTGTAGTTTTATGTATGGCAATAAACTAATAAATTAAGTTAGAATTTATATATTTATTATAAGGTTTTTACTAATAATGTCAAGAAATAAAAATAGAACATTTTGTATCTCTAAGGGCCACTTGCACCAAATTTTGGTACGGGATTAACTCGGCTAAACCGAGTTTAAGTTAAAAATGCTGCGTTCTGATTGGTCAGCTGTCAATTTAATCCAGGTTTAAAGTCTAAACCATCATTGGTGCAAGTGGCCCTAGGTACAATGTTTTATAATCTAATGAAAATAAAAATATATAATTTTAATAATTATTGCTAATAATCTTCAAATTTAATGACAAAGTATATTTTAATGATTAACTGATTTTGCTTTTCAATGCACTAAAAGTCTTCCCTTGTCCCTTATTTCTTTATTTTTCACCTAGTGACGCAATCACATATTCCGAATTTTAGTATTAGTTTTATTATATTCGCTGTTTTTGTAAAAAATAACAGATTTATTTTCTCTCACAAATAACGATTATTTTTGACAAATATGTGACATTTTGCTTCAAAATTTTCAACTTAGCTGGCCATGGAATGGCCGACTAGGAAGTCTGGCACCTAAGCTAGTGGCGCGGCCTGGAAGTAAAGAACGCCTTGGTTTAACCCCTCATAACTTTTTTGTTTTTGGGAGGATTACTTTTAAAATTGGTAGAATTGATCCTAATAATAAAAGTAATTTTTCCTGAAAAATTTGCGTTAATCGGAAATTTCTTTCAGCCTTTTTCAGGATTTTTTAATTTTATATATCGAAAAACGAAAAAAAATAAAAAAAATGGAAATAATGTTTTTTACTTTTTTTTAAGTTTAACCCCCAATAACTTTTTTGTTATAGGGGGGATTAATTTTAAAAACAATAGAGATCTTCCCCTCGTAGAACTTGATTTTTCCTGAAAATTTTAAGGATCGGATTATTCGTTCTTGAGTTATCGTGTTCACAAAAATCGTGACATCAGACGGACATTAAAAAAAAAGTTGTTTATTTTTTCATGAAAAAAATTTATATCCAAGAATTTTTTGTCTAGGACGATTTTTGAAAATTTTTGAAAATTCGAAACTACCGTAAAATATTCCAGCGCAGGCGCCGTGAATAATATAAAAAATAACAAAAAAGAAAATACTCTTGTTATTTTAATATGGTAGTTTCGAATTTTCCAAAATCGTCAAAAACGTCCCAGACAAAAATTCTTGAATATAAATTCTTTTCTGAAAAAATAAGCAACTTTTTTTTTAAATGTCCGTCTGATGTCACGATTTTTGTGAATGTGTTTCATGAAAAAAGAAGAGACTTAGAAAATGTCCGTCCGTCCTTCCGTCCGTATGTCTGTCTGTCCGTTTGATGTCACGCATTTTGTTAACACTCAAGAACGAATTATCCGATCGACTCGAAATTTTCAGTATGAGAGGAAGTTCCTTTTGTTTTTGAAAGTAATCTTGGCAAAAACAAAAAAGTTATGGGGCGTTAAACCCTTTAAAAAAAATAAAAAAGTACCATTCAAAAAATTTTATTTTCGATTTTTTTTTTGTTTTTCACCAAAAAAATAAAAAAAAAATAAATTTTTTTTTTTTTTAATTTTTTTTTAATTTTTATTTCAAAAATTTTCGTTTTTCAAAAAAATATTATTTTTTTTTTAAAGTATTTGAGAAAATGCAATATACTATTTACTGTGTATAATAGAACGTGTAGCATTACATATCTTCACGGCTTGTTTTATAATAGTATATTATTCAATTAGCGTATATATAATATAATTGCTATTATACGCGAGTAGAATTCTATACTTTATCCACGGTCGTTTTAAATTTTAAACAGTTATTTTTTACAGACCCGTGATTAATAGACCTATTAATCACGGCCGTAGATAAATATATTTTAAAATACTTACGTATGGTAATCCAAAGAATTTGGCAATATTATTTACAGCTACCACTCTTTGTTTGGGCTTGATAGCTTTGATATTTTTATCTAACAAAAGCGTCAATATCGTAATATCTTCGTTTGACGAACATTTTTCTAAACCCTTGGTTTCAGAACTAGGCACTATATTAATGTGAATTTTCTTAATGATATTTTTCTTATTAGAAGTAATAGTTTTAAGATTAACTGTTAAGGTTTCTACATCTTCTATTAATGGTACTCCCCAAAACGTCCCGCTTATTTTATCAAAAAGTAACCATGCTGGAAGATTTTTACCATTACTGCGTCTTGCCTGAAAAAAATTAAATAATATTAGTAAAATAAAAGAAATTACTTCTGCCAAGAAAACAATAATAGTAAATTAAATTAATTATATTTTTTCCATATTTGAACTGCTTTTACATAAAAGGACAAAAATATGCATTTGGGGAAATTTAGATTTTTTTGTAAAAACGATTGGCAAAAACTGTGACAAAAAAAAAATTTGGAACCTCTTTGTCTGCTAGATAAATTTTTATCTGAACCATGCACGCCCCGAGGGGGGGGGGCATTGTCCGTTGTTTTTTTTTTAACAATTTTAGTGTTTGGTCCTTTAGATTTCTAAAAAAAAACTGCCTGCGGCGCTGGAAATGGTTGCGGAACGCAAGTCCATAAGAAACTATTTAAAATATATATTTTAAGATTGAGATATCTTATAAATAATTATAATTTTCTTTGAAAATTCTGAGGTGTTGGTAAAATTATTTATAAAAGTATTCGCCTGCGGAACAATAACATGATTCCCGAGCCGAGTCCAAGTGCGGGCCATAAATTTTAATTAAAAGGTTTTTTTAAACGTTTCTTTTTTTTAATCTAAGCTTAGGTGTTATAATGTATTTAGAAAATGCGCGTCATTAAAAATTTTTGCCTGTGGCGCTAAACTGGTTAACAAAAAGGTGATAAACAATTTTAATTAATATAGCTATTATATTCAATAATTTGCATATGTCTGTCTTAGAAATTCGGCATTCTGGATATTTAAAGTTTTATAAATATTTTTCTTTTTAAATTGTTGCTGTTAGGAAAATACGGGAACTTGAAAATTAAAAAAAAAATCGCCTGCTAAATGCTGTGTTGGTGATGCAACTCAATTTTTTTATTATTAATCCCTTTCGCTCCAGACGGGTTTTAAAGGTCCCTATACCAGATTAAAACTTATGTGGAAAATCACGTATACGAATATCCAACCGTGGATATTCTGGTAAATTTTGCTATACTTAAAAATATCCATATGTAGATACAATAGAGCGGAAATGGTTAACCCCCCCAGGGTATGTATTCTCGGGCTCGAGATAACGCATTCCAGGGAGAAAGATGTTGTGGGTTGCATATTAGTTCTCTCGAAACGCAAAACTACTTATTCTTGAACTTCACTTCGCACGAAAATCGAGGAACTTTACTTCTACTACTCGGGAGCGTGAGAAGCGAGCGTTCACGGAAACTTTGACCCTATTTTCGCTTTGGTTTTGTGTTGTTAATTTTAATACCGTTTTATTTTATAATAGTTAATAAAAGAAGCTTTTTGTATTTAGAAATTATTATACATATTATAATAATATAACGATGGCCGATTTGGAAATTGTGGCGGCTGTTGCCCTTTTGGGAGATCTGCAAGATGCGGAAGACCATGAAGAACGAACAACGGAAAGTGTTGTCTAGGACCGACCCTTTTCAACTTTCCAAAAAGTGAATTCAGGACTAAACAGCCCACTATTGACAAGAAGGTTGTCCTGAATAAAATTTAAAAGTATTTTTTTTTGTAGACTTCTGGTGGGCGCAGATCTTTTTCTGTTTTTATTTTTATTTTCAGTCATTTCTTACACATTCATTTTTGGATATTAATTATAAAAATTATTCAAACCGCAGCAACTTGTTACAAATAAAGAAAATAATGAAAATAATGACAGCCTGCTGCGTGTCGTATAATCTGATTGGTTAAAATCCGCTAAAATACTTGGCAACGCTGCAGCCGGCTGCAGAGATCCCATCACGCTCACTACTATTCAAGAATAGCATTTTATAATTTTCGGGAACTTTGATATGATGTGATCAGTTCCCTTCCTACGAAAATTGTTCACGTTCTCTCGAGCCCTTTTTGAGAATTGAATAAACACTTTTTGTTGATAAATTTGTAAACCCCTCTATCAAAAATTCTGCGGGCGCCCCTGATCTGAACCCATTTTTCTTTATTTGTATAGCATATCGACAACCATGAATCATCTTCGATGATTAAGATTTATCATAAAATAATGTTTTAGGAAAATTACTCAGTACAATAAAAATACTTAAGCGTAATAAAATATTTAATAAGACAGGGCCACAAAAAAAATACCCTGAACTTTTGACGAGACAGGTCTACTCTTAGGTATTTTTCATCGCTGAATCTAAATCCGAAGTCAGATTAAGAAGTTTCTAATAATTTTTCGAGAAAAATACAAAAAACATGTTTTTCTATGGTTTTTGTATGTTTTTTTGGAATTAAAAAAAGACGAAAAACGATAAAACTAATCTGACTTCAAATTTGAATTATACGTATCAAAATACATCGAATCCATATTTAGTTTTTTTTTCACCAAATTTTGACCCTTGCAGGGCTTTGAAAACTGTAGCAGCGCAAGGGCAATTTTGGCGATTTTGAGGTTTTTTTGTGGTTAGGGCAAAACCAAAAGCCTTTGAGCCAATTCTGGTGGTGGATTCGGATTCAGCGTCTCAGAATACATAGGAATATATACCTCTTGTCTGTCACGCGTTGTAATGCGCTGCTATAGTTTTAAAAATTCCAAAATTTCATAAAAAAAAACTAAATATGGTTTTCGATGTATTTTGATCCGTGGAACTTAAATTTAAAGTCAGATTAGTTTTATTATTTTCCGTTTTTTCTTTATTTTAAAAAACCATATAGAAACCATAAAAAATCATAAAAAAAATATTGCAATGGGTAAACCCTATTGTTTTTATTATTTCGTCACGGTTCGAAATATAGGCCGGATAGCAAAAAAAATTGCCTTTGAAAGTGGTTTACACCAGTTTCCAAATCATCAAAACCCAGGGGCGATAACAACTCGAAAAGCAGATCATTTTTTCACTTTTTTTCGTTTTTTTCTTAGTATTTTACCATGGTAAAAAATGTATTTAAATTTCTACAATTACTTTATTATCGGCTTTTGACTGAACTTGAGGGCATAACATGCTTTATAATAAAATACAAATATATTTTTTTCCTTAAAAAAAATAAATTTTGAAAAATCTAAAAAAAAAGTGGATTTTTTCTGATTAATCCCGGCATTCCCTTAAATTGTGCGCTAAGGATCCTGAAATACGTAAACGCTATTTATTTTTAAATAAATGCAATTTCAGGGGGCGCTTTGATTTTAGTGACATACTTTCCGTTATCTCTTATATCGAGGAAATATTTTAAGAAAGCATTATGAACTTGTGTTCTACTAATCTTTAGAGTTCTGCAAGTATAATGCAAAGCTTAAAGTCCAGGGCCGAACTAAGGGAGGACGGCCAGGGGCGATAACAACTCGAAAAGCAGACCATTTTTTCACCTTTTTTGTGTTTTTTTACTATTTTACCATGATAAGAAATGTATTTTGGTGTTAAATTTCTAAAATTACTTTATTTTTGGCTTTTGATTAAATTTTTAAAAAATCAGAGGCATAATATCCTTTAACACGAAAAAAAAAATGGCCTGCTGTTCGAGTTGTTATAGCTCCTGGCCGCCCTACTCCAGTTCGTCTCTAGACTTTAAGCATTGTTTTATAATTGTAGAACTTTAAAGCTTAGTAGAACACAAGTTCATAATGATTTCTTAAAATATTTCTTCGTTATAAGCGATACGGGAAAGTATATACATATGTCACTAAAATCAAAGCGCCCCAACTCTTTAGCCCGACACCCCTAAATTCGCATTTATTAAAAAAAAATAGCATTTACGTATTTCAGGATCCTTAACGCACAATTTAGGCAATACCAATATGAATCCGAAAAAGTTCACTTTTTTTCGATTTTTTTATATTTATTTTTTTTATATTATTGGGTTTTGTTATAAAGTATATTATGCCTTCAATTTTTTGTCAAGTTTAGTCAAAATCCGATAATAAAGAAATTGTAGAAATTTAATACCAAAATACATTTTTTGCCATGGTAAAATACTAAGAAAAAACGAAAAAAAAGTGAAAAAA
>OY294049.1:24205226-24226299 GCA_958510825.1 Brachypterus glaber | reverse complement strand
TGAAAAAAAATCAAATTGCTCCATTTTCAACCAGTGTACCCCCTACTTTTTTGGTATTATTTTACTATAGTATTTAAAAAAAGTGGTTAGTAAAACTTTAGTACCTGTATTGTTTTATCATTTATACCTTTTTGTTAAAATTTAGGCAAAAAAGGAAAAGTAAATACAATTTTTCAGCAACGAATGATTTTTTGACCTGAAGGCCTCTAGTTAGTTCAATTTTTCTTTTGAAAATATTCAAAATATGCCAATAGTAAGATTTTCGCGCTAGTGACATTTTGTCAGCTCGACCCTTTCATCCCGAATCTAAAAAAAATCAAATTGCTCCATTTTCAACCAGTGTACCCTACTTTTTTGGTATTATTTTACTATAGTATTTAAAAAAAGTGGTTAGTAAAACTTTAGTACCTGTATTGTTTTATCATTTATACCTTTTTGTTAAAATTTAGGCAAAAAAGGAAAAGTAAATACAATTTTTCAGCAACGAATGATTTTTTGACCTGAAGGCCTCTACTTAGTTCAATTTTTCTTTTGAAAATATTCAAAATATGCCAATAGTAAGATTTTAGCGCTAGAGGCAATTTGTCAGCTCGACCCTTTCATCCCGAATCTGAAAAAAATTAAATTGGTCCATTTTCAACCAGTATGCCCCTACTTTTTTGGCATTTTTTTACTATAATATTTAAAAAATGTGGTAAGTAAAGTTTTAGTGTCCGTATCATTTTATTATTTTTAACTTTTTGCTCAAATTTACGCAAAAAGGAAAAAGTAAATACAACTTTCCAGCAACGAATGTTTTTTGGCCTGAAGGCCCCTAGTTAGTCGAATTTTTTTTTTGAAAATATTTAAAATATGTTATTAGCAAGATTTTGGCGCTAGTGGCATTTTGTCAGCTCAACCCTTTCACTCCGAATCTAAAAAAAATCAAATTGCTCCATTTTCAACCAGTGTGCCCCTACTTTTTTGGCATTTTTTTACTATAATATTTAAAAAATGTGGTTAGTAAAATTTTAGTGTCCGTATTGTTTTATCATTTTTAACTTTTTGCTCAAAATTAGGCAATAAAGGAAAAAGTAAATACAATTTTCCAGCAACGAATGATTTTTTGACCTGAAGGCCCCTAGTTAGTCGGAATTATTTTTTAAAAACATTTAAAATATGCTATTAGCAAGATTTTGGCGCTAGTGGCATTTTGTCAGCTCGACCCTTTCACCCCGAAACTGAAAAATATACATTTTTTGTATTTTCAACCAGTGAGCCCCTACTTTTTTGGATTTTTTTACTATAGTATTTAAAAAAAAGTGGTTAGTAAAACTTTAGTGTCTGTATCGTTTTATCATTTTTGCCTTTTTGCTCAAATTTAGGCAAAAAAGGAAAAAGTAAATACAATTTTCCAGCAACGAATGATTTTTTGACCTGAAGGCCCCTAGTTAGTCTAAATTATTTTTTAAAAACATTTAAAATATGCTATTATCAAGATTTTGGCGCTAGTGGCAATTTGTCAGCTCGGCCCTTTCAGCCCGAAACTGAAAAATATACATTTTTTGTATTTTCAACCAGTGAGCCCCTGTTTTTTTGGAATGTTTTTACTATAATATTTAAAAAATGTGGTTAGTAAAATTTTAGTGTCCGTATTGTTTTATCATTTTTAACTTTTTGCTCAAATTTAGGCAAAAAAGGAAAAAGTAAATAGAATTTTCCAGCAACGAATGATTTTTTGACCTGAAGGCCCCTAGTTAGTCGGAATTATTTTTTAAAAACATTTAAAATATGCTATTATCAAGATTTTGGCGCTAGTGGCAATTTGTCAGCTTGGCCCTTTCAGCCCGAAACTGAAAAATATACTTTTTTTGTATTTTCAACCAGTGAGCCCCTACTTTTTTGGATTTTTTTTACTATAGTATTTAAAAAAAAGTGGTTAGTAAAACTTTAGTGTCTGTATCGTTTTATCATTTTTATCTTTTTGCTCAAATTTAGGCAAAAAAGGAAAAAGTAAATACAATTTTCCAGCAACGAATGATTTTTTGACCTGAAGGCCTCTACTTAGTTCAATTTTTCTTTTGAAAATATTCAAAATATGCCAATAGTAAGATTTTAGCGCTAGAGGCAATTTGTCAGCTCGACCCTTTCATCCCGAATCTGAAAAAAATCAAATTGGTCCATTTTCAACCAGTATGCCCCTACTTTTTTGGCATTTTTTTACTATAATATTTAAAAAATGTGGTAAGTAAAATTTTAGTGTCCGTATCGTTTTATTATTTTTAACTTTTTGCTCAAATTTACGCAAAAAAGGAAAAAGTAAATACAACTTTCCAGCAACGAATGTTTTTTGGCCTGAAGGCCCCTAGTTAGTCGAATTTTTTTTTTAAATATTTAAAATATGTTATTAGCAAGATTTTGGCGCTAGTGGCATTTTGTCAGCTCAACCCTTTCACTCCGAATCTAAAAAAAATCAAATTGCTCCATTTTCAACCAGTGTGCCCCTACTTTTTTGGCATTTTTTTACTATAATATTTAAAAAATGTGGTTAGTAAAATTTTAGTGTCCGTATTGTTTTATCATTTTTAACTTTTTGCTCAAAATTAGGCAATAAAGGAAAAAGTAAATACAATTTTCCAGCAACGAATGATTTTTTGACCTGAAGGCCCCTAGTTAGTCGGAATTATTTTTTAAAAACATTTAAAATATGCTATTAGCAAGATTTTGGCGCTAGTGGCATTTTGTCAGCTCGACCCTTTCACCCCGAATCTGAAAAAAATCCAATTGCTCCATTTTTAACCAGTGTGCCCCTACTTTTTTGGTATTTTTTTACTATAGTATTTAAAAAAAGTGGTTAGTAAAACTCTAGTGTCTGTATCGTTTTATCATTTATACCTTTATGTTCAAATTTAGGCAAAAAAGAAAAAAGTAAATTACAAATTTCCAGCAACGAATGATATTTTTACCTGAAGGCCCCTAGTTAGTTTAGTTTTTCTTTTGAAAATATTCAAAATATGCCAATTGTAAGATTTTAGCGCTAGTGTCATTTTGTCAGCTCGACCCTTTCATACTGAAACTGAAAAATATACATTTTTTGTATTTTCAACCAGTAAGCCCCTACTTTTTTGGTATTTTTTTACTATAGTATTTAAAAAAAAGTATCTGTATTGTTTTATCATTTTTACCTTTTCGCTCAAATTTAGGTAAAAAAAGAAAAAGTAAATACAATTTTCCAGCAACGAATGATTATTTGACCTGAAGGCCCCTGAGGTCAAAATATAGTCACCCAGATTTATCTGTATCTGCCAGACCAAGTGGGGTCTACCAGACCCCGATGGGTCCAGCCAGACCCTTATTTGATTCAGCAATATATTTTTATGAACGCTTGTTTCCTTATTTTTTCTGCTAGATCTCGTTTAAAAATAGGGGGTCTGCCAGACACCCACTGGGGTCAGAAAGACCCCTATTTGAGCCACCAATTCTTTTGCAGGCTTAATATACAACCTCTTGGTCTACAACCTATGGTTTTTTAATGAATGTGTCCACAGTATCCATTTTACATCGGTAGGTTTCACCACAAGGTGTTCGACGCCATAGGTTCATTTATTTGTCCGTTAGATTCGTTTTAATTAAAAAAAGCCAAAAATTTCAAAATAAGAGACCATAATACGTATTTTTATTTTTTTCATGCCGCTTGCCTCAAATAGTGGACCGAAAAAAATCGTTGCTGGAAATTCGTTGCTAACTTCACACCGGTTTTCGAGATATTTAATAAAATAAATAAATAAACATGGGAAAAAAATAAAATGTTATTTTATTGGTTCGTACCAAATATTAATTATTAATAATAATGGAAAGTAATAGACCAAAAGATGGCGCAAGAACCTAAAAAAAATAATGTACACTATACTGCCGTCATATGAAAGACCCGCGTATCTCCATTTGACGCATAGCAACGTTTTCACGTCAACTCGGTGTAATATTTTGAAAACGCTGCCATTGACAAATGGAGATACGCGGGTCTTTCATATGACGGCAGTATAGTTAAAATTTTTGAAATATAGCGAAATTTGGAAAAAGAAAGCTAAATCTAGTAAATATTAAAAACACATTGTATAATACAGTGCGTAAAGTAAGTCTGGAATCACCCGATTAACTTTTCAGTTGCAAGTTAAAAAAAAGCTCGGACAGGTCGATTTTTATTTTTTATTTTGCAAATTTTGGTGTAAAAAAAGTTTTAAAAATTTTTACCCCCTGCACTCTCCCATCACAACTTTTTTTTTTCAAATAACAACCTACCCCTTGTGACACATCGTTGAAAATTTAATAAGCTTTCTAACGCTGTATGATAAAGCCTAATTTGTAAAAGAGCTTATAAAAAAATAGATGGCTATTTGAAAATAAAATTGGAATGGGTGCAAGGGGGTGAAAATTTTGATAACTTTTTTTACACCAAAATTTGAAAATTAAAAATAAAAATCCACCTGTCCGCGCGTTTATTTAAAAAAAGTTAATCGGGTGATTCCAGACTTAATTTACGCACGTGTTGCTTTAAATATTTACTAGAAAAAAAAAACTTTTTCTTTCTTTTTGCCAAATTTCGCTATATTTTAAAAATGGTAATTATAGTGTACGTTATTTTTTTAGATGAAGACTCTTGAATCCTTGCGCCCTCTTTTGGTCTATTATTTTTAATTAATATTAATAAATAAAATTTGATACGTAACCAATAAAATAACATTTTATTTTTTTTCTATCTTTATTTATTGATTTTATTAAATAACTCGAACACGGTAATATTTACACAAAAAATAAATATAACCGAATGGTTATACATTAATATATAACTTTATATACCTAACTTTAAAACTAAGCAAATTATTGCAAAAACATAAATTTTGCCCCTTTTGTCCCACTTATGGGACAAAAAATGAAAATAAAATTTTAAGTTTTAAAACCTGTGTTTCAATTTTTAAGTCTTTGTCTTAAACCGTTCTTAAGTTATCGTGTTGAAAAGTTGTACATTTTAAGAGAAAAATTAAAGCTTTGTGGTCTTTGCGCTATTCAATGAATTTTGACCATTTTTTTTTTAAACTTGTTTTTTGATGTGTTAAAACTTTGTTTTGCTATTAGATCTCAATCTCAATTTTTTTTGTTTTGTCGACCCTAGTATTCCGGCAAAATTAAAAAATGGACTTTTTTAGAGTCCCACCCCCTATAAATGTTTATTTGGATTATAAACCAACCCTCAACTTTTTTCAGGTCGCACCCGGGGGTTTTTGAAAGAGAAAACATGTTAAGTCTTCTTATTATTATTAAACCAAAAAACAAGATGGCCGACCTGTCAAAGTCATATCTTTCGAAAGGGAGGTCGTAGAAATTTGGTATGTCGGGTTGTATGTATTGAAAGTTTCAAATTTAAGGATTACTGACGCTAATTTGAATACGCCATTTTATATTTTATATTGTTATTGTCAAATTGAATTTAAAAAGCACATAATCAATTTAAAGGAAAACTTTATTTATAAATTAAAATAATTCTTGGTTTATAGAACTGCGTTTAAATTATAATTATAATTATATATAAAGATAAAATTTCCCAACGTTTCACCATTTATTGAATTGGCATCTTCAGGGGATAAATACCACAAAAATATTACTTAAAATACAAAGAAATATTTTAATTATTACATAATTAGAAGGAGAGAAAATACATATTTATTTATAAATTTAACTATTATAGAGGCCATATTGAACCCGCCATTTTAAATTTTTAATGCCATATTCGGTTTTAGCATTCTAAAATACCTTCCTACACCCATCTTTATTCCTGTAGCAAAAGTAGCTGGTTTTTTGCCATTTTTGGGTATCGCTCAGATCATAGTGCTATGGTGCATTCAACTTGGTCTGAATCTGCGAGCATTGAGTCAGTTAAAAATTAATACTTAATATTTGAATACTTATTCTAACTTGAAATATTATAGATTTCCATAGTTATGTAGTTTTTCTTCTGTAATGTGAAAGTTTCCGTGGACGTGTCCATTTGTACCTTTGTTGTCTCAAGTAGTGGTCTTTGCATGGTTTCGTGAAAAGCTCAAGTAACTTAACTGTCGAGCACCTTTAAACGGCTTTTGTTTTCTATTTAAAACAATAGGTAGGAGAAATCTACTAGATTTTAGTTGCTTTAAATAAGTTAGAGATAATAAAACATTTAAATATCGTCACTATGAATCAAACGTTACACTAGAACGGCTTCTTTGTTTGTGACAAGCAAAAAAATAGGTGAATCTTTTCAGTTGAGTGAATAATTGAACCAAATACAATTTTGACTTTAATTAGAATGAAAATACAGGGTTATTCACGGAAGTGGCCTATTAAACGTTTATGGAGAACCAATAACTTTAAAAGTCTGCTAATTTGCACTTTGGGGTTTTTGAATATGGCCTATCGATTAAAAATATTTTCATGCTTGTGCCACTTCCGGTTGTACCGGAAGTGGCACTTAACTTTGAGTTTTTAAATGGAACACCTCATATATTTTTTAATTTTTTAAATTTGCATTAAATTTGCTTTATTTTGATGTATAATACTTCATGTCTATCTTCAGTAGTTTTTGAGTTATTCAAGTTTTTAGCGAAAAATAAGTAAATTCAAGCACCCCTAAAAACAATAATTTCTCCTTGATTTTTTCAATTGGAGAAAAGATGTTTTGTGTTTTGCTCAATGATGCTTAAACGAATTATCCTATGCTAAAATGGAACCCAAAAATTATACAGGGTGTCTGAAAAAGCAGGTCAAATCTAACAAATTTAATATAGCCATAACTCATTTTTTTTAAATGGCACCCTACATTTTTTTTATTTGGTTAAATAGAGAATTAAATTTGCTTTAAAATAAGTATAGGATACCCTATACCTAACTTTAACCGTTTTTGAGCTATTTGCAAATTATTGTGAAAAAGCCGTATTTCTGTTAAAATTTGTTATATTTTATAAAATAGGCCAGAAAAATTAATCGATTTTTATTTATTTACCTCAAAGATCATTATATTTACCTTAAAACTGGATTTTCATGCGCCCAGTAGTGTACATTTCTTCTGTTAAAAATACCCTGTTGAGAAAATTTAGCCTCGTCCGTCCAAATTATTCTTTTTAAAAAGTTTTGTTTTTCTTGAATATTTATCAAAAGATTTTCACAAAAGTCCACTCTATTTTGAAAATCATTAGGTTTTAAGGCCTGTATTTTTTGCTTTTTGTAATCGTGCATCTTGTGGTTTTTAAAATTCTTTGGATGCTTGAATAGGAAATTCCCAAGTCGTAACTAGCTGCAGGAATTGAGGCATGTGGATATGCATAAAAGTAACCCAAAACATTGACTTCGTTATCTTCGTTGTTTGTATTTGGTTTCGTAAGAGATTTCACTGCATTTTCTTTTCCAAATTGCGAAAAATTTTTGTGTATTCTTCTAAATTTTTTACATGACATTCTTGGTAAATCAGGATATTTTGTATTAAAGTTTCTGCAGGTTCTACTAATTATTTTATCATTTTCACCAAAAATAGAAAATAAATCCAAAATAACAGGGTAAGAATAAGCCTCTGCCATTATTTTACACTAATTTATCACGATAAGAACGATAACATTTAGGTTAAAAGAAATAAAAACACAATACAATTTTAAAAATTTACGTAATTGCAGAAATACTGCAAAATACTTCTTTTTCACATTAATTTGCAAATAGCTCGAAAACGGTTAAAGTTAGGTATAGGGTATCCTATACTTATTTTAAAGAAAATTGAATTCTCTATTTAAACAAATAAAAAAAAATGTAGGGTGTCATTTAAAAAAAAAGAGTTATGGCTATTTTAATTTTGTTAAGTTTGACCTGCTTTTTCAGACACCCTGTATAAATTTTGGATTCCATTTTAGCTTAGAATGATTCGCTTAACCATCATTGAGCAAAATACAAAACAACTTTTCTTCAATTTAAAAAATCAAGGAGAAATTATTGTTTTTAGGGGTGCTTGAATTTGCTTATTTTTCGCTAAAAACTTGAATAACTCAAAAACTACTGGAGATAGACATAACGTGTTATACATTAAAATAAAGCAAATTTTATGCAAATTTTAAAAATTAAAAAATATATGGGGTGTTCCATTTAAAAAATTAAAGTTGAGTGCCACTTCCGGTACAACCGGAAGTGGCACAAGCATGAAAACATTTTTAATCGATTGCCCATATTCAAAAACCCCAATGTGCAAATTAGCAGACTTTCAGAGTTATTGGTTCTCCATAAACGTTTAATAGGCCACTTCCGTGAATAACCCTGTATATGTTTTTATTCATTTAGTATTTTTTTTTTTTTAGTCTGCCAAATTAAAAAAAATAGTAAAATTTTCCTACATAATGATATTTATACAGAGCGGTCCAAAAGTCACCCCCCCCCCCCCTCTTAACTTTTGAACCAGTTGAGATATCGACTTCAAATTTGGAACTTTTAAATAAGACAGCTTAAACTATCTTTTAGCATATATTTAATACTTTTAGCTCTTAAAATGTGGGCAGGGGGGCATGGGGGCACATTTTTTTAAATAGAAAGGGGGGTCGTGTGATACATCATTTTAAAGCTTATAAAATTCTCCATTTAACTGCTATTTTTTAATTTTTTTTAAACATTTTTTTTTGGGTTTAAAATAGGGTTGAAAATGGGAATTTTTGTCAAAATTTCTCTAAAAAATCCAAACAATTTTTTAAAAATGCTTAATTTCATAATGAAAAAAAGGTAAATCATACTTTTAGTTGACATAAATAAAAATTAACAAAAAAAAAACTTAAAAATTTATTTTTTTGGCACAAAAAACTGAAAAATCAAAACCTTAAAAAACATGTTTAAAAATTTTAAAAATATATGGTTATATAGAGAATTTTAAAGGCTTTAAAATGATGGACCGCAATGTATATACATATGTATTACAATATGTTTATATACAGCAAAAATTAAAATTATAATTAGTAAAATAAAAACATACTGTGACATAAAAATAGATTATTAAACTAGGACGAAAAATATTATTTTTTAGGATTACTACGGAGCCGAGGTTCGCAACCGTAACCACTATAAAAACAGTTTACGTCCGTGTATCATACACTTTTTTATTAGCTTGTAATGTCCTAAAAAATAAATTTGTATTTTTGACAATAAAAGGAAAAATTGTCGTTTTAGTTCAAATGTAATTAGCTTAAATATACAACCAATATATCAACCAATCAACTTCGACTATTTTACTCTTCGAACCAGTAAGAAAAGTCAAACTTTTTGTATAAATTTGTTACACAATAAGTGGCGCTTTCCGCGTCTCAGTACCTTTTGGACATTCACTGATTTACGCGATCATTTAAAATTTAGCACCGTAAAAAGTACGCCATGTCTCTAAGTACGAAATAAAAACAATAGGGTTTATGCATTGCATGGCCCCCATGCCCACCCCCCTAAATCCGCCGGGGTGTGGCAGAGGAATAAATTAAATCAATATTTTTTAACGTATGAAGATATCAGCTTACATTTTAATCCAAAATAGCATGGCAAGTAAATAAACCAATTAAATGCATATTTGATTACTAAATGGGCAGACAAAGTGATTTAATTCGTAATAGAATCATTTTATATTGGCTTATAACAGTTTATAGTGTGATTAAGAGTTTATATGGCACATATTAAAAACAATTAATTGCCTCTATTGGATATTTAACCTAGGACCAAATAATTTTTTATGACACCATTTAAATGAAGTCTATTATAATCAGTGTTCGTGGATTTTGTATTCACGCCAGGCGCAATCAGGTTATTTATATGTTCCTTAAAAAAAATCTGGCTGGTTCAATCAAATCAATAGTTAAATATGAAAAAAACATTTTCCACGATTAATTTGGAATGCAAGCAAAAACACACACTTTTCTAACAGAATAAATCAATTACAGTTTTAGATACGATATGGCTAGACCATATCAAGTATTAGAATAAGCACATGTCGTGCTATCTCTTGTCTATAAAAGTTAAGAAAAATGTAGCAAAATTAGCAAAAGAATCACCATCACCATCAACTTTGGAACGAATGAACAGAATTTGATGAAACTTTTTGCAACTTAAAGGTCATTCATGAGGTGGTCCAGTTTCAATTTGACGCTCGATAATTAAGATAAGACTAATCATTTTAACGCAATTTCACTTAAAAACGACTTAATTTGGTTCTACTACCAACCAAATTTTTAGAGAAATATCGGATAACTAGGATAAGCCGGATAACTTGATTAAGGGGTCACTTAAATATTACGATACAAAATCTTTTAAATGCGGCTATACTTTTTTCTCTGGACCTGTAATATTAAAGGCGTTATTTGATTATTACTTAACGCTTAAAGTTTAACAAGATTTTCTTTGTTATTTCGTTTAAAATAAGGTTGGTTGGACTCTTGAGCGCTGAAATAAAAATATTACTTTTATCTTTTAGAAATTTATCTTTAAGATAATGACATCACAACGCACTAACAGTGCGTTGTGACGTCAGCAGCTTGCCGAGATGGAAGGACAACTATAATTTAGCTTAGATGACGTTATAAATCTACAAGTTCTGTGTCTCTAAAAAGTAAAAAATAAAAACTTTTCGCAAAAAAAATGAAGCGACTTCTATGTCTCTAAAAAGTAAAAAATAAAAAAATACTTAAGTCGGTACCAATTTCATAATAAACAATAATAAAAAAATAATTGTTAGTAATTTATTTAGGGAATGGTTAAATTGTGACCGATTACTTTTTAGAGACAAAAGTCAGTTAAATTTTTTTGCGAATTTTTTTTATTAATATATAATTCAAATATAAAAAAAAAAACTACAATATTCTTATTCTTTAAAAGCATTCCCATTATTTTTTACATCCGCAGTTTTGGAAAATTTTAAGCATTTAGTTCTAAAATTTACTACCTTAATAAACTCTAACTTTGGCACAATTCTTTGCAAAATTATTTAGGAAATGAGAATATATGGGCAATAAATCTTACAGCATTTGTGTAACTAAGTGTTCTATAGAAGAGAATTTATGTATAGTATGTTTTTTTATTTTCACTATAATCGACGTTAAAGAAAACCACTCTCGAATCTTTATTTATATTTAAAGCAGCGATTTATATTCTGGATGTGATTTCTAGTGCCATTACCAGTGTTGAATTATACCGTCTGGCACTTCCCTAATAACTTAATGTCACGCTTTTACCCCGCTATCGATTAGAGCAGCCGGGAAAACTCATTGCATTTTTCCCTGATTTTATCGTTTTCGCTACTCATAAAACTGGAAATGCCATCTGCTATTATTTATATTGTTTTACAGTCCTTTAGAAATGTAAAATTATTAGTTCTTTGGCATTTAGGGTGATAATGCTGCCCTCCTAAAGAGGAACGCTGCATGTACACCTGACACATACGGTTTTCGAGGTTAGCATTATTTTACTACGGAGAATAACGGTATGTACCAATCCTAAGGAAATCTGCAATAAGTGCATCGAAGATGTTACTTGCCGCGTTCTTCTATGTAAAATTTTGTTTTGAAAAGAGAAACAGGATAAAGCAAATATAAAAGAAAGCAAAACTATGGGTATTCAAGGTAGGGACACTAGATCTAGGTCTTAAGTTAGCAAGGCGACACTCTGTCGCCTTGCTAACTTAGGGAACGTTCAAGTATTACGTAACGCAAATTTTGATCATTTTGGACTTTTACTAGTAGATATATCTATTTAAATAAAATAAATAATAATATAATATAAAAACTGCTGCCAAAAAAATAATACTTTTCCTTATATGCCTAGGTTTATTAAAATAAAAAACAAAAAAAAAACATTAAAAAAAAAATAACGTAAAATTCATTTTTCAAAAAAATATCTTAAAAAAAATATCTTTTTTTCTTTTTTTTTGAAAATTAATTTTTTTTAAGTACATATTTTAGGAAAATGGAATATACCATGTACTGTGAATAGTATATAATGGAATGCGTAGCACTACATATCTTCATGGCTTGTTATATTATAAGGTATCAAAAATGTATATTTTTACAGAAAATCATAAAAAATATTTTATGTTATAATTTATTTCAAACGTTCCCTTGCACGTACAAAAGAATTATACGTTGAATTAGATTTTATTTTAAATATGGATACTTTCCAGAAATTAAAAGATTTTTTAAATACCAAAAAGCGTAAATATAGTTTAAAAGTTTAGATATTATTTCGTTTATTAACCCCTTTCGCTCCATTGTATCCACGTATGGATATTTGAAGGTTTAGCAAAATTTACCACAATATCCACAGTTTGATACCTATTTGTTTACGGGATTTTCCATATACATTTTAATCTGGTGTGGAGACCTGTACGTTGAAAACCCGGCTGGAGTGGAAGGGGTTAAAAAATTAAAATCCATGCCAAACATTTACATAGAAAGAACGCGGCTTCTTCGGTGTACTTACCGCAGATTTCCTTACGATTGGTACTTTCCGTTATTCTCCATAGTAAAATAATGCTAACCTCGAAAACCGTATGTGTCAGATGTACATGCCGCGTTCCTTTTAGGAGGGCAGAATGAACAATAATATTTATTTATGTAAACATATGATACAATATTTAGTTGCTAAAAGCACACAACTAGGAAATCTTAAATAAAATAACATTTGGAATAAAAAGTAAAATTGTTAAGAAAGTCCATCAGACAAAAGAATTTTCTATACATTTGTGTTTTAGTATCATGCCTTTCTCTTTGATGATGAATTTTGCACTCTGCATTTATGGATTACTTGAGATAAAAATCTGAAAATGTAATAATTTCGGCAAATAACTAAAAAAGATGCAGAATGTAAAAATTAAAATAAAGCTTTATACTACTTAGTTCAGAACTAGGTAATACTTATATAAACCATCGTATTAAAAATAGTGTTTTTTTCTATTTTGCAACTCTTATAAGCTCATAATCACACGCATTTTGCGTGTTCTTATAGGCCCATAAGAGGTCTCTACTTTTTTTCTTTTGAGTTGGCAACAGACCTGGCCTATCGCTTGACGTTTTCCGTGCAAATGTCAATGTCGCTTTAAAGTTGAATTTTCTACAAAATTTTGTGTGTATTTTTACCATGTTAAAATTGTGGCTTGGTTAATTGCAGTAAAAAAGAGAGAAGATGACTATAAAATATATCAAAATACCATTTGTTCTTAGAATTTTAAACATGGTGTAAACTGTAATGGCAATCCAAAACAAAAATCCCTAAATCAGTCATCAATTTAAATGTAAGTTTTTTTTTTAATTTTAGAGCAAAATAGAAAAAATTGTAAATTGTATAATGCACTAGTTTCATAACACGTTTTTAGCGCACTAGTACTTTATACTTGTACACGTGCGCTAAAAACGTATGTTATGAAACTAGTACTTTAATATACTATTATTTTGTGTATTTGGGCAAATTATAAAATAATCATTTACATGATTAAGTAATTATTTAAAGTTTAAGTTTAAAACAATGTTGGTAAATTGAGTGATAATTAACTTTCTTTGACAATTTAATCCATTGCCTTTCAGATAACTTGTTGGACTAATTTAAAGCAATTGTTTTCCGTAATCAGATACTGGTTTCCTGTAAAACACATGCATCTTAATACATAAACAATTTCTAATGGCACTATTTCATTTAAGAAAATGTTGATATCAGAAGAAATTTATACAGAACACGTACTACTTTATTTTATGGTCTTATTTTAAATTGCACCATTTGCAAGATATGGATATGCAGCACGTGGTCACATGAAGTCCGTTATAAAAGAGTCATTGCGATTATGATTTTTTAAACAAAGAGAGAATATTTTTAGCAAAACTTGAAAACACAGTAAACATAATGCGACTCGACGATTTTTTATCGCGCTTAACGGTATAATTCAGTGGATATAAATAACCTTAAAACAATAATAATAATAAAAACTTCTTTTATTAAAGATAAAACTAAGTAACCTACCTAGTTACCTGCCTACCCTACACATTAGTAGGCACTGATGATAAACAGTCAGATATTGATTGACATTTGTCAATTTTCTTTTACATAATTTTTAAATATTTATACATAATTTTGGCATGAACTAATTAAAAGAAACCGTATATAAAAAAGCAAGAAATGACACTGGCTGTATGTGCTAAAGATGTAAAATTTTACAAGTGGCCTAACTTAGAACTTTGTGCAGTGTATGGACAAGAGGACTGCATAAGTTTCAAATCAATATCCTGGTGTTGCGAGGGCAAGCAACTAGTAGTAACTAAGTCTAAAGGTCCTCCAGCTCTTCTCTATGCTCCATCGAAAACTTGTGAAGACGTTATTGAACCGTTTCATATACTGAATAACACTGCGAGTATAGCTACTTTTACTAATACCAACAAAAATCGAATTGCAGTAGCTGGTGCAGAGGGTAAGGTGTATTTATATGACACCTTGAGTAAAGAAATAGTTCAAAATTATTCTCAACTGTCATCGTCTGTACAAAATTTAGAATTTACGGCAGGAGACGAATGTCTGGCAGCAGGATGCATCACAGGACGGATTTATTTATACAATGCCAGCAGAAAGCCTTGTGCCAGCTTCCTGGTGCCAAATAGCTATTCGCTTTCAACCATGGCTTGTAACAGAACATTGCCAAATTTAATCGCTGGAGCCAGTAAAGAAGGAATTCTCGGAGTCTGGGATGTGGAGTCCGCTGATAACAAACTAACAGGCAGGAATCATAATAACATAGTAACAGACATTGCTTTTCAAGGAGATAGTATTTCTACTGTTGGCGTAGATGGAAAATTTGTAACATACGATTTGAGAGTATACAATTGCATACACACTCATAATTTAAATTCGCCTTTATCTGCTCTAGCGTTTATACCGGAGAAATATGAAATGGCGGTTAGCACGTGTAATGGTCAGATAAGGTCCTACGATATGAGGTTTATGACTTCACCGTTACACACAATCGTAGCATACAGTAGCTGGATAAAGAAGATAGCTTTTCCAAATGTAAAAATAGAAGAGAAAGTATTTCGCAACCCAAGAAGTAGTTTTTCATCTCCGAATAAATCTTCTGTCGACGAATACATACCTCCGTGTGAATATAATTATTTTCTTTCTGAAGCAAACTCATATGCAAGTGACAATGGGTCGATAGAAATTGAACTGCCACCTAGCGCATCAAAAGTAGATTTAGTTAATAAATCAAGAAAAGTTTCAAGTATGGAACTAAAAGAATTTTCCAAAATGCTCGAAGAAAGAATGAGACATTCGAAAAATAATTTTGAGGAACTACTCATGTCTAAATTTTATGGTTTACGAATAGAAATAAGTAAACAGTTTATTGGTTTGGAAGAAAAAATTTCAAGCAGTTGGATAAACTTTGTAAATTACTTAAAAACTTCTTCTGAGTCGAGCTCTAATTTGTCGAAACACACCAGGCAAGGCAATTCCAATTGTTCGTCTCTGAGCAAACGAAAGGACAATTCTTAATTGTTCATGAAAAGATCAAGTCATTTAAGTTCCAAAACTAGGTTTGATTTGTAAAACGGCAATACATATTAAATATATTAGTTTTTTAGTATTATTTTTCTATTATACAAATTTACTTTAAGCCTTTTTTTTCTGTGTTCATATAAAAAAAAGTTTTTCAGGACTGATCGGTGTTACGAAGGGTATAATCAGATACATTAAAGTGCTAAAACGATTACTGAAAATTAGCCATCGCTTACATTAGTTTATATTTGTACGTGCCAAGCAAACATAATTACTCAACTAAAACAGTAATTGACAGAAATTGAGTTTACATTTATAAATTAGATATTGTTAAAGTTAAAAGGTTTACCTTTATGGTTTACTTTGGGCACAAACTACTTTATGCCCTAGTTAATTTGCCTGGCAAATAGGACAATAGATTTCTAGCTATTTCATGCTGGTGCTTTCAGAAGCATTTGCTCATAATTCGAGGAACTCCAGGAATGCAATATGCAAGGTTATAATGCATACCTATATTCCGTAAAATAGATAGATATATTGATAAACAAGTAAAACAATTAAAATATTAAAAATACTGCTGACAACAAAATAATACTTTTCCCTATAGGCTTAGGTGCATTAAAATCAAAAACAAAAATTCTTCAAAAAAGTTTATTTTTTCGTAAAAACATTTTTTTTTTGAAAAATATTGTTTTTATCCCATTTTAGCCCTTACCCCAACCCGATTTTTACGAAAAACAATCCCAGCCTAGAACTTTGGATAATCAAGCTGTGGTCCAAATTTGAAGTCTTTAGCCCGAAGCGTTCTTGAGTTATTGTGGCACAAATTTTCCGGACACAGACCGACAGACAGATTTTTTTTTACGGAAATCATATTTTTTGATATAAAACGTTCAGAAATGTAAAAAAAGCAATAAAAATTTTTGGATTTTTTTTACTAACGCAAGACTTTCCTTGGGGAAAGTAAGAATAAATTATTATTTAATTGTAAAGTAATTCATTATTATTATCAATCATTAATTTTAAAGTAATTTAAACAATTTTAAAACAAATCGCTGGTCTACTTCTAATGTGGCGTATTCCAAAAATGATTTTTTCGCGCCATTTGGTTTAAAAACCAAATGCACATAATGTAAAAATATATGGTAAGCCTCAGTTAATCCCAAATCACTTAAATTATATTTTTCTTTCTAATAAGCCGTATCAAAATCAGGTGATTCTTTAACTATAACCTATAATAACATATAATTAAAATCAAGGAAGTTACGTTTTGATTTGTTAATAAAATTTTCTAAAATAGTTTTTAATAATTCATTTGGCAGTACTGCCGCGCTAAGCTGAAAGGTCCTATCTGTGTATGTAAAACCTATGTAGATAGGACCTTTCAGCTTAGAACGGCAGAGTATATCTACTCGGTACCTTAAATTAAAAGAGATAAACAGCTTTTTGTTCGCCTTGTATAATTTGTGATTTGGGGAATACGCCACATTATAAGTTTAACAGCAAAATGTGCCACTGTATTAACTTTGAAGTACTGGCCTATTTGGAACAACTTGCAACGTTTGTTTTTTATTACTGCAACATTTGTTCTAGTATATAACAGTTATAATAAGGATTACTCTGATTTGTCTTACTAAGATTAAGTATGTGTAAGTCTGTGGTTACAGTATACAGTAAAATAACAATCGATAATAATACGAAAACTTTGAGTACTACTTAGTAATAAAATCGGATAAGATTTTTACTGAGTGTGCTATAGGCATGTCTTTTTATTGCATTTTTGTACTATTCGAAAATATGAGGTAGATTTAACTCGAAATTTGTTGGTCGTTTTTTAGTGGTCATATATTTTTCAAAGAATAATTTCTATTTATCTATAAATATGGAGCAAATATGCAAAAACCGATAAATCCACTTTTTGCATATTTTGACCTAAGTATCGATTCTTACTAATTTTGTAGAGCTCTAGAGCTTTCTTGATATAGCGCATCATATACAAGCAAAAGCCCATAATTATATGACCCATGAACAGTTTTCGCCAGTTTTAGAATTTTTTAAATTTTTTTGGGACTGTACAAGTTTTCTGATAATATCACAAAATTGGATAACATGGATTTATCGGTTTTTGCATGTTTTCTCCACAAACAGGCTATAGGGTATAACAAATATGCTTTTAATCAGCTTTCGTTGATTTTACCCAACAAAACTTCAATAAAAGCTTAAAAGTATTATTGTTATAATTATTACAACGATTTGTCATTATAATTTTATCATAATGCTAGTCGAGATTAACTAGTAATTTTAATCGTCACTTATAGATAGTTAAGAATAATTATTACTTACACGCGATATATACACAGCGTGTCAAAGTCCGCCCCCCCCCCCCCTTTTACTTTTGAACTGCTTAAGATATCAACTTGAAATTTACAACACATAAATCGTCACCCCAGTATTGGTTTGTCGTATCACCAAAAAAATTCCATTTTCGGGAAATTGAGTTTTAAGATATTTTTCAAAATATCTTGTAAATCTTATGCTGGATCAGTTTCAACTCTTTTTCTTACAATAGTTTAATAAAAATAGTATACAAAAGTGTTTTTATTTAATTAATTGAAGGTTCCATTTATTTTATATAAGAAAAACCATATTGGAGATACGAGAATTTACGTTTTTTTTTTCAGTTTTGGTTTGTTGTATCTCTAATAAGAAACCAAAAAACTAATTAATTAATATCTTAATGACATGATTTTATTTTTGGAAGAGTAAAAAAGGGTTATTAATATTTTAAAATAAAGAACTTTTAATATTTACTTTAAATAAAAAAAAAGTGAGGTTATGTTTAGGATTTTTTCTAAATCATTAAAAATCAATATATAAGTATAATTAAACCAAGTTTACTTACATTTTGGTATAAACTTGTACATGTACATGTAGTATAATATACTGTGATGGTATACTGTATGCAAATCATAGGATTTTAAAAGTAAATTTGAAAATATTGAAAATTAGAAAATTTACAATTTTGTCGAAGGTGCAGCACCTCTAGGTGTTCGGTTCTTTTGACTCTCTCTGTATATAAATACCTATATATTTTTTTTTAACTGCACTATAGTAATAGTACACATAATAGTTTTAATTTTTGTCTTATAATCAGTAGTCGGCGTAAACACGTTGAAAATAAACACAGAAACATAGGCTTACGGAATAATTTTGCCGAATTCTGAGGGAAATATGTATAACGGTCACTAAATCGAAACATTTGACGACTAATTTGTTACAAACAATAATATTGATTATACATATGTATGTATATATCGGTGTCTTTCAAAGAAAAAACCGATATTCGATTTTTATCTTTTATGAATAGGAAAGTTTTTAATTTTTATTTCTCGATAACTTTTTTCCCACTTTACTCATTTAAATGGAATCATTTAAAAAAATCAAGATAAAAATAAATAAAAATGTAAATATTTAAAACCTAGAGCAACGCTAGAGTCGACGCGGTGCCTATGGAGTACTGGAAATTCGCCGAGTACTGCTTATAATATTCTTAGAGTTATAAAGCGAGATTCCAAAATGATATCTAATTTTCCTAAATAGGATACATACATGTATGATATAATATTTAATTGAATATTGAATAAGCTTTCTTGATGACAGGTTATTATTAATAACTTATTTTTAAAGATAAGTAAAATCAAAAGAAAAAAAAGGATGGCTAACTTGTTTTCTTTGTAGATATCCACTTTAAGAAAGTTAAATCTAATTGCAATAAATTAAAAATTTAATTTATTTTATTGGCGGATTGTTTATTTAATTAACGGATTGTTTATTCTCCTCTATTTAAGTTAAAATCCGTTCTACATGTTTTAATTTTTATCAATAAAGCTGATTAAAAATCCCATTACTTTTAATAAAATTTCACTGGTAAAGTAAAGTAAAGTAAAGTAAAGTTTTATTTAACCATCTTTGATACAAATTAAGTATATATGGCAAGTCATTTATCCTGCTTGGATGCAGGTTAACAAAACAAACACAAGATATATATTACAAACTACAAAAATACATGTATAAGAAAAAAAAAATAAAAGTTAAAAAACAAACCAAAAACTCATACACGAAATTAATTGTAGTTTATAAGTTATATCGAAAATTTAAAAGCATAAATAATAAAAACTGGCATATTGTAATCGCAATAGCAATAAAAATTTCTTAAAAGAAAATACCTAAATAAACGGTTAAAAAAAAAAAAAAAAAAAAAATGCTTTAGATTATGTACTAAAGTTATATGAATAATATTCGTTTAAGGTGTAAAAACATCCCTGAACCAAAAATTCCCTAACCTTATTTTTAAATAAATTAACTTTTTGTATACTTTTGATATTATCCGGTAGAGCATTGTATAATGATAGACCTCTGTAGTACGGAGACTTTTACTTTGCCGTGTTATGAGAGGGAACCATTAATGATTCCTTATTACGAGTATCGTAATCATGCAAAGCAGAATTAGTACAATATAGTGAAAAATTTTTCCTTACATGAGTTAAACAACTTAATATATATATTGAAGGAGCAGTTAATAAATTATTAAGTTTAAAAGCATTTCTACATGTTTCCCTATAACTTAAATTAAACATTAATCTAATTAGCCTCTTTTGTAGAATAAAAACTCTTGAAAACGAAATTGAAGAGCCATATGCTATAATGTTATAAGAAACATGAGAATAGGCTAGTGCATAATAAACATTTAAAATGGCTGGCTTGTTTAACGAACTTTTAAGTTGGCGTATTGCAAAGTATGCTGTATTCAGTTTTTTACAAACATTGTTTATATGAGGCTCCCAGCTTAAATTTTCATCAATAGTCGTACCCAAAAATTTAACATTAGTTGATAATTTTATATTATCAGGAAGTAAAAAATCTGATGGTAGCCTTTTTTTATTAAAAAAATTTATGGCCATAGTTTTTTTAGAATTAAGAATTAACCTGTTTCTTTGACACCAAGAACTTAGCTCGTCAATTACACGAGAAATCAATTTTTTTAAAATTTCAATATTTTTACTCGATAAAACTATGTTTGTGTCATCGGCAAACAGTATTAGTATGCCGTTTGATATAAACAAGTCAAGGTCATTTATAAATAGTAAAAACAATAGAGGCCCTAAAATTGAGCCTTGTGGTACACCTGTATATGTTTTGCGGGAGTGAGACTTAGAATTACCTAGAGATACTATAATGTTTCTTAAACACATATAAGACTCAATCCACTTAAGTATGTTCACGGGGAATCTCATCTCGCGTAATTTCGTTATTAAAAAATCCGGCCTTACAACATCGAAAGCTTTAGTCATGTCGAACAAGAGTGATACTACGTAATGTCCAGAGTCAAGCTTAGAAAAAACATAATTTAAAAATTCGCAAGTTGCAGTTTCAGTGGATTTTCCTGATCTAAAGCCGTGTTGACAACTTGAAATTATGTTATTTTGGTTTAAGAAATCTACCATTCTGTTAAAAACTATTTTTTCTAAAACTT
>OY294049.1:24084388-24205026 GCA_958510825.1 Brachypterus glaber | reverse complement strand
ATAAGAAAGTTATATATCTGTCACTAAAATCAAATGGACAGGAGACAGTGAATAGTACCATTTCATCCTTTTTGGGGATCATCATCATATTTTTATGGGCTCACAATTCTTTACTTATTTAACTTTGCTTAACCGGCTAAAGGTTCATATAATGGTTTAGGTCCGTGGCATTTTGAATTCATGTTACTGTACCATCATTTTCATAGAAAACGCTCACAGAACCCTGAGGTAACCCAACATTTTAAATTTTTAGTTGTGGTATATGTACTTTACTAAGATTGACACTGACATTTTCCGTAATAATTAAGTAAGGTTAAAGTACAGTCTATATTATATAGTGCAAGTCCTATAACTGTCTTTAAGCATATATGCTTATAAGCAAAAAGGTTAACAAATTTTATTATAAATGATATTTTTATAGTATGTCTCCAGATAGAGTTACAAAGAGGAATTTATTTTTTATTTTTGATTTGATCTCAAAAAAAGTCACTCTTTATAACTTGCCCTGCTTGATTTTAAACTCACAAAACATTAAGCGCTTTTTGTACAACTCTTACGGTTCATGGGATAATGTTTTTTTCTTCAAAATAGTGTCTTCAAAAATATAAAGAAAAAAAAAACATCATCAAGAGTGACTTATTTTAAGATATCAAAAATAAAAAAATCTTCTTTGTAATTCTAACCTAACAGTTGGTTTGTGTAATTTGGTGTAATTTTTGTGTGCCAACCCTCAATGATGGCCTGTCGTAATTCTTCAGCATTATGACCCAGGAAAGTTAGTTTCTTCCCTCGCTCTGACTCCGGTATGGAAAGGGTTTTCCCGCAGATAATTCATTAATTGCATATCTTCTTCTGCACTACTCATTCTACTTCGAACAGAACCCCGCTTTCTGCTAATCTGTCCAGTTTCCTCAAGTTTTTTCTTTGCTCGCATTATAGTGCTGTTTGCAACATTTAATTCAGTGGCTATTTCACGTATACTTATCCCGTCATTTATTCTTGCTGTTATAATACATTTTTGATAATTTGTAAGCTGCGGCATAACTAATGTGAATTATTTTGACAAGTAATGTCATAATAATATTTGACAAATAAATGTCAAAGAGACCTTGATAAAGTTTAATATAATCTGTAACATTTTTAGGTGTAAGCGTTTATTATGAAAACGATGGTACACCCTAAATTGTGGCGATTTGCGTTTTGGGAACAAGTGAACAAATAACAGTGACCACTTCAATACATGCTTTATATCTATAACATTTTATTTGAATATTAGCAACATACAGGATACACAGTGCTGATGATTCCCATAAAGGATGAAATGGTACTATTCAGTGTTTCCTGTCCATTTGATTTTAACGACAGATAGATAACTTTCTTATATATATTTTTCGGTTATTAACCGACAAACATGCAGTATATATTTTTATAGGCTGTCAATTCTTTACTTATTTGTTAATAATATACACTGCCGCGCATTAAATTCCGGACACCTAAAAAATTTTTTAAATTCAAATATTTCGAAAACTAATTAATGGATTTGACTGATTCTTTTTTTGTGTTGAAGATTAAATATTCTCTGTTTGTTTTAAGAATGATTAATTTTTTTTTGTATTAACAGCAACAAATAATGTACAACTATGTTTTTTACCCCATCTTCTAGCACTTGCATGGTACGCCACTGCAACTGTATATCAAATTATTAAAGTCTTTCTTATTGCCGCAGTTTTAATGAATATTTTCTTTTTTATTTTTTTACATTTTTACTACTGGTTTAGGAGGTAATAGGATTTTCCTGAAAGTTGTCATTTTTTCAGTTAACTTAAAAAGTACTACATGAATTTTATTGATGCTGTGCTTTAAATTTGAAGCTTAACCGAGTTAAGTTTTTCTTCTAAACAAGTTTATCAAAAACATAAATTGGGTTTGAAAAACTTGAGTACAAGAAAAAATAGGGTCACTCCGTCCGGCGGCAGTTCTGCGAAATCACAGTTGCCCCGGGATGAAGAAACTGTAGAAGAAGAAGTAAAAGATATGAGCGTAGAAGAAGAAGTAAAAGACATGAGCTTGAAATAAAAAACTCTGCTGATTTAGTACTTTTTGAGTTGACTGAAAAAACGACAACTTTCAGAAAAATCCTGATATCTCCTAAACCAAAAGTAAAACAGTAAAAAAATAAAAAAGAAAATATTCATTAAAACTGCGGCAATAAGAAAGACTTTAATAATTTGATAAACAGTTGCAGTGTCGTTCCAAAAAGTCCTAGAAGATGGGGTAAAAAACATAGTTGTACATGATTTGTTGCTGTTAATACGAAAAAAAAAACAAATTTAATCATTCTTAAGAATTTATTTATTTATTTGTACAAAAATAAACCAATGTACATTTTATAGTGTACTATGAACTAAGAGTTTGTGTGCGCACTCCAGATGTCATAAGAATTGGATTAGATCAATAGTTTTAGCAAAAAGAATCTGTTAATGGTAAAATTTTTGACAAATTTTCAATTTTAGTCCGCAAATGGACACCACAACAATTTTCCTCAAACACGACTTAGTTGACAAAAAAACGCATATTAAAAAAATTGTTTAAAAATAATCCCTTTGTATTATATCTTGTTAGAAAATACATAAGATGAAAAAAATTTTCTGATAGTTGTTCAACTTTCTGCAGCACCTCTTTTTCTGTCAGCGCTATTCAAAAATCAACTAACATTTTGTTTTGAACAAATAGTGCTCAGAAAATATTTTTTTTAAATGAGACAGGAAAAATACAAAACCTAAAATAACTTTTAAATCATCAACAATTGGATAACAACATATTTGGTTATTTTGATTCGAAAAGACCTCCTTCACCACCCTCTTTCGTTGATTGTCTACTTTTGGGACACCCTGTATTAGGATTATACCAAATATCCTTTAAGGACTAAATTAAGTTTAGTTATTGTAGCTTAAAATTGCATGCACGTTACACTACTAATTTTTCATGCTCTCTCATTTTCCACGTAAAATAAACTTTTGCCTTAACCTTGGCATATTGTCTACATACATATCATTTATTTAGACTTGTATATTTTCTTAAGACTAAAGATATTTACACTGTGAGTTACTTTACATTAATCTTCACGCTTTTTTTCTTATCGGAATAAAATAAACAAATTCTGCTTTTTATAGATAATTAGGTTACTTTTTCCTGGAAACTGGTTTACTTCATTAAAAAACATGTTTGATGTTTAATTCCACATAAAAATATAAAAACAAAATATAAAATATTCGTAAACTTTGAACGCATAAAATTAAATACTTAAATTTAAGTACACGTTTAAATATTTAAAGTTTGGTTTACCATATAATTAAAATAAACTAAGAATTTGACCAATGAAATGACAGATTTATTTGTCACCTTTCATTTAACTGGTTAAAGTTTTAGTTTAGTGTTAATATTGGGTAAACTAACATTTATCCAGTATGAGCCAAATTTTAATTATTGGAAAAATAGAATAAAAAAAACATAGGTTCAAAAGTTTATTATCGATGATGAATCATCAGTGATGATAAATTATTATTACGTGTTGGATGCATGGGTATGACTCAAGAGTATAGTATTAAAATATGAAGATTTCGCATTTGTTTAGTTTCGTAAAGGTGATATTGAAAAGTGACCTAATGTAATAAGATTTATAATAAATAGATTTTCATCAGCAGACCACTTTTTTTACCACAATGAAAATAGTATATTGTTTTACTAAGAGGAGAAGTGAAGCTTTCTTTTACTAGTCTGTAGAATTTAGACGCGAAGCGGAGTCTGGAAATTACAGACGAGTAAAAAAAAGCACTTTTACTCTGAGTGAAACATACTATTTTTTCTTCAAGGATGCTTGAATGCTTATTTTTTTAAATATTAATTGTTGAATTTAATTTATTCAGTAATAAATTATGTTTTTTTATTAAAATAGGCCAATAAAACCCCTTTCGAAATAAACTTAGACCTTTCTCATCTCATTTTAAATTTTTTTCGTAGGCTAAATCGTACACTTTTCGCGATTTCGATGGTAACTTGTCTAATGTAGCATTTGGACTTTTAATAATATTGTTTTGTAAGTTTTAAATTATTTAGGTACCTAAATTTTTTATTTTTTTTTCAACAAAAAAAGTGTTTTTTTTTTTGTTTTTAACCAAAAACCAATGGTCCTATCTTACGACCAAATAGTACATACCAAATTTAAAGTTGATTTTGCAGTTATCGTGGCAGATTACAGATAGACCATAGGCAGACAGAGAGATTGATATCATCCTGAAAATAGTTTTAATCGTCCTATGAGACATTAAAATTGATATTTTCGTCCTTTCCTCGGTTTTGAATGTTTGCACGATATTTTCCCCTCCTTGATGGAGGCCGGGAAATTTAAATCTAATTTTTCTTTTTAAAGCTTAAAACGCGACAATAGGAAACTCACAATTTAGGCACGTACCTTGTAAAATTTACCGCTTTTCAACGCGAGGTTTAGTTAGTAATCACAATAACATTTGGGATGCGTGCAGATCTAGGTCCGTAAATTACACTAAAAAATACGGACAGACTAAACCTAACCTAAAGCTACACTCAGAGAAATGATTTTTTTTATTTCGCCGAAGTAAAGAAAATAAAATAATTACCCGTTTATTTACTGGAGTTCACGGTCTTAAGTTCGAAAAAAAATTGTTAAACTTTAATATGATTCTAGCATATGCCATAAGATGGCCCAGTTCATTCAAATCACCCAAGAAAATATTTCAATATTCATCATCTTGAACAGTTTTTCAGAGGTGTGACTGCTTTTTCTAATTATAATAATGCATACTTATTAAGTTATTAGCAGTACTCCGCGAATTTCCAGTACTCGCAGAAGTGCCGCGTCGACTCTAGCGTTGACGCGAGGTTTTAAATATTTAAATTTTTATTTCTTTTTATCTTGATTTTTTTAATAAATAAAAATTAAAAAATTTCTTATTCTTAAAAATTAAAAATTAAATATCGGTTTTTTCTTTCTAGACATATGTATAGTTAATATATATATAGTCAATATTGTTGTGTGTAACAAATTAGTCGTCAAATGTTTCGATTTAGCGACCTTTATAAAAATTTCCCTCATAATTCGGCAAAATTATTCGGTAAGCCTATGTTTCTGTGTTTATTTTCAACGTTGATGAGTCATAACTGAGTTTCCGCAGACTACTGGTTATTAGTTATCTTTTCCTAATTGATTCTTCCAATTTGGAAGTAATAGTAACAGTTAATATTACTTACTAGTTAAAAAAAAATAATAATCCATTCAACTAAAATTTATTTTAAATAAAAATAAAAAATATCTTTATTAAATGATAAAATTATTAAAATATGCAAAAAAAAATACAAAATTGACTATTTTTGATTAGTTAATATAACTAATATAGTTATTTTTGCTGTCCCTAACTATTTTAAAGAGCAATTTTAATTACCAGAACTATAATAGTAATTATACACCAAGGTAGAGAATTTTATAGCCGAGCGTATTAAATCCCGAGATGCGTAACAGTGAGGTATTTAAGAGTGCGAGGCTATAATAGTCTTCCCAACAGTAGTTTATATAATAGTTTTTTGACTACTAGCACTATTTAACTATTTTAATTCTAATAATAAATTAAATTATTAACAGAAATTATATTTCATGGAATTTTCATAAATATCAAGTAGCCTTGATCAATGAAATTTGCTCAAATAAATACTTTGAACTGACGTTTAAAAATTTTGTTTTTTTAGATTTTTTTCATAATATTTAGCTAATTATAATAATAATAATTAATAATAATAATAATTATACGTTTGATTTCATTCTTAATTGTGAAAATTAATCAATTTCTCTTATCTGTAGATATCAATAATAAAAATCTTTTTATTATTTTAACTAATTTTAAGTAATTTATTTAAATGTCCAATAGATGTCTGTACGTAAACTTATTTTTAATTTTTTTTATGAGTAAGCTAAATTGGTGTGTTTATAATGTAGTCTGTGTTGTTTGTTTTTAATTTTTTGACTATCTAGCTTAACCAATTTGTAATTAGGTAATTTTCTTACATGTTTTTGTACTTCTAGCCTGAAGATGACCCTAAATTCAAGGGTAGCTAATTTTTTTATAAATGAAATGCTTCAATAAAAAACTTTGGAGTAGACATAATAATTTTTTAATTTTGATTTATCAAAACTACAATATGAGAATGGATCTCGATCACAGTTATTTATTATACTATAATATTATATTATATTAAATTATATAAATAATATTAATTATTATTAATTCTATTAATTGGTAATAATTATAATTAATTATATTTAATAAATAAAAAGTTATTTAAAGCTATTTTCTTGGGTTTAATTAGTAAAAATTGCACAAATAACTGAAATATCTAAAGCGACAAAAATCAGTTGTTTATAAAATTTACTTCTACTAGGAGAGAAAAAATTATTATTGCTATAGGTGAAGAAAATTGATTTCACAGTCTAAAAACATGATAAATAATTATACCATTATAATTATACCATTATAGTGGTATGTTCTAAAGCTAGTAGTGAAAAAAATAAGAATTCTTGCTGTGTATAAGAATAAATGCTTAGTTCTGTAATTCTCTTGGGTGACAGCGACGTCTTTAATTAATTCCCCAAGAAAATAATAGAATACAAAGGGAGAGTATCCTCTAATTCCCCTTTATTCTGATTATCCCTTTCCTTTCCGCCACATCACTCACGAGTATTATTTCGAAATCCTGGATAATGATAGAAAAACAATTCTGACAACACAAAAACACTTAAAATATCATTTAATAATGTTAAACTATATTTAATACAAAATAATTCTATATTTAAAAAGCGTTAAAACGATTTTCTTTTTTATATTCGTATTTTTCTTAGTTATTATGATAATTACACAGCCACACAAAAAGAAAAAAAGCTCCGGAATTATTTCGGAGACCACTGTATTCCTATGTATTTTGAGGCGATTAATTTTGGAGATAACATCGAAAAACTTTCCCTTTTCGAAAAATAACGTTTTTTGAACTTATTTTCAAAACTAATGAGATGAGGTGCTTTTTTGATTTGGATTCAGCGCCTCAAAATACATATAAATACAATGGTCTCCGAAAAAATTCTTAACCTTTTTTTTTACGTGTGGCCAAAAAAAGAAAAAAAATGTCAAAAATTTTTTGGAAACCTTTGTATTCCTATGTATTTTGAGGCGCTGAATCCGAATTTGAGGTCAAAATAGCACCTCATTCGATTAGTTTTGGAAATAACCTCAAAAAACTTTAGTTTAATACTCGAAAATGGGGTTTGGACTTTTTGAATTTATCTCCAAAACTAATCAGATGAGGTGCTATTTTGACCTTAAAGTTGGATTCAGCGCCTCAAAATACATAGGAATACAATGGTCTCCTAAAAAAATTCGGACCTTATTTGCTTTTTGTGTGGCTGTTATTATTACACATAATTATCAGGTGATATCATATATTAATAACACACAAAAAATAATAAGAGAATATGGCTTATAACATATCAAAAGACACGTGTCCTTGGTTTAAGGAATCCTTGTTTTTCTGTGTATAATTTCAATACTTCAAAGTATTGCAAGGGTAAAGATTTTTGTGGAGGCACTCTATGAGTTAATTATTTAATTATTTTTATTAAAATATAGTCGATAAGGGGTATCGACAAAAAATTGATTATTTGTGTAAAAAAAAACATTTTTAATGCAATAACTAATTTTAATTATAAATAGAACTGAAAATTTTAGCAGAAAACTTGTTTATATTATAATTTTTATTTAAGTTATACATATAAGTAACTGTAAAAATGCTAAAATTAAATAAAAAATATCTAAACATAAAAATATATCAGACATTTAAACAACATAAAAATATATATTTAATATTTATTTTCAGCCAATGCATTAAATTATACTTTATAACTAGTATTTCTTTTTGATTTATTGCTGTTTGAAAATTTGTTATGGTAGGTATACTTATATTTCCTAAAACATATAAAATCTAAACCGTAAACTCTATTTTTGGTTCAGACTTTTGGTAGAAAACAGTGGCAGCTCAAAAGTGGATTCCGGAACCCACTTTTTTATGATATTCTTAAGAAAATGCAAAAATGTCGATTTTTCGATCGATTTTAATAACGGGTGTTACCACACACTAGTTAGGAGAAACAAAAAAATATATATCCCCCTCCCCTTAAGTTACAATATAAAAAAATCGCCAAATATTTGAAGAATTCGCAAAAATTTTATTTTTACATTTGAAAAAAGTGATCAAAAAATTGTTTTAAGGAAAGACAGACGAGTGGCATTTTTTTAACAAGCACTTTTTTCATATTTTCTCGACGCTTCATGATATTCTTAACCCGAAAATGCAAAAAATCGATTTTTCGATCGATTTCAATACCGGGTGTTACCACACACTAGTTAGGAGAAACAAAACAAATTATACCCCCCTTCCCCTTAAGTAACAATATAAAAAAATCGCCAAATATTTGAAGATTTCGCAAAATTTTCATTTTTACGTTTGAAAAAAGTGATCAAAAAATTGTTTTAAGGAACTACAGACAACTGACATTTTTTTAACAAGCACTTTTTTCACATTTTCTCGACGTTTCATATTATAATATTATTAACCCGAAAATGCAAAAAATCGATTTTTCGATCGATTTCAATAACCGGTGTTTCCAACCTTAAAGAGTGTCGACGCCGTATATTTTACCCTGTTGATTAATAGGTTAAGGAGTACTCGTGTAAACTTTCATTATGAAAGGTAAAGTTAAGGATACTTGTTAACTAAATCTATTCATGTTTTTAGTTTATGAAGTGAGTCATGAGTAATTTTATCAGTTTTGGATGGAACAAAGTTATAATTTGTCCAAAAAAAGCAAAAAAATGTCTCTTCCTATGGAGTAAGGTAATTTGCGAATTTGAATTCTAGACGAAAGCTTTAAAGATCAAACTTAGAAAAAATACATAACAATAAAAAGTTATAAATATACTGAAAAAATTCAAAAAGTTTTGGCTGTAAAAAAGCTGATCTTGCAGTTTTAAATTACTAGAATTATGTTTCAAATCGTTTTCTACGTCTCCTGAAAAATATGGAATGTTGGAGTTAGGTAAATTGAGCCTTAAGCCGACGATATATCTTAAAGTTTTTTTGTCCTGTGAGTACTAGAAGCCCCAAAAACGTGGTGAAATGAGATACCCTGAGAGCCTATTTTTAACTTACATACAGGTTACATTTAACTATTATATTCAGATTAGACTATTATAATAGTTACACACGATTATTGAGAGGTAAAAATCTTTAAAAAAATCTTTTGACAACATTTAAAACTTTTAATGTGAAATTTCAAAAAAATGTCATAGAATCAAAAATTTATTTTATTCTCATTTATTCAAAATTTAGATATGACATATATCGTCACTAAAAGTTCAAAAGGTCGTCTGTTAAAATGTTATGTTATTTTTTGATGATAAAGGGTAGATACTCTAAATGAAATGTCATTAAACTTCACACGTGTAAAGTTTAATAATGTCCACTTTATTCCGGGATCCTACTAACTTGTGGCGTTAAAACGCCAAAATGTAGAACCAAAATTTAAAAAAAAAAACGTAAAATTTTGACATACGATAATTTGCTCTCTTGCTCTCTCGGTGACGATATTTATAAAGTACTTTTTAAAGACTGTTTTACTTTTTTGCCCCAGAATTACTCTGTGTAACTATAAAAATTGAATTATTATAATTATTATGACTTACACTGATATAAAAATCTAAAAATAGTACAACCAAACGTTGTTTTAACGAGTTTGAGTTATATAATACCATTTTTACGATTATTCTAAAACATTATAACTTTACATTAAATACACTATTAAAATTATAGGTTCATATTATTTAATAATACAACGGCGTCGTTGTCACTATAATAGTTTTTTAAGGAAAAATGATTAAGACAGATGTCGACAATCAGCTGATTCTAATAAATGTTTTACAAAATATTGAAAGTAGGCATTTTGGGCTGAAATTTTTATGTGCATGAGTATACCCCACGATAAGCATGTACATGTGCATGTAATGGAGAATTCTCCCATTAGATTAGACAGGGACAAAAGTTCTACCCAAAAAGGATAGAAGACATACATACACTCCCACTTCCACCCAACCAAACAAATTCTGTATTTGTTCTTTGTTGAACAAATACAATATTTACTTGGCCGGGCGAAAAGTGCATTATTAAAGAAATTACTGGCGCCATCTAAATTTTAGTAGAATTATCTTATTCTACAGATTCACATTACCTATGTTCGTACGTGCCGCTGCTACACTTTCCGGCCAACCAAATAAATACTGTATTTGTTGTATGAAAAACAAATACAGTATTTATTTGGTTGGCTGGAAAGTGTAGCACAAATGAGATAGAGATAGGGTAGACGTCTTTTGTTTCATAATTCTAGTTGTAGAGAGCTCCATTACATATGATATGTAGTATCTATGTGCACATAAATGAATTTAAAATATGTCACAGAACACCCACATTACAGCTCGTCAAGAGACGTGAGTTTTTAAATATGGAAACGCCCCCAAACCAAGCGCTGAATTCATCAGTTGTTAGAGGCAAGCGTACCGCCTATCTTTCTTCCTCCGACTACTTTCTCTTTCTTTCTTGTACGCAGTCCGTCACATTTCCACGTCTCTTCCTACCAGGCTCTGGTAGCCAGCGGGACGGACGGGTCAGCCGAATTACCTACACTTTAAAGCGAGAATCGTGACTTAGGAAGGAGCGCCAATCCGACCTTGCGGATTTGCAAGCCACGCATACCTCGCTCTTTGCTCGACAAAGAAAAACCTGATCGCTTATCAGTTTGTTGTTGTAAATCAAACAACTGCACTCGTTTGTTAATACCGTAAACTATTTATTTATTTATTTTTGTTGTTGTATTCTATGCAATATATAGTGGTTGGCGCATATACAACTATTTATTGTTGTATACTATAACCTAATTACGTTATTAATTACCCTATTGTTCTATCAGTGTAGAAAGTAAAAATATGTTTAAAGTACCTCATATCATCATCATTTTGAGGCTTCCAAAACACAAAGGAACAGGATCCGGAGCCTGGCGATCTGGAAGTAGCCTAATTAGAACGTACGTAATTAGATATATTGAAAAGTCAGCCGGGAGAAAATATCCTGTTGAAAATGTACACCAGCTCTCCGACTAAGAGGAGAAGCGACATTTTGAGCATAAAGCGTTAAATTAGTAATACCTCTGATGTTCACAATTGCAGGAATTTCATTTAAGGATAATAAATTTTGCAGCAGAAACAGTGTTTTGTGCAGGTAAAAGGAAATAAATCAAAAAATTTCCTAATCACTAAATTGCATATTTTCTACACTTTTCTCTTCTACCGATATCAGACGTATAATACATTACGCACCGAGCTCGCGAACCTAGTTTTCAGTGCACGAGAGTGCTTATTTTTTTATGTCGAGTAAAAAAAGCACTAGAAGTGGACTGAAAATGGTTTGCTTCGAGGTGCGTATACTATTTTTCTTACAGCCTGACACCTCCAGAAAACTAAAAAAGTGTCTAAAAATTAATTTGTCAATTTGAAGTTATGTGTTTACTCATTCTCTGAGCAGATATCAGCTGATTTTCACTTCCCGACAGCTGTCGTGGCAACCGGTGAGCACTATATACTAACTAGGTCGTAGGAAAAATATCTTGTTAGGTCCAACGTGACGAAGTGTCACTAAAATTTTTATTATTTTTTATTAATTTAAACATTAAAGTATAATTACGGGTTAAAAAATATATTACAATTAATCAATATACCCTCCTCCGAGGGCCTGCGCTCTCAACCAAACAAAACTTGATATATTTTTTTTAAGACTTTTTTATGAGAATTTTTTCTGTACTCACAAATTCTATTTATAGAATATTGATACCTTTTTAACTTTCAAGAAATTTGGATTCAGTTGTCACTGTTTTTATGTTTCTTTTTTTTTTAATTTTTATTAAAGGGTTTTAATTTGTAATTGAAGAAATTTTAGTTTAATTTCGGTTTGTCTTCGCAGCAAAAAGTTACTTTTAAAATTTCCGCCGTGCACAGAATATTAAATTACGAAATTGAATACTGTGTGGCATTTCTTTAATTTAATAATTTTTCTGGCAAAAATAAGGTTAGTTTACGTGAATTGTATAATTTTGCAATTCTTGTGTGGTAACATAAAGTGTGTTGTTTTTTACGGGACCACCCTTGAGGGGGAATAATATAAATTATCTGATTCATGCTTTTACGAAAAAAATATTTTTATATACCAACTAGGTAAGTTGACATTACCTAATGAAAAAGCCGACAGTAATGGAAATTACTATATCAAGCACACTTAGTGATAGATAAAATCAATACAAACAAAACCGTAACTAGACAGAAAAAACGATTTATCCAATACATACATATAATAAGACAATTACCAGCTTTATTTTAAATAGATAAACTCAATAATAACCCCCCCGTGGCTTTTACTTTATTGAGTGGATAATTAGTTATTTTACCCACTTAACTGTCACTTGTCAAATAATTTTCTTGTAAATGTCATTAAAATTTTTAATAAAAATATGAATTCCTAAGCTATTTATTGGATAAAACCTTGTATGGCACTCATGGGTAAACCGATATTGCCCTCTCGACAAATTAACCTGCTTGGCTGACGCCTCGCAGGTTAATTTTCTTATGGGCAATATCTTACTTTACCCACTAGTACAATAAATAACTATTACCGCTAAAGGACACGAAGTGTCCGACACTTACCCAAGGGAGACACCTAGACACAAGACTACTATTCCTAATTTTACAGAGTGATTCCATAAAAAAATGATTCGTTGAATTGTCACACATATAAATGTCAAAAATATTATTAGTAAAATACGATTTTAACTCATTAGTAGTGAGAAAAGCGTAATGCGCTACTCGTAGGTACGTTTTTTTTTCTGTCTTCGGTCGTATTTATGGACCTCAGCTCCGCTTCGGTTCACAAAATACCACCTTACACAGAAAAATTGACTTACTTCTACTAGAAGCTTTAGCCCTGGTACCTGCACTCAGTCTGTCTTTGAGGCTAGCAACTACGCTATAAGCGGCCGTAAAATCTGAAAATTGCTGAAACGACCGCATTTGAAGTTAATGTTTACATGTTTAATTGTCAAAGTTAACGATATTTTTAACTGAGCAAAATTATCTTATATAATATTATAAATATGGTCGTTTTAGAAATTTTAAATTCAATTTGACAGCCGCTTATAGAGTGACGGCCTCTGGTTACTAGCCTCAAAGACTGACTGAGTGATGACACCAGGGAACTAGTTCTTCCATTTACCTTTTTCCATAAAATCGAACCTTCAAGCCAGTATTCTTCTACGGAGCCTCAGCTTGATATAAAATCACATTCATCCAAACATCAGGACTACCAAATGGTACTCAACAATTCATGAATAAAACTTAAATCTATAGAAAGATCGACATTTCTCTCCTCAAAATGAAATTCATCCGTCATAGCAACAAATACTTTATCAAATGCAATCAAGACAACTCTAACTCATTTCTAATTCCCTGGATTACCATCACGAAATTCTCATCACGCACACAAAGATTAAAGATTTTTTAACCATTAATGGTTCTCTCTTACCCATCAGCACCAGTTAGCTATTATCACTCCCGTTCTAATCTGCATTTAAATAAATTCCTATTCAAAAAAATAAGCCTGCCTTTTGAAAAAATAAAAAAATAGTAATGATGATAATTTATGTAGTTCCAATCCGAAAAGCGTAGAAAATTAAGATTTAGGGGTGGGTGTAGTTGAAAAACACCCTGTATATATAGAAGCAATATATTCATGTATGAGATACATACAAAACAGAATACGAATAAATGGAAATATCATTCATATGTCAATTTTGCCTTTTTACATTGGTATCTGGATATTTTGTAGAAGATACATTTGTTTATATTTTTATTTAGGTTTGTATCGCATCGTAGAATACAAAATCCGCTTTTTTTATGTTTTCCTATACATTTTCTGCATATTCCTATACTCTGCGTGCTAAATTTACATATGATTTTAAAATCAAAATCAACAACTCTAAAGAATCGTTTTAAATTGTGATTTTTATTTTTTTAAATTTACATGCATACATGCACAATAGGGTGCCCAGAGTCTTGACTTTTTTTTTTAATTTTAAAGGTCTTACCCCCCAAAGTTGTTCAATGGGGTGAGTAGATTACCACGCTATTTTTTCAGAATTTTAAAAAAATATTTAGAGGTGGCGCACAGCCGTTTTTTTCAAAAATAATCGTTTCTCCAGATTAAATTTTTTTTAGGGCCTATTAAAGATAAATAAAAATGCTTTTTGCACAGTACAGGGATCTAGGATAAATAAGGAAGAACCCTGATTTTTTCAAATTTTTTCATCAACAAACGGCCTTGTTGTGACCTACTTTGAATGCCCCAGTAATAAAGTAGATTTTTTTGAATTTGGAAAATTTATTCTATGTTGTTCCGTAACTTGCAACAGAAATTGTGTTTGATCCTCTTGATTTGTTAAAAGATTATAATCTTAATTATTATAGGTTTGTATGAGTGCCACCCCACGCTCTGCGGCGTCGTTTACCACTTTTAATTTTTGAACATTGTATGTACTCAGTACCTACATACAATACAAGAAAAATGTTCAAAAATTAAAAGTGGTAAACCACGCCGCAGAGCGTGGGGTGGCACTCATACATATGATCCAAGAAAAATGTTCAAAAATTAAAAGTGGTAAACGACGCCGTAGAGCTTGGGGTGGCACTCATACAAACCTATAATAGACTTTTATTAAATCAAGAGGATCAAACACAATTTCTGTTGCAAGTTATGGAACAACATAGAATAAATTTTCCAAATTCAAATAAATCTACTTTATTACTGGGGCATTCAAAGTAGATTTAAAAGATTTGAAAAATGTATTATTTGTTGTACTATACTTTGTTGTTCGATGTGGGCCCTAAAAGAATGAAAAGTGTAAAAATCTAGAAAAGTTGTGTAATTTTGTTAAAAAACATTTTTTTTTTCGTGCACCCTGTATATAGGATCAAATATTTATTATATATGGCTTTTAAGTCAGGATACATTTAGGTATTACCAAAAAATTTTTGACCGTGGTGAAAAAATTGAATGTGCTATTTCTAGCACCCTAAATTAGGGATAACATCAAAATTTTGACTTTTCTAGGTCACAACAAGGCCGTTTGTTGATGAAAAAATTTGAAAAAAATCAGGGTTCTTCCTTATTTATCCTAGATCCCTGTACTGTGCAAAAAGCATTTTTATTTATCTTTAATAGACCCTAAAAAAAAATTAATCTGGAGAAACGATTATTTTTGAAAAAAACGGCTGTGCGCCACCTCTAAATATTTTTTTTTAATTCTGAAAAAATAGCGTGGTAATCTACTCACCCCAATGAACAACTTTGGGGGGTAAGACCTTTAAAATTCGATAAAAAGTCAAAACTCAAAACCCTAATGCACAATCAACATAAAACTAGATATATCTATAGAGTTTAAAGTGTCTATTTACTTTAAAAAATAGTTTTTTTTTTATTTTTGCTTGCCCTCGGTAAATGAATACTTCGATCCGACCAGTATTTATTACCATCTGAATGACATGCATCTGAATTTTCCGAGCCATTTGCCGTCAAAAATTATTTTCCACTAATAAATATACAGATCATTGCAGCCTTAGTTTTAAAGTCACGTATCTTAATATTTAGATAAGGTATAAAAATGTTGCGTATTTTTAACAAAAATTAAAGCACAATTGTATAGGATAATAACTTCCTATCCATTTGTATCTGAATATTCAGATTTGCTTTTTACATTGTAGTCTAAAAAGATCTAGATACACTGTGTTCACCTTTGTATTGGACAAATTTAAGGGGTCTTTCTACCTTAAAAATTATAAAAATAACCTTTTTTTTATATAGAAAGAAAAAGGATATAATTGTGAAATTTTGTAGGTATATTTATTTATATTCAAAGAATACAAAATAAATTTCTTTAGATTTTTACAGTGCAATTTTCTGGCCATAATTTTTTTTTAAACATCAAAAAACGGTGGTCGCCATGATTCCGGCCGTTTGGACCGACTGAAAAAAAAAACAAAACGGGACATTATTCACTATTGAAGTCGCTATAGTCCTATCTAGAAGAAATTTTTTTGGCCAAAAAATAACAAAATGGTGGACTTTTTTCAAAAATTTTCAAAGATTTTCAGACAAAAACGTCTGCCATTCTGTTATTTTTCGGTCAAAAAAAAAATCTTCTAGGTAGGGCTATAGCGACATTAATACTGAATAATATGTTTTTTTGTTTTTTTTTAGTAAATCCAAACCACCGTTTTTTATGTTTCAAAAAAAAATATGGCCAGGAAAGCCCAACATAAAATTAGGCCGAAGTATATTTAGACCATAGACTAACAATTCTATCAAATTTTTCATTTTATATTTGCACCAAAATTTTTGTTGTACTTACAAGAAACATGGTGCTATTATAATCTAAACTATCAAATTATGTACTTAGAAAGGTAGTTCCTAAAACAATTTTAGGGTAATCTTTGAACTAAACTACACTAAAGTACACTCCTAAAAATAAGTAGTAAATTTGTCTTTATCTTAAAATTTAACCACCAATTAAGGTCAGTAATTAATCTTTGAGTTAACCAAGCCCTTAATTTAACTATACCAAAACATATTGTGTAATTAATTAATAAAATTTATGATGCCAAGTCAATTGACTTTTGTACACTGATAAATTAGTTGTAGTAACAATTTAAACTGCAGAAGAATTTTACATGCAGAAAATTGTTTTATATCGTATTTAACTTTACCAAACTACATATTCATAGTACCTACCTTCTGTTTCATACATTCTTTTACTATTTAAAGTTGGTATCTCATGGACTACCAACTTTCTACAGTGGAATAATAAACGAAACAAACAGTATTGTGAATGAGTGCATGTTGGTGCAGTTCTCACAAAAACGCATTGGTTATTTTCTTGAGGTTTTGACAAGTACCTAACCTAACTTCTCCCAAAAAACTGATAAGGTATATATTTTTATATTTCCTTTGGATAAGATATGATGAAAAAGCACTTAAACTACATTTCCAAGTTTATTTGCTCATGGGGAAGGAAATAAACAACAATAATAAGTTTAAATAGTTTTTTATACAAGAATTTAATTATTTATTAGATAAACCACATAAGCTAACACTTAGAAGTTAGAAAATAAAAGTTGAAATACCTTACCCACTCTATTTTTTACATTTTGCATACAAATCGAGAAAATTTCCCAAAGGCCTGTAAATTATGGTGTAAATAAACAATTTATAGGTTAAGTTTTTACGGTTAACCGTATCTAACTCACCTCCGAACCTGTGTTAGACGCGGTTACTGCCGGTTAGTGACGTCATCGCTTTCCCTCACTTACCGTATGTAACCGATTATCACAAAAACGAGTTTCAGTAACGTGGTTAGTTCCGGTGACCCGACAAAAAATTGGCTATACAGGTTAACTGCAACTGGAACGCCAGTACTGGCGTTCCACAAAAAAATGACTTATTATTACAATAACATCCTAAATTTAAAGGGTAAATTAAAAGATTCAGTTCCTATTTCCTATAAAACAATAATCTTGTTTTAAATCATATGAATTATATAATTTGTTTTTAATATTACTCTCTTATTTTAACCCCGCTTTTTACAGTGTAGGATATCATATTTGTTTTTCTGTTGATGAAATATTTCATTTCCTTTCTCAAATATTAGTTATGTTACATAACTTGTGTATGAGAGAGATGTTTGTGTGAATAAAGTGAACCTCATAAGTTATTAAATTTCTTCATAAAAGTCATTCATTGAAACTTTTTTTCATATAATGAAAAGTTAATTGTCGTAGAAACTAACCGCAAATGTTATACACTATTTATGTATTTAAAATAGGGTGGGCCGAACAATTGAGATCTGGAATTTCTAAACGCAATACCCGCCAAAATATGCATTGTAATATGCCTAGTGTGTGTGCAAAATCAGAATCAGATTAAAGGTCATCTTGAGCCCTCTACAAATCCTTTAATATTAATAAAAATATCGTATTTCTTCACATTTGTAGTGTACACAGCGTGTCAAAAGTCCGCCTCCCGCCCTTTAAGTTTTGAACGGCTTAAGATATCAACTTTAAATTTGGAACACACAAGATATCAACTTTAAATTTGGAACACATAAATAGCATAACCCAAATATTTTTTTGGTATATATTTGGTATGCTAAGGGGGCACGATAGAGACAGGGTGGCAAGGGGGGATTTTTTTTCAACAGAGAGGGTCGTGTGATACGTCATTTTAAAGCTTATAAAATTATTTATTTGCCCAAATATTTTTTTATTTTTCGGAGCAATTTTTGGGGTTGTTCGCATAAGAGTTAAATCACGTGAAATTACGCCTCACTTCTACCACAAAGCAGAATATAGAGTGGCTTAAAATATGGCCTATGATGTTTGTAAATATTATTTTCGGTTGTAAAACTTTTTTCTTGTAATAAAACAGTTTTTGCATTTTTTTTATTAGGTTTTCTTATTTTTTTTTTTCAACATTTTTTCTAACAATATATGTACAAAATGTAATCCTTTGTAGAGGGCATAAAAATTTAAAAAATAAATAAAATAAAATATACGCATTTTTTCTCTTTGCAAGATGCATCTCCCCCCCCCCCCGCCATTGAATTTTCAAATAAAAAAACACCTATAAGGAACGGCCCACCCTAATATAAAAGCAATAAACCTAATCTAGTAATAAATATAGTTTACAACTATCACCTGATCCACACTTTCTTAATATTTAAAATATATGACATTCAGCGTCCTTAACGTTTAAATTTATACCTTGATTTATTAGTTATTTGCGCTCCTATAGGCCTAGTAGAGATAAGTGAATTTTTCTGTGTAAGGTCGTATTTTGTGGACCGACGCGGAGCTGAGGTCCATAAACAAGACCGAAGACAGAAAAAAAAAACTACCGCATTACGTTTTTCTTACTACCAAGGAGTTAAAATCGGATTTTATTAATAATATTATTGACATTAATATATGTGACAATTCAAAAAATCATTTTTTTATGGAATCACTATAAAATTAAGAATAGTAGTCTTGTGTCTAGGTGTTCCCCTTAGGTAAGTGTCGGACACTTCGTGTCCTTTAGCGGTAAATATTTTTTTCTGTCTAGTTACGGTTACGTTTGTATTGATTTCATATATGACTAAGTGTGCTCGATATAGTACTTTCCATTACTGTCGGCTTTTTGATTAAGTAATATCAACTTACCTAGTTGGTAGTGAGAAAACTCTTTATCTCACTACCAACTAGGTAAGTTGACGTTACTCAATCAAAAAGTCGACAGTAATTGAAAGTAATATATCGAGAACACTTAGTGATAGATGAAAACAAAAGAGGGTTTTCTCACATGTTTGTGCGTACCTTATTACGTTCTCGCCCTGCAATAATCAATGCTACCCAGCTTGTGACAGTAAGCACATCAGCATAATTTTACGATCACGATATAAGAACTGCGATGTTGTGTACGCCATTACCAACTGGATACAGATACATCAAATTAACAGATATCTTTTCGATATAACAGATATACTGACAGTGCCATCTATGACACAGAGGACGAACTAACAAGTTTAAAAGGGGTGGCAATATTAGTAGCATGGCAATAACTTAGTCACCTACCTTATACTGGTTTTTAAAGATATTTCACTTTTCTAACAGAGAAATTTTTACTTAAAACAACTACGTATTTAGGGATCTGGCTAATTATCTCACTGAGAAAAGGCCATAAAGAAGGAAGAAGAAGAACTACGTATTATTTAGATAAAATGGCTTAAAAGCCTGATTACCCACTAGTTCTACAATTAAATGTTTTGCTTGATTGTTGAACTTATAGGGTTAAAAGAACAGAAATTTTTAATTTTAAACAAAATTATAAAAATATTAATTTATTATTCCATCAATCTATTTTATAATCATAGTACAGAGTGATATTGGTAGACTAACAGTTTCGGGCTGCTGGCTCTCTTCAGTACCAAGAGGGTTAATACTTGAATTACCTAAAAGTGCTTGCTTTGAATAATAAAATTTCTTGAGTTTAAAAAAAACCTTGATTAAAAAAAAATTATACTAATTGTATCCATATTGAAATAAACAAAAAAATGTATTTATATGTATATGTCACCATAAATTAACAGAAGATATTTAGTATGGCCTAAGATTGATATCCTGAATTATACAAGATTAACTGGAAAAATTAAGCTATGTAGGTATAAGTATTAATAGGTACCTCATTGTAAAGATTAACTTAAGTATACCGGGTGTCCCAACTCTATTTACCCAGCGATTTTCTCGGAAACTAAAAGAGATAATCAAGTTCTGTGAAAACCATCTTAAATAAGACAACTTAAACTATCTTTAAGCATGTATTTGATAATTTCAGCTCTTAAAATGGGTGCAGGGGGCATGGGGAGGGATATTTTTTAAATGAATATGGGGGTCGTGTGATACATTATTTTAAAGCAAATAAAATTCTCTATTGGACTGAATATTTTTTATTTTTTTTAAGGTTTTGATTTTTTAATTTTTTGTGCTGAAAATTGCGATTTTTTAAGTTTTTTTTGTAAATTTTTATCTATGACAATTAAAATTAGTTTAAAAGTATAATTTACGTTTTTTTATCATGAAATTAGTAATTTTAAAAAAATTGTTTGATTTTTTAGAGAAATTTTGACAAAAAACCCATTTTCAACATTATTTTACACCCAAAAACAAAGGTCTAAAAAATTAAAAATATATAGTTAAATGAAGAATTTTATAAGCTTTAAAATGATGTATCACACGACCCCCTTTCCATTTAATAAAATATCCCTCTATGCTAAAAGATAGTTTAAGTTATCTTATTGAAGATGGTTTTCTCAGAACTTGATTATCTCTTTTAGTTTACGAGAATATAGCTGGATAAATAGAGTTGGGACGCCCGGTATATCACAGTCATTTTAAAACAGCATTTCAAGAAAATCATGAAAGCCATGACAGGTGTTATCATAAGATTTACAAGATAGAACTAACCTCCTACGATCATGTTCATTATAAGCTAGTATTTATTTACTATAGTGGGCTATGTTTATACTAGGGTGAAGTACAATATTCAAGCTTTCGAAATAACTACTTATGTATACTGAGAAAATTATCAGAGCTGATTTTAATACTTTTGCCTGTATTATCACGAATCAAAATTTTGGTATTATTTACCGATTGTTTTTTATTGAATACTGTAACGCACTTTAAACTAGATCTTTAAAACAACTAAAAATATACCTTACTATAACTGAATGTGTTCATGCATGCAAGAAGGGGGTTAAGTCCATCTGAAAGCATTTTGAGTAAAACGATAAAAACTGTATAGCAGTGTGTGAAACAGGAATTCTCTTGCTAGGGTCTCCAAAAAGGATGGTACCATGTTACAGTTATTTTTTCTAGAAAATGTTAGTATTGATAATAAGGCTAGGGGCTAAAAAGTATGTGTTTAAAAATAATATTATAGAAACCAAAACAATATATATTTTTTAAGCGCCGTCCAGAGGCATACATACATAACATACGATGCCGTGATTGGCCTGATGTGCCCCAATGTGCAGGCAGGCTTATAACGTTATCTTTATGGTTATGGGAATTGGTTAACGATGCCTTAAGGCATATCCATAGCCTCGCATAACACGCATAGTACATAAGAATGCGATACCGTGATTGGCTTACACGATACATGACGGCACATCAAGCCAATCACATCGAATTCTTATGTACTATGCGTGTTATGCGAGGCTGTGGATATGGCCTTAAAATAACGGTTTTCTGAATTTAGCTGTAAATTCTGTTTAGTTTATGACATAAACTTTATGTAGCCTAATAAAGGGTTTGGAGACATAAACAAGCTGTTAAGAGTTTTATTGCTTTACGTAGAAGGTAAAAACTTAATAAACTGATAAAATAAATTGTCTACAATACAATATAAAAAATTAACAATAAAAACTTTCATATTAAGAACTCTACCATTTGCTGACATGTATTTAACCACAATTTTGCCAAATTTCGAATTAAAGAATTGCCAGCTTTTTTTTATTAAAAGAAAACTAGAGCCCAAAGCTTTGCAAAGGCACAAAAGCAACAAAAAAACAGGTCCTTAACTGAATGTTGCTGACTCAAACTGACTATAACTACAACACTGAAAAAAAAATTAAGAAATATTTTTTTGTGTGTGCAGAAAACATTTTTAGTGGCATATTTGTACAGTAACTGCAACTCTCCACCCTAACATTTGCCTATATATAGCCATGTGCATGTCTGAGTCATCTCCTATGTATATGAAGACAGAAAGTTCTACCAATAAATAATATTGGTAATATTCATACAATGATTTATATCCATATATGCATCCATTATTTCTTATCAATACTATATTTATTTATTAAAATTAAATAAAACAGAACAATCGATAAGACCTGTGACTGAACTTTATTTATATACAGGGTGTCCTATTTTTTTTGAAAACTTTTTTTTATTCTTTCTTTTAATAATTTTTTGTTTTTTAAAAAAGATCTTTCAAAAAAAATGTAATTTTTTTGTTATTTTTTTGAAAATTATTTTGGAAATGAATTTACTGTAAATAATACATAATGGAATGCGTATCTTCACGGCTTGTTTTTTCCTTCAGCCAAAGTTCACATTTCAACGAATATTGAACGATAATAAAGTGTGCAATACTAATAATAATATCAAACTGCATTTATTATAATAATTATAATATTATAAAATGGTAACCAAACACCTATCTAACACCAGTTATTTATATTCAAAATACACAGAGAAAGTCGGAAAATACACTATGTTTTTAACATTAAATTTAGTAATACCTGTGATTATATTTTCATTAAATACTACAGCCAATATATGTTTCAACTGTGAAAAATCCTCAGTCAAAAAAAAGTATGTATTCCTATAGATTTTGGAATAAGGAATTCAATAAAAAAAAGTCTACCGATTTTCGAGTTTTGGACGACCCTTAAACGGCCCTAAAAAGCGCCTAAAAACTGTTTTTAGCCCTATAACTTTTGATTGAAACATACTAGAAAAACAGAAAACAGAAAATGAAAGACCACAAAAAATGCAATAATATTTTCTATAACATTTTTTCTTTATTTTCTATAGGTTGGGAGGTATAAAGCATTTAAAGTCGTAACTCACTCGGTGTTAGAACATTTTAGCACTGGCTGCCATTTGAACACCCTTTTATATATCGCATTAATCTTTCAAATTATTTTACATATATCTAAGGATGATTTGTGAAAATTTCAACTCAATCGGATTAGAGGTTACCAAACCCCTATACGGCCCCTCTTTTTTTATATGCCCCAGTTTTTAGGGGACTAGGCCCACCAGAACGTTCAAATTATGTAGTTAATCAATGTAGTATTATGGTCTTTGGGTCAACGAGCACTATGGCAAAAAGTTCAACAGACACACAGAAAAAGATAGGCCCCTAAAAGGCCCCTAAAATACGGGTTTTTGTACATATCTTTTTTGCCGTTGGTGGTACAAAAATGATTCCATACTCCAATCATATTTTTCTCAATTTTCATTGGTTAGGAGATATTAATTTTTTAAATGTTTTTTTTTTATCTTTGGATAAAATTTAACTAATTATCCAATTTAGTAAACAACGGAAGTATTTCTAACTTTGATTTTCTTAATAATCCCCTGTATATTTTAGTTCTATAAAATGAATATTAAAAAAATGAAGTCAAATAAAACTACCATTCCAACAATTATACTTTTTAAAAAAGTTATTCAAAAAACAATAGTTAAATGATTTTTTCCCGTAGTATAATATAGTAGTATAGATATTGGAGCTAAAAATTGTTTCCAGACCGGTGTGCTAAGTCAATCCTATCTAAAGTTATTAAAAAACAAAAGAAAATCAAGATGTACCTGTTTTGGACTTCACAGCTAGTATTTTTTGGAATTTTTATGTATGTGTCATGTTTGAATAGTCACCATAGGCTTATATTTCAAATTTCAAGTCTCTATGTCAATTAGGTAAAAAGTTATTAAAGAAGCAAAACATCAACACCAGAGGTGTAGGTATTGGTGAAGCGAATCCATAAGTTTTCCCCCTACCAAAAATAAATCAACGCGCCTAAATAAGTTTTCACTTCAAAAATTACACCGACAGGTAGAATATGTTCTTAGATAAAACTTTGCTCAAAGAAGCACATCTCTATCCAATCACAAAAAAAATATAAAGGTACTGTGCTATTTAAAAGAATAAGCCTATATAATAGCCCCAAATATGCACAAATAATAACTCCAAAAGAAAATCATGATGTACCTGTTTTGAACTTCACAGCTAGTATTTTTTGGAATTTTTATGTATGTGTCATGTAAAAAAGTCACCATAGGCTTATATTTCAAATTTCAAGTCTCTACGTCAATTAGGTAAAAAGTTATTAAAGAAGCAAAACATCAACACCAGAGGTGTAGGTCTTGGTGACGCGAATCCATAAGTTTTCCCCCTACCAAAAATAAATCAACGCGCCTAAATAAGTTTTCACTTCAAAAATTACACCGACAGGTAGAATATGTTCTTAGATAAAACTTTGCCCAAAGAAGCACATCTCTATCCAATCACAAAAAAAAGATAAAGGTACTGTGCTATTTAAAAGAATAAGCCTATATAATAGCCCCAAATATGCACAAATAATAACTCCAAAAGAAAATCATGATGTACCTGTTTTGAACTTCACAGCTAGTATTTTTTGGAATTTTTATGTATGTGTCATGTAAAAAAGTCACCATAGGCTTATATTTCAAATTTCAAGTCTCTACGTCAATTAGGTAAAAAGTTATTACAGAAGCAAAACATCAACACCAGAGGTGTAGGTCTTGGTGACGCGAATCCATAAGTTTTCCCCCTACCAAAAATAAATCAACGCGCCTAAATAAGTTTTCACTTCAAAAATTACACCGACAGGTAGAATATGTTCTTAGATAAAACTTTGCTCAAAGAAGCACATCTCTATCCAATCACACACAAAAAGATAAAGGTACTGTGCTATTTAAAAGAATAAGCCTATATAATAGCCCCAAATATGCACAAATAATAACTCCAAAAGAAAATCATGATGTACCTGTTTTGAACTTCACAGCTAGTATTTTTTGGAATTTTTATGTATGTGTCATGTGAAAAAGTCACCATAGGCTTATATTTCAAATTTCAAGTCTCTACGTCAATTAGGTAAAAAGTTATTAAAGAAGCAAAACATCAACACCAGAGGTGTAGGTCTTGGTGACGCGAATCCATAAGTTTTCCCCCTACCAAAAATAAATCAACGCGCCTAAATAAGTTTTCACTTCAAAAATTACACCGACAGGTAGAATATGTTCTTAGATAAAACTTTGCTCAAAGAAGCACATCTCTATCCAATCACAAAAAAAAGATAAAGGTACTGTGCTATTTAAAAGAATAAGCCTATATAATAGCCCCAAATATGCACAAATAATAACTCCAAAAGAAAATCATGATGTACCTGTTTTGAACTTCACAGCTAGTATTTTTTGGAATTTTTATGTATGTGTCATGTAAAAAAGTCACCATAGGCTTATATTTCAAATTTCAAGTCTCTACGTCAATTAGGTAAAAAGTTATTACAGAAGCAAAACATCAACACCAGAGGTGTAGGTCTTGGTGACGCGAATCCATAAGTTTTCCCCCTACCAAAAATAAATCAACGCGCCTAAATAAGTTTTCACTTCAAAAATTACACCGACAGGTAGAATATGTTCTTAGATAAAACTTTGCTCAAAGAAGCACATCTCTATCCAATCACACACAAAAAGATAAAGGTACTGTGCTATTTAAAAGAATAAGTCTATATAATAGCCCCAAATATGCACAAATAATAACTCCAAAAGAAAATCATGATGTACCTGTTTTGAACTTCACAGCTAGTATTTTTTGGAATTTTTATGTATGTGTCATGTGAAAAAGTCACCATAGGCTTATATTTCAAATTTCAAGTCTCTACGTCAATTAGGTAAAAAGTTATTAAAGAAGCAAAACATCAACACCAGAGGTGTAGGTCTTGGTGACGCGAATCCATAAGTTTTCCCCCTACCAAAAATAAATCAACGCGCCTAAATAAGTTTTCACTTCAAAAATTACACCGACAGGTAGAATATTTTCTTAGATAAAACTTTGCTCAAAGAAGCACATCTCTATCCAATCACACACAAAAAGATAAAGGTACTGTGCTATTTAAAAGAATAAGCCTATATAATAGCCCCAAATATGCACAAATAATAACTCCAAAAGAAAATCATGATGTACCTGTTTTGAACTTCACAGCTAGTATTTTTTGGAATTTTTATGTATGTGTCATGTGAAAAAGTCACCATAGGCTTATATTTCAAATTTCAAGTCTCTACGTCAATTAGGTAAAAAGTTATTACAGAAGCAAAACATCAACACCAGAGGTGTAGGTCTTGGTGACGCGAATCCATAAGTTTTCCCCCTACCAAAAATAAATCAACGCGCCTAAATAAGTTTTCACTTCAAAAATTACACCGACAGGTAGAATATGTTCTTAGATAAAACTTTGCTCAAAGAAGCACATCTCTATCCAATCACAAAAAAAAGATAAAGGTACTGTGCTATTTAAAAGAATAAGCCTATATAATAGCCCCAAATATGCACAAATATTAACTCCAAAAGAAAATCATGATGTACCTGTTTTGAACTTCACAGCTAGTATTTTTTGGAATTTTTATGTATGTGTCATGTAAAAAAGTCACCATAGGCTTATATTTCAAATTTCAAGTCTCTACGTCAATTAGGTAAAAAGTTATTACAGAAGCAAAACATCAACACCAGAGGTGTAGGTCTTGGTGACGCGAATCCATAAGTTTTCCCCCTACCAAAAATAAATCAACGCGCCTAAATAAGTTTTCACTTCAAAAATTACACCGACAGGTAGAATATGTTCTTAGATAAAACTTTGCTCAAAGAAGCACATCTCTATCCAATCACACACAAAAAGATAAAGGTACTGTGCTATTTAAAAGAATAAGCCTATATAATAGCCCCAAATATGCACAAATAATAACTCCAAAAGAAAATCATGATGTACCTGTTTTGAACTTCACAGCTAGTATTTTTTGGAATTTTTATGTATGTGTCATGTGAAAAAGTCACCATAGGCTTATATTTCAAATTTCAAGTCTCTACGTCAATTAGGTAAAAAGTTATTAAAGAAGCAAAACATCAACACCAGAGGTGTAGGTCTTGGTGACGCGAATCCATAAGTTTTCCCCCTACCAAAAATAAATCAACGCGCCTAAATAAGTTTTCACTTCAAAAATTACACCGACAGGTAGAATATTTTCTTAGATAAAACTTTGCTCAAAGAAGCACATCTCTATCCAATCACACAAAAAATGATAAAGGTACTGTGCCATTTAAAAGAATAACCCTGTATAATAGCCCCAAATATGCACAAATAATAACTCCAAATATACCCACATATGGCTATGAAATAACACATTAACTAAACATCAATAAGTTGTATATTTATGGTAAATAGAACTATTTAATCTATTAAACTTAATAAACACATATTTGGCCTATTAGTGACATTAAAAATAAGCATTAAATAAATTTTATAATCAAAATTAATTTTTTTTTCACCATAAATAGACTATTTAGTTTTGACCGAAATATATAAGGCAAGTAGATTGTGTATTAAAGGTAATTAATCAACTTATATACCTATATATTATAATTAACATGGTAGTTTGCTCGAGCCAATTAAAAAACTAAATTAAGAATAGTTTATTTATCACCAATATACTTCGAGAACTGTGTTTATTTCTGAAGATCGAACCGTACTCTCACCTCCTATTTTTTATACATTTTATTTAATTGTGATTATTAAAATTATATTTACCAGAAACATAATTTTTTCTCGGTGTATGATTCAAAACCTAATTTAATAGCAAACTGTTATTTTTATAATAACATATATTATAGAGATCATAAACCATTTGCCTTAAATCTGTTGTAAAATATAAAAATGGCAGCATGTTTCAAAACCTTTTAGTGACTCTCGCTCAAAAAAATTGAGTACCGAAGTCGGGTTTATAATGATTTTGCTCTTATAATTTATTTGGAATAGAATTCAAGATACAAAAAAAAATAAATAAATAAACATTTAATTTATACAGAAACTAAATTGTCAATATTTATTTAAATTTTCATTACATATCATCAAAACTCTTCACGGGTTAGTTTGCTTAATAAATGATTTTATGTTAAAGATAAAAGTAATATATTCATATTCTGCTTATAATTCATAATGTGAGTGCTGTAAAGGAACAATATTATTATACTCTTCACAGCGCCAGAAAAGTACACTGGGAATTCGATACCGTTAAACGGGGTTTATCGGAACAAAGAGGTGTAAAGGAACAAGCTGCTAATGGCAGAGCTCCGTGCCGAGTTTGGTTTGGACTTTTAATAATAACATATATTATAGAGATCATAAACCATTTGTCTTGAATATGTTGTAAAATATAAAAATGGCAGCATATTTCAAAACCTTGTAGTGACTCTCGCCAAAAAAATTGAGTACCGAAGTCGGGTTTGGACTTTTTGGATTTTTGCTCTTATAATTTATTTGGAATAGAAGATACCAAAAAAAAAATAGATAAACATTTAATTTATACAGAAATTAAATTGTCAATATTTATTTAAATTTTAATTACATGTCATCAAAACTCTTCACGGGTTAGTTTGCTTAATAATAGTAATTATATACCAAGGTAGAGAATACATTTTTTATAGCCGAGCATATTATATACCGAGCTACGTAGCAGCGAGGGATTTAGGACTGCGAGGCTATAATAGTCTTCTCTACCGTGGTTTATATATTATTTTTTTACTATTAGCGCATTTATTCTTATTATTTAACATTTTTATATCAATAATAAACTAAAATCTTTAATTGGTTTGGACTTTTTATAACAATAAACTAAAATGTTTGCTGGATTTTAATTAGTCGCGCTAAAACAAGTAGCCTTTGAAATTGCCATTTCTAAAAACAAATGAATAAATTGATTTATTCACTGAAAGTTGACAGTTCTAGTGGGTGGCATTTTGGTATTTTTTTAAATGTGTGAAAACATCGGTAAGTTGTTTATTTACTGAATAATATGTTCTATTCTATTATAATTCATTTATAATATTTGAAATGCTCATTTTTTATCCAATGGCAAAATATTGTTACATTTTGTCCATTGAAATCTATAAGCAATGACATGTCTTTGCAGTTCAAGAAAAATCAATATTTGTATGTTCTAAAGCTAGTATAAATAATTTTATGTTAGAGATAATAGTATATTATTTAATGAGCGTATAATAATTGCTATTAATCAATGAGGGTGAATTTTGGGATACGAGCCGAAAGGCGAGTGACCTAATCACCCGAATGATTAATAGCTATTATACGCGAGTAGAATTCTATCCACGGTCGTTTTAAATTTTAAACGATTTATTTTTACAGACCCGTGATTAATAGGCCCATTAATCACGGCATGGATAAAGGATAAATAATATTCCTTATATAATATATTATATTCATATTCTGCTTATAATTCATAATGTGAGTGCTCTAAACGAACAATATTATTATACTCCTCACAGCGCACAAGTGTTAGAAAAGTACAGTGATAATTCGATACCGTAAAAGGGGGTGTATCGGAACAAAGAGGTGTAAAGGAACAAGCTGCTAATGGTAGATCTCCATGCCGAGTTTGGTTTTTGGGTGGTTTGATGTTTTTTTTTTAACGGGTGTCTTTGTTTCAATTACCTCGAAATGACATATTTTGACATTTGTCATATTTGATTGAATTTTATTAAAAATTCTTTATTTAGGCAAAATTTTTAAACTTTGCTAAGGTATTGCCTAATAATATTTTTTAGGTAAAAAAGATATAGCAGATAAGTATTATTTTAAACGCAATACCAGCGCATCTAGAAATGGGTGCGCCTGATGAGAAAATTTTAATTTAATTTTCTGTTTTAGATTTTTTATCGATATAAATAATCATTGATGCGAAATGGCTCAAATTAATAATACTGTAAATATTCATTTATGTTCAACATATTCTTCTATTTTTATCACCTGTTATTTATTTTTATTGTATAAATAGGCTTTAGTACTAAGAAAAAGTCCAAACCCCATGAAGCTTTTAAATAAAAATATTCATTCAAAACGTTAATATTTCTGTTCGCCCCCCTTTGGGGGAAAATATGAACAATCCATAAAAAATATAAATTAAGCTTTTAAAATTATTCTTATTTAAAATTGGGGATGGAATAGATGGTTCAAAGGTTCGCCCATATTTGAAAGCAAAAATCTTAATCCTACTCTGAAAAGTAAAGAAGTTGTAGTTCAATTTCGTTTATAATCTCCCCGTTTTACGGTACCATAAATACTAAACGATTTTGTATACAAGGTGTTTTTAGTTTTTTGGAGGAAAATAAAGGGGATTATTCTACATCACAAAACACCAACAAAGGAACATAGGTCCGGAAACAAACCCTATGAGAATTACGACCCTTTAAAACTGTACTAAAAAGGTTCTTGATTAATAACTATGGTACCCTTTGAGCTAAAGCAAAGAGGTTTTGCAAGCATACTAGTATTAATAAGGGAAATTAATTCATGTTAAGGACCACGCACAAAAACCCCTATAAAATATCTAAAATAAAATTTCTAGCGAATTTAGCCATATGTCATTTTATAGGGGTTTTTGTGCGTGGTCCTTTATTTTTCTGAATTTATCCACACATTTTTGCCTCAAACTGTATGTAATTTTTTTTTATTTTTTGTAAAAAATATGGATTCCTTGGGCAAAAATACATTAAAAATGTCATATAGTATAACATTGTGGGAAAAACCGTTTAAAAAAAAATGCAATTATAAAGGAAGTAACAACCAAAAATGTTACTTTTTAAATGGCTTTCAGTAAAGAATGCTATTTTGCTTAGCTTTGAAGGTAAAATCGTCCTGCAGCATTAAAATTTTACTGGTGGTTTTTTGTTCCCCATTTAATATGTCCATCTTCAAATGAACATAGTTCCTTTAGGGCTTATTTCCGGACATATACTCCTTAGTTGGTTTTTCATGGTTTGTAAACTAGAATCACGGAAAAAAAAATTATAGCTAGGAGCGCTATAACACACATACCAAGCAAATTATAATCGCTTATTATATAAATACAAGGCTTTCTCTTACAATTATGGCAGTCAGTGTAAAAATTTATATGAAATACTTTAATTGTTTAGTGAATAATAAAATATAACAAATAGTATGGCATTTATAGCTTAAATAGATTTAATTATTGTCCTTGCTAATAATTTTTATAATATAATAAAATTTCTGTAAATTTATAATAGTTCCTGTAATAAATATAATCGTGTCTGTAATATATATAATCGTTTCCAATTTATTTTTAACATTATTAGTTATTGTGTCCCTTATAATCTATAGCTTAAATCACTATAATTTGCCACTGTTACCAAATATCTTATAATGTATAGCGCAGAGCCCACTAATTTCTTTCCGTGATCACCCCTTTATTTTCCGCCAAAAGACTGTCAGCACCGTGTATTTCAAAGCCCTCGCAGCTTTAGATATTGGATACAAGTTGTTACAGTAACTGTATTTTAATAAATTCTTACAAATTTTGACAAATTTTGAAAAAAAAAACTTTCATAAACAAAAAAGTTTTAGGAGCGCCAGTTTTTAAAAATTCACGGAACATAGAAGAACAAGTCTAATAAAATCTAAATTTTAAGAAAAAGTTACTTTGAAATATTCAGTAGTAATATCATAAATACATGTTGAATTATCGATATTTTTTTACTGTATTAAAAAAATATTTTGCTTGGCAATTGTTTGAGTGCATTTTTTGTGTTAAAAAATTCCGAGACCGCTGGTCGAGGAATTTTGACGAAAAATGCACGAAAACAATTTCCTTAAGAAAAATCTTTTTTTATATACAGTAAAAAAATTATCGATAATTCAACATTCACGAATGGTATTTTAAAAGACTATTTTACAAACAAAATAAGGAACTATATAATTTTACCATGTTTAATGTTGTTTCATATTTAAATTAAAAATTTAAGAACTAAAAAACAATATTACTTTACAACTAAAATTTTAAATCTCAAATTTGCTGTGCTTTTTTGAAACCACTATGTTCACTTGTTCGCGAATGTTGCCAAGTCTAAACTTTGCTTGATGGATATTTTTTGCTTGAGATTATTCCAATAAAATAGTTGGTATCATATATTTTAGCATTTAAATAAAAATCATTGCTGTTTTTGTTTAAAAAGTTTAGTTTTCAACTGAAAAGAAATAAAATAACGGTTTTTTCCACCTGTAAAAAAACAACTTGCGATCGGTTTATAATAAAGTTTGGCAACGCTGTACTGGTACCAGCGCAGTCATTTGACGAGCGCCTAATTAAAGCTACTCGCACCGAGATTGTTTTGATTTAATGTTGTTTGGTGTTTTTTTATGGCGGAGCGTTGATTTACTTTAGCGTTGGTTAATGTTGGTTTTGTGCCTGTTTTTTTTTTGTAAAACATTGGTTTTGATATAGAATAATATATTGAAAATCGGTTAGCCCTCTACTACGCATGCGCAGTTCGGGTGCGGGTAGCTATAACTAGCCGCTCCTGTCATTTGATGTTTTGATTTCCGTCATTTAAAAGAAATAAATTATTAACTTCTTTACTGTAAATATATTTTTAATAAATAAGTGTTTAAATTAGTTTTGAGTAGCCTGTTTTTAATACCAAGATTCAATTAAATTAAAATTTGTGAATATCAGTGATTTAAAGCTTTTAAGATGGAAAGTGCATAAAATATAATATATTATCTGAAATTACTCACTTATACCTAGGATCTTTTGGTAATAAAATAAGCATTTATATTGCTTATCAATAAAAATAAATCAACTAAAGGTAAGCTTCACAAATTAAAAACACATTTTGCAAAAATATAACATTTATTAAGATGTCAGTAACTGTCAGTTTCTTGTTTCCATAGTAACCAAGTGATAATTGCACATGTGCAAAAATTATCCGATTCATTTTGATCTGATTGGTCAAGAAACTAAAAATGAAAGGTTTTGATTGGCCTATATATTGCTTGTGAAATAGTCATAGTAATTTTTAAAAAATCTATTTTTCCCATTTTTTAATACAAGTACGCGCATGTGATCAAAGCAATTATATTTTTCTACTTACCTTTATTATTGCATATGTGTGCGGAAAGATGAAAGATGCAGATAAAAACTGAAACAAAATCATTAATGTTTAACCAAAATAGAATTGTTAAAATTGTTTAATTTCTTAATTGCGTCGTGTTATTCTTGTTCCATTTATTATAAAATTTTAAAAATGTCTGTTAAAACTGTTAATTGTTTTTCCATTTGAAAAAATTATAAAAATATATTTATTTAATTAAGTAAAAGGGCATATTTTAGTTTTAACATCGCTCGTGGAAATATTGGTCCTAACGCATGCGTAAAGAGGCTTCTCCGCACTCCATTACTTACATGAACTCCGCTACGCGTCGTTGCAATCTAGTGCGGAAAAGCGCCTTTATCCACACTTGTTAGGAAAATAGCTATTTCAAGTATTTGGGAAAATGCAATATACTGTTAAGAGTATACTATGGAATGCTAAGCATTACATATCTTCAAAGCTTTATATATTGCTACGTAGTTACGAGAGTAAATTATAAGTATAAGTACCTAAGTTGATAAAACCATGATAATCAAAAAATTATTGGCTCAAAATAAATCGTTTTTTTTCTGTTTCACTTCTTTTCTTGTGTACAAATAAAATACACCCTATAAATACGGATCTATGTCTGATATATGGCTACTAGATATCCACTGTTATATCTTATGTGTCAGCCATATTATTTGTACTCTACATGCAAAGTTCTTGGACTTTCAAAAGTCCGCGCCTTTGAAGTTGATGCCATATAGCAATTACATTGCAATGCAAAATATCTTATATCAGTGACATATGATGGGAGGATTGGTGTAGTGGTCTACCGCGTCTGTACATGACAAGCCAACTAGCGTGAGTTCGATTCTAACTGGCGCCGATTTGCCTTTTTCAGTTAATTAATAGTTGAAATTTGGCAAAGACGTAAGGGAAGCGGACACTCCCTATAAAAACTGGTTCGAAAATCAGTATAAAAAAAAATAACTAGAACAACACGAAAAAAAAAACAAAGAAAATCTCACGCAACACGTTCACATATAACAATGTTAAGTGATGAAGTGTTACCAACTTAAAAAAAATAATGTTTATGTTCAATTACATCACAGTTACTTGTTTTGAAATATCTACTAAGCAACAAAACATGTTATATAATGGATATGTATCTGATATATAATTAAGATATATTGCATTTCATATTTATTTTATGTTTAATTATAATGATGTATAATTATACATCACAGTTACATGTTCTGCAACTTCGATTATATATTGCAAGCAACAAAACATGTTACATAATGGATATGTATCTGATATATAATTAAGGTATATTGCATTTCATATTTATTTTATGTTGAATCATTCATCACAGTTACGTGTTTTGCAATTTCTATTATATATTGCAAGCAACAAAACATGTTATATAATGGATATGTATCTGAAGTATATTAAGATATATTGCATGTGTTCTATTAATGGGAGAATTGGTGTAGTGGACTACAGCGTCGTACTTGACCAGTTTAATACCCAAATATCGTGAGTTCGATTCTCACCGGCGCCGATTTGCCTTTCTCAGTTAATTAATAATTGAAATTTGGCGAAGGCGTAAGTGAAGCGGACACTCCCTATAAATTGGTTCGAAAGTCAATTAAAGCCGGTGGTTCCCTCTACTACTAGCCCACACAAGTCCTGGACGTAGGGGATGCTTAATTAAGTAGAATAGTACAAGCTTAAACAAAAATGTAATGTAAAAAATGTAATGTAATGTAATGCCACATAACCTATTATACTGCCAATATATGAATGCCATATATCAAGATATATGGCAAATGTAAATAATATCACTTTGCCATGTTGCTGACATAAATGTGTTTACTGGTCAGTAGTATTTAGAGAAAATTATAAGGCTTTAATTCTGCGTTATTAACTAATTAATATAGTTGGCATTCATTTGTAGTCCTATTTGTAGCTCGAAATTTAAACTGCCAAATTGGGATAGTATAAATTACCAAGTAAAAAAAATCCCTAAAAATTACTAATTTTAACTGTAGCATACAAAATGGCGCATCTGACAAAGACATCACTATAAGTGTGAGTAAGAAAAAAAAATGGCTGACATCAGGATGAAACCAGAAGGCCAATGCCCAATACTTTTCTCCAAATCATTGACACCGTCATTATGGTTAAATGTTGTTAGTTCAATATAAGCAAGTATATAGGCAGTTCTTTGGCAGTGGACAGTGGATAATGACCAACTAGTGAAACAAAAATAGTTACACAAAATCTGTGATTAACCAGCCAATTTACTAGTTGTGGGACGAGTGCGTTACTTAGTCGCAGCGTGGTCTTTGTAAGGGACGGATGTGACCGTATTGGCGGATTAACTCCAGCATCAGCCTCGCTATCATTTATATGCACAGGACTTGATTAGATCGAGCTGGCAAACTATCCTATAGGAAAATGCCATTATTGGAATTGGAGTGCGTTACTCGTAGAACTCAAAATTTATCCCCTGTAAACTAAATGCACGTAGGTATTATCATTTTGAATGGAACATTTGTTACTAGTTATTTATTTTTTCCAAGTACTATATCTACCCACATATTAGGTTTCAACTAAATGACAATCGTGGGACTTTAAATAATAAACTATATATTAGTTTAGATTTAAAAACGATAGCATTTCAGTTAATTTAGTTTTACGACAATTTAGAATTTGGAGGATGTCTGTCAAAAAGGACCTTGCTTGACGGTTAAAGACTAAGAAATTCAAGCGAATTTATGACTCCAAGTAAGGGACTATATTGGTAATTTTTGTTTTTTCTGTCTTTTTTTAGTTTAATAATGGTTTTGAAAATTGCATATTACAATAAATACATTTGGAAACAAATTGCCTCCAGATCAAAAAGAATAACAACACTAAAGGTATTTTTACTTCCAATTTAAAGCAAAAATACATAATATTGAATTTATGACAACATTTAATGAAAAGAGATTTTAGAGGTTTTTTACCAAAGGGAAATAACATGATGCAAAGAGGACATTTTATTACGGTTATTATAACCGGGTGTTATGTTAAGTTAGGTTATATTTTAATTTAAAGAAAAGGGATAGACTCGGTGCCCTAAATGTTCTATGTATTCGATTTAAAATATAGGTACAAACTACTTAGTAAGTAGTAATAAGTAGTACCTACTTATAGTCCAAAATCTGGTCAGCATTTTTATTACATTATTTTCTCCCAGTTCTTTTTTATATATGTTTTAAAGTACATTCATATTAAGCTATTTGTCAATCGCCAGGTCCTAGATCAGGGTTCTTTGGGTGCTAGAGGTGTGGAAATGGGGTATAAGAAAAATATATTTTTAATTTACCGAGTCAAATACATTAAATTTGGATTGCAGTTTTACACAATTATTCAGCAGCCCAAAGGGGTAAAAGCATACTTTTAAAAGTTCATAAATTCTCATTTCTTTAAAAAAATTGTGTATTAAATATATCAAAGGCGCTTTTTAAAGACTGCTTTTACCCTTTGGCCACAGAATTGTTGTGTATAACTATGAAAATAGCTTAATCTAAATGTAATATATGTAATGTACATGACTAGGCAAGTTAAAAATAGATTTATTGATGGCTCATTGCCACAGCTGTTGGAGCTTCTAGCTCAAAGGAACCGGATCCGGGGCCTATAAGTTTGGAAATAGCTTAATTTGAATGTACTTTAAGACATATATAAAATACAGCCGGGATACAATAATGAAATAAATAATCACCAGTCAGAGACTACTACAATGCATTGCAATGTTTAAGTCAAAAGTAAAACATAGCATCTGCATATAACAGAGCCATCTGCTTTTTATTTTAAAATTACTTATTTATTTCTAGGTTTTTAACAGATATTAGAAAAAAACTATTAGAATGAGTAATTAAAATATTAAAAATTGCTTAATACATATACTAGATAACAAATACAAAGCATAGACAGTGATGTATGGTTACAGGTACAAGTAAGGCCTTTTCTGGCGAAAGCCCACATTTAGTAAAATTTACGGCAGTTTAGGGTTATGTTATCATGAAAAGTTAATCAGTTCTTTTGTTCAATTAGCCAACTAGTAAAGCCATTATGGCAAGTGGAATACGACGAACCCAGAGAACTATTAAGTCTCTGAAATGGAGATATACCCGGACTCAGTTTTCTACTTTCAAACAATAAACCCACTTTCGCATACAATTTGGATCGCAGAGGCGCATCATCTTTAACTTTTGCGTTTGAAAGTTAAGTTTTATTTTATTTTTTAGGAAATACAAGCAAACAATCTTTTTGAAACCTGACAAAAATTTCCTTGTTTTTACGAAACCCAAAAAAAATATATATAGGTATATTCTTCTGAAACTCTTATGAAACTCTTATTTTTACGAAACTCGAAGATTTTTTTTTTGTTTTTTTTATAAAACCAAACAAAACCTTTCTTATTTTTATCGAAAACTAGCAAAAATGTTGAAGGTCTTTTAACTTTTGAACAAGTTGAGATATCGAATTCAAATTTTTAAAACGTTAATAAGACGACTTTAACTGTCTTTGCAATTTAATATTTTTAGCTTTTAAACTGTAGTTAGGCGGCAGATAATTTTTTTTAATGGAAAGGGGGTCGTGTGATAAATCATTTTAAAACAAATAAAATTACTTATTTGGCCAGGGAGGCTGCTTAGATTTTAAGTTAAAAAAATCAAATATATTCGAAAAGATAGATTTTGTTGTCTTGCTTGCTTGTTACAAATTTAAAATAGATGTCACTCATTCTAAAGTTAAGAGGTGGTGTAGATTTTGGACCGCACTGTATATAATTTTAGCTTAACTATCGCTAAATTAAATATTAAATTAAGTAAATTTAAAGCTTAATCAACAAAAAATCAGATTTATTTAGATTTATCCGTAGAGCAACTTGGCTACTAATTTTTTATAAACAATATACGAAAATACACAATATACAATTCAAAAAAACCCTCTTTATATAATAATTGATTTTTTATAAATTAAGGTTTATAATTATATTTTAACTATCATAATTAAGTTATAGTTATATATAAATAAGCTAAAACAATTACATAAAAATCTTCATTTAATGAAAAAATAACTTTCAAGTTTTTTTACATCGCAAAAATTCGTAATAAAAACTTTAAATTTTAAAGTTATTTATTATTTTAATTTAGAAAAAAAAATAATTTGGAAAGAAAACGGAAATGATGTTAACATTATTTGTTTTTAATTAAAATTAATAGACACTTGACTACTTTATACTTAAATGGTACTTAAAATTGAGGGTATTTGTGTAAGACGAATAGAATTCAGTTAAATTTAATTTAGTTTAATGCATTGAAATACTGTGGAGGTTTAAAAGGCCCTTAACTAAAATGCTTTAAAAGAAAAGTATAAAAGAGTTTTAGAAGAAAATAACTTTTTTGCTTTATACGCGGCTTTTATATTTATTTTTTTAATCTAATTTATCAACAGCTATTATAGGTTTGATGACAGATAAGCACAAATCAATTTTTTTTATAATACTGAAGCTACTTTATATAAATTTGGAAGGTTCCAGTTTAGCTTATTATATTTTTTTAACATTTCATTACTGGTACCATGGTATCGTATTAGTTTATTTTTTTGTAAATACGGCATCACCACCACAGATTTTCTAAAAAAACCTAAACACACAATACAAAATACCAGAAATAGTATATTTCATGCCGAGGTGGAAAACGAGGTGAGATAATTCCCGAAGGAAAAATGAAATGCTCCGTGGAGGTTTCTATACTATTTTGTTTACAATTATACCTGTTTTTTTACAACAAAGATACCTGCTTTTTTTACGTCAAAAATGACACTATCTCTTTAGTTTATAAACACTTGTGAAGTTAGTTATACATTTAGGCTTTATAAATGCATGTATAGATGGCGTTCGCCACGAAAATAAAAAAGTCCAAACTTTTAATATTAATTTTAAAACGTATAAATATTAATATTTATTTGACATAAATAATAAATATTTGTCTAAAAAAGTATAAAATGTTAACTATTTACTTCGTTAAATTACCAGGTGACGTTAACTAGAGAACTCCATGCCGCGTCGTGCTAAACTGCGCATGCGTCGTAAGGGGCTGAACGTTTTTCAATATATTAAATAAAAACCATTTTTTTACAAAAAATGACACCAAACAGGAGCAAAGCGTTAGTGTAAACCAAGACCTCCCATTAAAACAAAAAAAAAACACCAAACAACAAAGGGAGCGTTCAAGTATTACGTAACGCAAAATATTTGACCCCCACCCCCCCCCATGTAACGCGGCGTAACATTTTCGAGACCCCCCACCCCTCCCCCTATTTGTTACGTAACATTTTACAAAACGTAAAAAAAAAAACCGAAAGGAAATTTTGCTTTATGGTTTAAACCGGTTTTCAACCGGTTATTGCTTCCGTGGTTTAATCCAAAACCGGTCTGATGTAATTTCCGAAACCGGTTAACCGAAAACCGGTTATTGGCTATGGTTTTCCATCTCTAATTGTTTTTGTTTAGAGGACTTAGTGAACTGTTAACCACGCCGTATAAAAATAAAATTACCAAGGAATCCGTCTCTTTAAGCCTAGATCATTCTTAAAAACGTGATCCAATAAACATTTTATAACTTTATAATTTTTTAAGTGTTACTTAACATTTTTACTGACACCCACCCCCCCTCTGTAACGCGGCGTAACATTTTCGAGACCCCCCCACCCCCACCCCCCTAGCGCGTTACGTAATACTTGAACGCTCCCTTAAAAACCAAAGAAACTAAGACTTAAAAAATCGATGGAAGAAATTTTAAGTAATACCGAAAAACGTCTGTTTCTGGATATTTTGTGTGCACCTAACGTCAATTATTCTTTTGCACCTAACGTCAATTAGTCTTTTGCATTAAAAACTTAAAATCCCCTTGTATAGAATATCAGTGGAAAACTATTGAAATAAGCTTTTTTTATATATGATATAAAAATAAAGAGTAAAGCGGATTGCATACTTTAAGGGTTTTAATTTTTTTAAGCTTAAGCTCACTTACATTTGTGAGCATTTTTGAATAAAACCTTTGTTATAGTTTTTGAGGATCACCCTGCAGCATTAAATTTTTTATTGGCGCATTTTTTAGTTTATATTTTTGTTACTCAGAACGTGAAAGATGTTTAATTTGCAATTTTCTTCCTAAGGTCAAAAAAGCTAATAGCAAAACACCAAACCAGCAAAAAATCAACGTAAATCAACGTTAACGTAAACCAGCTCCCCATTTCATACCAGTATGTGAAAAAAATATTTTCACTGTCTTGAAAAAAAGTTACATTTCCGCATAAAAAAATATTACCATCATATTAATTACTGATTTTGAAAAAAAAAACGATGCATATCCGCACAAAATGAATATTATTATCATACTTGAGGTGTCAAAAGCTGTTTGTACTGATAAAAGATTTACCTGGTGGTATCATGCGCATTTCTAAAAAAAAAGTCCGCACAAAATGAACGGTAATATAGTACTCCGAAGTAAAAAAATAGTTAGTTGGTTTTTTATTTGTAACAGATTTCCCAAGCTTTATTTTGCCAGTTAAAAAACAAAAAGTTCATAGAAAAAAAAATACGCATTTCCGCAAAGAATAAATATTATTTTTGAACTCAGGGTATTTTGTATAGTTAAAAAAAAAAAGATTTTCTTTAAACGAAACCTGAGCCCGAATTTTCATGTACAATATATATTTTATTAATGTAAATGACCTGACAGATAGTAACCTAACGTCATAAGCAATAAGAATAATATAAAAAAATTGTGTGTCTAAACTTTATCTTTTCTGAACTCACCTTGTGAGGCTTTTAGTTTGACTGACTTGTTTTCTTTTGAATTTGAAATAAAAGTTTTAATACCGCCTGCACTGAAAACGGTTATTGCCACATGTAGCCGAAAAGATATTAACTTGAGGTTGAAATAACACCTGAAATGTAAATACTTGAATGTAGATATTATCACGACGAGAAAATGAAAAAAGTTTTCTGTGATTAAACTGTTCGGGTTTCGGCCGGAACATAATTTTTTTTATTTTCATCGAAGCGTCAGATTTAATGATAAAAATGGTGCACAGCAACGTTGCTAATATTTGTTTAACACGGAATGTTGATTTTTTGCGATTTTCTCATAAAAAGCGATTTGTGTATATGTGTCATCGGGTTTATACATGGAACAGCATATTTATAATTCGTTTTTAGTAGATATAACAATAACAATATTAGCATATATCACCATATTCTGTTTTTTAGAACGAATCTAGTTCATTAAATAGATTTTTACTTGCATTCATTTAAAAAAATAAATAAATATTACATTTTCCCCTATTTTAGTCAAACTGGGATCCAAAGTAAAGGTTAATTAGTTAATATAACTTTCGAAAGTACAGAGGCAGGCGCTTGGTATACAGGGTGATTAAAAAATAAGGTACACCATTTTATTGGGTGAGTCTACACTGTAAAAAGTGATTTTAAAGCAGTTATCCTTGTGAGGAAATACTGAATTATACTATTTCATATAAGCAAATTTACAAAAAAAAACTGTAATAATGATTAATTCGAGGATTAATTTTTCATGTTATTTGTAAATTAATAATATAAAGTAATATCTCTTGAAAAATACAGGAAGTGCTTGTAACAATAGGTCGAATTCACAGTAACATTAAAATTACAGCAACGATTATAGTAGTTTGACTGTAATATTTATTACAGTTTACAGTCACTATAATTAAAAATGAAGGTATTTTTACAATCGCTATTTAAAAATACAGTTAGGCTTTAAATTTACTATAAAAATTGCTGGTAATAAATCGCCTACAATAATTGTTTGAATTGTTTTTAAAGTGTAATTTAAAAAATATGAAAAAGGTTCCTATAAAGGTTGATCCGGAAATGAGCCCTAAGGGAGCTACAACCCTCATAAGTGGATCTAAAAAGTAGTTTTTATTTAACATTGATAAAGGTTATCATTTTACATAATTGCAAAATTGTTCATGGGTTTCAAGAAACATTAAATAAAAACTTCCTTTCAGATAAATCCTTAGGAGGGTCGTAGCAACCATAGGGATAATTTTCAGATCAGCCTTTAAAACATAGTATAGTATTTAACATACCCATTAAGAAGCGCACTACGGTAGTAAGGTATATTTTACCTCTCCCTGTCCGTAGAAGTTGAAACATCGGTGTAATATTAATAATAATATTACAAAATAACTTTGAAAAAACTTAAGCAAAAAAAAAAGCCGAAGCACAAAAAAAGTACAGTGATCTTTAGTCAGGACATGAAAATATCGTTTAGTAAGAGGTTTAATTTATCTTGTTTGACAATTATGTTTCCTTTGTCGCCCATAGTAAGGACAATAGATAAGTTTTACTGGTAAACACTCTTCTATTTTATTATGTAAAAGTCCAACCATGGCAATCATCAGCTATCACCTCGCTGTGTCTGTAGTGGCGGCGCCATAGACCGTTCAAAAATATTTTCTGAAATCTATTTTAAATAAATCCAACAAAGAAAAGTATTTTCTTTTAAGCTCAGAACTGAATATATGATATACAGGGTAATTCAGAAATAGGGTACTAAATTTTAAGGGGGTGATTCTAGGTCCAAAAATATGAAAAAAAGTTCCTATAAAGGTAGTTTTTGTTTAAATCTCTGGAAACCTATAAACTACCGTAACGAATTTTTCGCACATGCCTTAACACTAATAAAGCCTATCCTTTTATGTAATTTTTATTTGGTAATTTTAACAATGGAAGTGCAAAATGGGGGGCGATATAAGTTATTTGCCCCAAACTTTTTATCAGACTTTTCGACCGTTTCTCAAATAAAATAGGATTCTTTAGTTAAAAATACATAAAAAAGGTACTCTTTTTCACTTTCTGAGTATCAATAATAGGAACTAAAATGCACCAATAAAAAAATCAATACTGCAAAGTAATTATAAATTAAAAACTATGAAAAAAAGTTTTCATACACAAATATCAACAAATCGCTTTTACGGTCCCTTAAAAGGTGTTATTCTTTAAGTTGCCGTAGTACTCTTGAAATCGATTTTCGAACCTAGATATATACGAGCTTCTTTTTTATAGTTTTTGATGTAGAATCAATAAAAATGTCCATTAGTGCATTTTTTAGTTCCTATTTAAAATACGTGAAATTGCCTCTTAAATTGGCCCTACGGTCTTTTTTATGTATTTTTAACTAAATTATCCTATTTTATTGAGAAAAGGTAGGAAAGTCTACGAATAAAAAAATGTTGGGCAAAAAAGTGACATCGCCACCCATTTTGGTCTGGTTAAAATTATCAAATAAAACTTACTGTATTATTGTAGTTCATAGCGTTCCAGAGATATTAAATAAAAACTACTTTTCAGATGTACCCTTAGAAGGGTCGTACCTCCATTAGAGCTTATTTCCGGACCCACCTTTATAGGATCTTTTTTTATATTTTTGGACCTAGAATCACTCCTTAAAATTTTGTACCCAATTTGTGCTTATTGTTTGCTTTTTAATTTATAAAATATAATTTATTTGTGAATTAATGTTATAATTAAGAAGTATGTGTATTAAATATAAATTATATTATCTCCCTAAATATCAATTCGTGATACTAGGTTAGGTACCGGTACTTTTTTTTAAATTTTACTAATATTAATCCCAATTTTTGGAAAATGCAACTTCTGCTAAGCAGTCGTTGCATTTTCGTCATTGGGATTAATATTCGTAACATTTATGTAAAAAACCACCGATACCTAACCTATTACCCCTGAAAATTTTTTTCATTAATAAAAATATACTAAGAATTACGTCCTTAAAGCCGTTTTTGTAGTCAATATTTTATTTTATTTTTTTCATTTTAGGTGAATAATGATTCTATTTAGATAACATATGATAACATAAATGGTCTTTTAGAATATTCTATTTGGTTACGATACGTTTTTTAGTGTGATGATTTAAAAAGTTCATAAGTTTTAGAATTTATAGCTTTATTTAACGTCAGATAGATACATATCAGTTGGAGTTTTCCCGAGACAGGAACGGAATATTATGAAATACTATTGCTACATTCAAGGGAAAAATCTACTGAACGAAAATTCTACGAATGTACAAAGCGTAGGAAAATAATCTTAGTGGAAACACTAGTGTCTGGTATGACCTGCATTGCAGATAGGCGGTTTTACATATAAATATTTCGTATTCGTTTGATCGAGTAACATTTCTCTGAACAAAATGGTTTACCATTGTAATGGATATACAATTAAAACCAAGTCACATTGTATGATTTTTTTCATAACATTTGCGTCGTTAACGCCTTTGACACTAGTGTTCTTCATTTAAGGACATTGACTTTGGTTCAAAGAAATACTAACCTTGAAACAAGAAAATATGACTAAAAACCTTGAAACAAGAGAATATGACTTTAAAAATATGGAAAGATACGTGTCCTTGGTTCAAGGTATTCTTTTATTATGTAACAAATCATTAATGATTTGCGAGTACCTCGAAAAATAAAGTATATTTTTTAAAAAATCACCTTTAATAGTAGGAGTCCGCCTGACAGTAGTGTTATCTCGGACAATTTTTGTAAACTTTTTGATATGGCCGCTGTTGACGTCGTCTATTTTAAAAGATCTTAAAAAAATAACAGCTTTCAGTTAACTTGACTGCCAGAAAAGTTCATTCATTGTATAAAATCTTTATATACCGGGTGATTTATTAGCCTGTATACAAACTTTGACACACACATGAAAAAATGTTCATATAAACGTAGGTCCTATCTTTCTTCGTTCGGAAATTATAGATTCTTTAAAATTGTTAGGTTGAAAAACGTAGTAGCCATGATATAGCAAAACAAAATTTAGTAATCATTTTAAATCACCACCAGGTCCTCTCAATAATAGTTTGTTTGTGTCAATGGTCAGCGCTATATTAGATTAGATAAAGAGAGTTCTACAGAGGGAGACAAAAGTATTATTATTATGTTTTAAAATAAAATTATGCATATTTTAGGTAAAAATAACATTTTAAATTAAATTTTAAAAGGTTAATGAATACCTAAAATATGCATAATTTTCATTTAAAGCATAATAATAAATAACTTTTTCTTCCTCTGTATCCATCTTTATATAATCTAAATGTAGCGCTGACCATTAACATAAACAAACTATTCTTGACAGGTGACAGTTACTAAATTTTGTTTTGCTAAATCATGGCTACTACCTTTTTCAGGTTAAAAATTAAAAAAAAAATGATATAACTTCTGAATGAAGAAAGATAGGACCTATATTTAAATGAATATTTATTCGTGAAATTAAATCTACTTTTTGTTGCCAAAGTTTGTAAACAGGATAATAAATCACCCTGTATAGGTACCTACATGGAAAAAATGTAAGTCAGGCAAAATATCGCACAATAGCTTTTAAAATACAAATAGTTATACCTGCAATAAACCAGTTTCCTTCACAAATTGCTACTAAATAGAACAAGCGGTAAAGATATGTAATGCTACGCATCCCATTATATACTATTTACAGTACCTAAATGGTTTATAGCATTTTCTCTAATACTTAAAAGTTACAACGGTACCTCAGTTCTGAACTGTTACATCTCTGAAAAGTAAGTTTTGAGAAAAACCGATTTTAAATGTTTACAGTATTTTCGTGGGCTGAAACCCAGTTTTTAAAGTTACTAAAATTAAATCTTGGAATAAAAAAATTTCAACCCCCTGAGGGGTGGGGGGTAGGTTTTGTGAAAATTGGTATATAGAGGAAATGCGCCTAATTTCGGATGGTTTCCAAATTTCGGATAGTAGTGTATTTAAGATACTGTCTGCAAAGGTAAACAGAAACCTACTTTTATGTGAAGCCAAAAGCCAAACTAAATCTGTCCTGTAATATGATAACGGTAGAGGTTCTCCCCTTTAAATGGCAGCACAAATCGTTTATATTGCAAATGGCATTTTTGTGCTCAGTTGCATTATTATGCTTGTTTATTTTATAAATAATCGTTATAAAAGTTCGTGATTCTGTCTTGGGTAAGTTATGATGTTAGTTAAGTTGATCCACTATTCATAATTAAGCAATTTGAAAACGTAAACATTCTACAAATTTCTAATCTAAAAAGCTGAAAGTTGCCTAATTTCGGATAGACCATTTTTGTGCATTTGATTCACAATTTCGGATATCCGCAAGGTAATTATTATTCAGGATAACCAACCATTAATTATTATTTTTATAAGGATACAACAAACTAAGATAAACAATTTTGAAAAAACGAAAATTACCTAAGATACTAAGATATTCGAAATTGGGAATCTAAAATTATAGTTCCTATAGTATTTCGTAGAAAATCGCTTAATGATTAAATTACGTCTTAAATGTGAAGGAATAACAAGAAACATAAGCAATGGGATCCAGTTCCACTCTTGAAAAAATTTTTTCGGATATGTCCGAAATTAGGAGCCCTTTTTCAAATGCACAAAAATGCGCTGATTTTTTTTAACAGTGTTTTTTGGAAAAAATAAACTGTAATAAAATTGCTTTTATAATTAATCATGGTTCGCTATAATAAGTTGTATCTGGTTATATAAAAAAAATATCAAAAAGTAATACCGAGTAATAAATATTGAATACATTGTAAATGGTATCCGAAATTAGGCGACTTTCCTCTAGGGGTTTTTAAAGTCGCTAAAATTGAATTTTAGAATTAAAAAAATCAAACTCCACCCCTTGAGAGGGGTGAGGGTAGTTTTAAAAAAAATATATATATTAGGGTTTTTGAGGCCGTTAAAACTGAATCTTACAATAATTTTCTTCTAAATCCACCCCTGAGGGGCGGAGGGTAATTTTCTTCAAAATTGGTATAATGAGGTTTTTGATAATGCTGAAAGTAGATCTGATAAAAAAAAAGCATTTGGTCACTCGTGGTTAAAGATTTTTTGCTGGGCAGTGTATTTTTTTTTTTGGTTTATAAAATATTCCTTTTTTGAAAAAAAAAAATATTTAAAAAAAAACTTATTTTGGTGATAAAAAAACCTTTTTTTTATAAAAAACCCTTTTTTATTAAAAAACAATTATTTTAAAAAACTTTTTTTTTGCGTTTTAAGTGACTCAATATGCAATAACAGGGTCGACATGAAAGTCCCTAAAATATAGTTTAAAGTACCTAATAACTTAAAAAATTGATTTTAAATTTCTAGTTTTTGCGAATCCTTGGTAAATAAATATCCGACCTATAATTATTAAATTTAGTTGCACCGACCCCGAAAACCACTAAAATATTATTAGCATTTGAGTTTGTTGCTCCCGTATCCAGAGGGTGGAGTTGAAATATTTTCATTCCAAGATGAAGTTTCAGCGACTTAAAAAACCGCTATACACCAACTTTTACGTAAATATTGTAAACTAATATTGCCTCCAATCCCAATAGAGGTGATTTTATCAGAATTAGTTTCAGCGACCTTAGAAAATGCTAATTTACTCGTAAATATATTAAAATTTAAAAAATTGTGAAAAAAATATTGCTCCACCAAAGTTTTTATCAAATGCAATCGGAAGAAGTTCTTATTCTTGTAACAAACTTGTATGCTAAATTTAGCCTAAAGTGTTATCGGGCTAACGAATTTTCCGAAAGAGACCGACCGAAAAAGATTTTTTTCGATATATGTAAAATGTTATAAAAAGCAAAAAAGCAAAAAGAAGATAAATAATTTTTTGTTACGAATACAAGGCTTTTCCAATAAAAATGGGAAAGCAATACGTCCTAAATTATTAGATAAAAAGATAATATTCTTGATGGCAGTTCTATTCTATCTTTTGCTCAACATGAACATATTTTAGTTCTAAACGGTTGCATCCCAGAGATGCAATAGTTTAGAACTGAAAAAAGTTCATATTTTAACAAAGCGTAACAAAGCAAAAATGTGTTTAAAGTAAAATTTTTTGGTTTTTTTTTTGTGCATATGATCCTTATTATTATTGGATGGTCAAGTCTCATTTTCGCATTTTTTTGGATGTAACAGTTCAGAACTAAGCTACCGATATTTAAAAAAAAAATTACAAAATCCCTTTTTTTCAAGATCCTTTTTTGAAAAACGAAAAATTAAAAAAAAATCGATGATAACTTAAACAAAATCTAAAGTTTTATTTTTTTTAAATTCTCTTTTTGAGAAAAACAAAAAAAAATGGGAAATATTTTTTTTTTCAAAAAAAAAAAGTCAAAAAACTAAAATTAAAAAAAAAAAAGAACTATTTTTACCTTTTATTTTTTTTTAAGTTTAACCCCCCGTAACTTTTTTTTTGTTTACTTTGAAATCCAATAGGGAACTTTCCCTCATAGAACTTCATTTTTCCTAAAAATTTGGAGTCCATCGGATTATTCTTTCATGAGTTATCGTCTCTACAAAAAACGTGACCGCGGACAGACAGACGGACAAAATAATAAAAAAACTAAAATTTCTTATTTTTTCATGAAACAAATTTGTAATCAAGAATTTTTTGTCTAAGACAATTTTTGAAATTGAATTGAAATTTTCTCATCAAAATCATAATTTGAATAAAACCTTGGGATGATAGCTACTTCTTTCCTTTGTCTATGTAAGAAACACATACAGAACTGATTTTGGTTACACACACAAATTGGTTATGAAAGGAAATAACACCAATATCATGTTGACATTATTCCGTTGTTTTTAGGATACGCAAACTAAAAATTGGCCAATTTAAAACGATTTTTAATAAGTAAAAACTGTTAGTATATAATTTTTTGATGGTTTTACGGTATTAAGTAGCACAAAATCTATAACTTTTCCTAGTAAAACCAAACGGTTTACATTGTGCATTGTAAAAATCAGGTAAAATACTATTTTTACCTTGCGACAGTATCATTGACCTACGTTTCTTTGAAAACATCTGGGCGATCTACCGTATTTGTTTAACAAACAAATATATCAAAGATTTTTGTATTTATTCTAAATAACGTTTGACTTTTCTAACAAGACATACCGCACTATGAATGCAAGACCACCATAACTTAAAAAAAACTGTGGTATGGTTTGCTTTGTACCTCTGTACTTGATGAATGAATGAATGATAATATACAAACTCCAATTAACTATTCCAATTAGTTTATAAGTTACGTTATATTCGAGTAATTAATTGAAGTTTGTATATGTTATCATTCAAAAGTACAGAGGTACAAAAGAAACCATACCACAGTTTTTTTTTGAGTTATGGTGGTCTTGTATTTATAGTGCGATATAATAAATAATATTAGGTATGTTAACTTAGTGAGTCATTACTAGTGACAGTTGGCCCTCTTTTATGAAGTGTCCTTTCTTTAGATATTTTAAAATTTAGATCTTTACACAGAGAAGTATTAGAGTGTTTATTAATATATTAATATAAAAATATTTATCTGCCAATAATAAATCGTAGATAATTACACTAGTACCTATATGGTCTTTCGTGCTAGTTTTTTAAAACATTTTTTTAGCGGCTGTTCATATATTACGTAAGGCTAATTGTACCAAAATTCATACATTTCATACCCCTGTTCTCACTGTAGAGATTTTATATTTTGGCTAACCCCCCTAACATCACCCCTATTTGGGGGTGGCCAAAATATGAAACCTTTAATAACGCGAGAAACGGGGTATGAAGTATATGAATTTTGGTACAGTTTGCGTTACGTAATATATGGACAGCCACTTGCGTATTTTTACTCACTGAATTCGAATCCGCCAAAAAAAATAATCAAAATTGGTGGAATCATAGCCAAAATGATTGTTTTATATGTTTGCCAATATTAGGGGGTGTTTTTGAGGTCGCTCAAACCGAATTAAACGTCGAAAATTAAATATTCAATATGGCGAATTCAAAATGGAAACAACCTTTAAAAATTAATCTCTCCGATTCGGGGAAATATCTCCGATATTCGCTAATTAAAAAAAATCGTTGACAAATTTAGACTCTTTAGACGGATAAATATACATATAAAAACTAGAAAGTCATCTATAATATATATATATTTTTTCGGCTATTATCTGGCAAACGTGTAGTATATATATATATATATATATATATTTTTATAGACTGTCAATTCTTAACTTATATATAAAAACGTTAAAAAGAATTGACGTAAAACAAAAAGTTGAAATTTGTAAACTAGTGTATCAAACTTAATTATTCTCTTTTTCTTCGTGTATATGAAAACATCAGGCTTGAGTTATCTTAAATATGATACACTGTATACATAAGTCTATATGTAAGTTTATTTTGGTAGAGTAAATATTATAGTAATTTGACAAGATAGTTAGTAAGATATGTCTAGTATGTACATTTGTGAAAAAGACATTACATAGTCTGTTACAGAATTGGACGTAGACATGTAAAAAGGAACCAAGCGAAAAAATTCCGAAAATAAGTTATATACATCGAAAGTTGCCTAAATATACATTTTGCAAAAAGGAAACAACCAAAATATTAAGCCTAAATAATATTACTGACGAAAAAAGCCGTGGTCGACCAGACTCCACCTTTATTCAGTCTGAACTGAATGACCTCTGGCCTAACGGAAAACCAATTGCTAAAGAAAAACTAAAGGACTTAAAATCGATTTGGCATTTAACCCCTTCACAGTGCAGTGAAAATAAAGTTTTCATGCCAAAAATGTGCTGAATTTTTTTTTTTGAAAAAACATGATATTATCATATTGTATGTTTTTGGGTCGCTGAATTTGAATCCGAGGTCAGCATTTAAAAGTTAGCGTTCAAAATGGAGGATCCAATATGGCGGATTAGATTTTTTAAAGTTGCTCGGATTTTCTTGAAACTTGTTAATCGGCTGTTTTGGAGGCCGCTGATTACGAATCTAGTGCCAGTTTTCCAAAATTAAAAATGGCGTATCCAATATGGCGGATTAGATTTTTTAAAGTTGCTCGGATTTGCTTGAAACTTGACATCTGGGGGTTTTTGGGGTAGCTGATAACGAATCTAGTGCCAGTTTTCCAAAATTCAAAATAGCGGATCCAATATGATGGATTAAATTCTCCGAGAAACTTTAAAATATCTAATCCGCCATATTGGATCCAACATTTTGAATTTTGGAAAACTGGCACCAGATTCGTAATCAGCGATCCCAAAAACCCCAGAGTACCAAGTTTCAAGCAAATCAGAGCATCTTTAAAAATCTAATCCGCCATATTAGATCCGTCATTTTGAATTTTGGAAAACGGGCATCAGATTCGTAATCAGCGACCCCAAAAATCTCGTGGTACTACAAAATCATAGAAAATAAACTAATGGTAAACTGATAATTTTAGATGCTGATATAGCGGTCATACAAATTAATGTCACGAACTTTTTTGCCTCTACAGAGGTCAATTACTTTGAAGGGGTTAATACCTAAAGATTGTCTAGAGTTTTATTGTGGGCTTTATGCAGACGGTACGGTTGGGGGGTGTTTTAGACTTAGACTAGAGCAAGATAATTAGATAATACAACCCATAATATTACTATGTAGCATTTTTTTCAATATTTTTTTTTTCCAATTAATTTATTTGTTGGTTGTATCCTATTACTCTAAACATAATATGCAAAATAGAACCAGGCGACATTTTCAACAAAAAAAAAATTGTTTTGGAATACAAAAACAAGAAATACCTAAGGTGGCGAAAACCCCAAGCAATGAAGTGCAAGAAAGTGCAATCAGAACTTTTTATTTTTTTGTACTGATTTTATTATGCTGCAAAAACTTTAAAAGTAATTTTCTCAAAACTATATTGTTGTCGCTTGGTTCCTTTTTGCATATCTACTTCCTATTGATACGATCCATAATTGTGTTGGCAACAGGAAAAAATTAATATAGCTTGACATTTTCCGTGCAAATATCAAATCTGCTGTGAAGTTTAATTTTGTACGTAATTTTGTTTAAGTTTAATTTTTACTGTGTTAAAATTATGGCTTGGTTACTTGCAGTGGAAAAGAGAAGAGCTGACTATAAAATATATCAAAATATAATTTTTTCTTTGAATTTAAAACATGGCGAAAATTGTAATGTCAACCAAAAACAAAAATCCATAAATCGGTAATCAATTTAAACGTACGTTTCTTTTTAATTTTAGAGCATAATAGAAAAAATAGTGTAAAGCACTAGTTTCATAACACGTTTTTAGAGCACCAGTACTTTAGAAAACTCGCTGAAAGCGGCTCTTTTTTATTTTGACGTTTCTTAAAATTTAATCAAAATTAAACAGTTTTAAGTCTAAACTGGATAAATTACACTGGTCTACAAAAAAAAAATAGCTTCTCCAAGGACTTGTCTTAAGTAGTTTTTTGTGCTGAAACTGAGTTTTCAATTTAAAAAACTTTTTACCGCGTAGATTTCGAGTAAATCCCGGTTTTTACTAAAGATCGATTATACGATCCCAGAAAAGTAAAGTTCTAGTTATAATGCAATGCTCAAAATCCAGTGTTGGACTAAGGGTGGTGGCGGCGGCCAGGGGCGATAACAACTCGAAAAGCAGGTTATTGCCCCTGGCCGCTCCCTTAGTCTGGCACTGGATTTTGAGCATTGCATATAACTGTAGAACTTCAAAGCTTAGAAAAAGATAAAAAGTTAATGAATCCCTCTTAAAAAATGCCCAAGTTATAAGCGATAACGAAAGGAATATAATTAAAATCAAGGCGTCGGGGCGCGCCCCCACTATTTTATTCGGTGCACTGAAATCGTAACCAATTTTCAAAAAAAATGGCGCTTACGTAATCCCCACTCCCTAGTCCAGGTTTTAAATTTGTCCTCAGATAAATCCGAAAAAGTTTACTTTTTTGGGCTGGTGTAACCAATCTCTGATAAAAACCGGGATTTACTTAAAATTTACGCGGTAGAAAGTTTTTTTTAATAAAAATTCGGTTTCAGGACACAAAAATACTTAAGGTATGATAGGTTTAGTCCTTGGAGAAGCTAATTTTTTTTGTAGACCAGTGTAATTTATCCAGTTTAGACTTAAAACTGTTTAATTTTGATTAGTGTTAATGACAAACAAAGCTCTGTTCTTGCGTATGTACACATGTTTTCTAATACCATAGCTATAGCAAACTAATTATAGGGATTATCTCTCCCTGGGGGTTACAAATTATTCGTCAAGTGTAGGTACCACTTGACTCTGAAACACTAAACTTAATTTATTTGACAACCACTAATTACCTTTACAACAGAAAAAGTAGTACCTACATTTATTTTCTTGTATGTATTGGTAATGCTTAAAAGCCTTTTCATTTACTAAGGGAAAGTAGAGTAACAGTGCGCACCTAAGCGAAACTGGATATGATTAACACCTTATGAATATTACAAAAAATTTATAAGTGGCAAAAGAAGCCTTACTTATTAGACTATAATTATTAATCATCAAAACTTAGGTAGCTTTTACCATAATCACAATAAAAATGTAAAACTACAAAAGTGCATTTGCGCACAATTCCCCACACCACGGGGCAATGGTGCGCATCTGTTGGGGAATTATGCACAAAAGATAAAAACATAAAATAATGCAAAAATATTTATTAAACACAAGATATGTATACAGGTTTTCAAAAACTTAATTTTTAAAAGAAAGGTTTTGGAATTTTCGATCGTTTAAAGAACGTTTCCAAAACCCTTAAAAATCGAGTTTTTGAACATTCGTATAATTATTTTGTTTTCTACTTTTTAGTAATACCTAACATGTAATTATCAGAAAGGTTTGGACTTTAAAAACTTTTTTGTTTTATTTAATTTTATTACTATTTAATTGAATGGAGATAGTGTATCATGAAATTAAAATAAATCACTTTACATGACAAAAACTATTTAATTAAAGAACCCCGCACAAAACCCCGTGTTTTTGGCCTTCGGCTAAATTTGCTGGAAATTATATATTTTATTAACCTTTATGTCCTTATGTCCAAACCAAAATTTCAGCTTAATTGTATGTACAGTTTTCGAGATATCGAGCTTTAAAATTGGTGATTTAGAATTCAGGAAAATTTTACACCTGTTAAAATTATGTGCTTTTTTAATGTCACTTTTTTATGTATGATTAATCTTAATGGTGCAAATTGAAGGTGTTTATATGCTTTATTTAAATGTGTTATAACATTGGCCACAGAGGCGATATAATAAATATTAAAAATGCCAATTATTAATTTTGGTTTAATATTAAAAAACAGAAAATCCAACGGCTAGAATTTCATAATTTTTATATATTTTATAGTTTTTGAGTTACTGAATAAAAATAATTGAAAGCGAAGGTTATTAGAGTACTCAAAGTCCTTCTGTTTGAGCATGATGGGGGTAAATCACATCAAAATAAATTAACCCGATTCGATCAGCTAAAAGTTTTAAATTCTCAATAAATCTTACAAACAAATGGAATTTTAGAAAAGGTATTGCTAAAGTAAAGTACGTAAACCAACTAAGGAGCCTATTGGCATAGTGGAGCAAAGGGGATGAAACGTTGAACTGTTATAAAATTACTTATTTCTGCGTTTAAGATAATCGCAGTATGGCTTGCAATGGAGGGATTTAAACCAAGTTAACCAGTTTCTCAAAAGTAATTTAAGCGTGGTAGGAACATGGGCGGAATCAGGAGAGGCCATGGGGGCCCCCCCCCATGAGATATATTAGCATAGAAATACCTTCAAAATTATTTTTTTAGTTATGGATGGTTCCCCCCTTAAAATAAAATAAATCCGCCCCTGGGTAGGTACCCCTTACCTATAGATAGGCTAATTACTTAAATGTTTAAAAGGCAATAAAAATAGGAATCTAAAAGTTAATAAAAAACTAGTTAATTTCTTCACCCTTGTGTGCTCTATCTTAATAAAATTAGTTTTAATATAGTTTGGTAATAAGGGTTTTGTCTTTTGCCTAATTATACAGTTTCTATACACATAGTTTAATATGAAACAAAAACGTGTAAAAAATATATTTACTTGGTATTTCAGGAAAAGTCTGTTTATTTTTGATAAAAGTTATACATATCAGCATGAGAGAAATTATTTTTAGCTTTGAGCAAGTTTATACGAATTATAATTATTTGACGATTTTCTTTTATTAATAATTAATTTTAACTGATTAATTTTTTTTACTATATAAAGTTATATTTTATTATATAAAGTAGTATTTTAATAATAATACCTTAATTTTTATAAAACCATGGAAATAAATAATAATAATAATAATAATAATAATAAGGACTTATTTAGGTGTACATACATTATTCACTGTCAGAGTATATAAAAATGGCATTTTGACAAAATATATCATGCTGTGTATTCACCATAATCCTAGGCAAATGGCAATAAGTAATCTAATAAAACCTTTACTTTTTATACCTTTTTCCCGCTACGCCAATGTAGGACCTCTTTGGTTGGTTTACCTACTTTACTTTAGCAATACCTTTTCTAAAATACCATTTATGTAAGATTTACCGAGAATTTAAAACTTTTAGCTGATTAAATCGAGTGAAACTATTTTTATGTCGTTTACCCATGCCCGAACAGAAGGACTTTGAGTACTCTAATAAGCTTCGCTTTCAGTTATTTTAGATTCTTATTTTTATTGCCTTTTAAACATTTAAGTAATTAGCCTATCTATAGGTACCACGCTTAAATTACTTTTGGGAACCTGGTTAACTTGGTTTAACTGCCTCCATTGCAAGCCATACTGCGATTATCTTAAATACAGAAATAAGTAATTTTATAACAGTTCAACGTTTCATGCCCAGGCCCAGGCTCTTTAGTTGGTTTACCTACTTTACTTTAGCAATACCTTTTCTAAAATTCCATTTATTTGTAAGATTTACCGAAAATTTTAAACTGCTGATTGAATCGAGTTAATTTATTTTGATGTGGTTTACCCCCATCATGCCCAAACAGAAGGACTTTGAGTACTCTAATAACCTTCGCTTTCAATTATTTTTATTCAGTAACTCAAAAAGTATAAAATATATAAAAATTATGAAATTCTAGCCGTTAGATTTTCTGTTTTTTAATATTAAACCAAAATTAATAATTGGCATTTTTAATATTTATTATATCGCCTGTTTTGGGCTGTTGCCACGGAAATAGGAAACATTCTGTGGCCAATGTTATAACACATTTAAATAAAGCATCTAAACACTTTCAATTTGCACCATTAAGTTTAATCATACATAAAAAACTGACATTAAAAAAGCACAAAATTTTAACAGGTGTAAAATTTTCCTGAATTCTAAATCACCAATTTTAAAGCTCGATATCTCAAAAACTGTACATACAATTAAGCTGAAATTTTGGTCAATTACTAAATACATAAAGGTTAATAAAATATATAAAGGCCAAAAACACGGGGTTTTGTGCGGGGTTCTTTAACAAAATTGCATGGATAAATGTAAATAATCATATGCTTCAAGAATATATTTATTTCAGAATTATCGGTGAAGAATTATGAACTTACCGTCCTATTTCGTACACGTGTAAAATAATAATAACAAACAAACTACACAGCAGCAGCTTTAGTTGTCTTAAGGCCTATCCAGAAGCTTGCATAAGAACATAAAACATAAGAATGTGATGCTGTGATTGGCTTACAAGATACAATCACGGCATTGCATTGTTATGTCTATGTTGTTATGCGAGCCTGTGGATATGCCCTTATTCAAGTGCTCCAATTCTTGATATCTCACTTCAATTAAGTTTAAGAGGAGGGTGACTTTTGGACCGCACTGTATAAAGCTGGTAACATAAATCTCGAGCTTTTGATTAAGGGCATATCCACAGGCTCGCATAATAACATATTACATAAGAATGCGATGCCGTGATTGGCTTGATAGGCCTTCATGTATCTTGTAAGCCAATCACAGTACTGCATTCTTATATACTATGTTGTTACGCGAGCTTGTGGATATGCCTTAAGTCATAAAAATAAATGAAAAATGTTATTAATAGTAAAAAAAGAAATAAAAAGTAATAGTATCTTTTAATGAAAGTTGAAAAAACTAAAATTAATTGCTATATTTTCTCTGTACAAACGCCACGCTTGTTAAGTATATTTGATTTATTATTGTATACAATAACATAGCATAGACCAACGCTGATTATAATAAATAATGATTTAAAAAAATGTATAATATCTTAAAAATATAGTTTTTTTAAGGGAATTTTGTTGACATTCTACTGAATAATTACATAAATATTACATATATTTTTTATTTTATTACAGATATTTTAGCGATATTTTTTATTGGTTATATTTTTATCAGATATAAATAAAACACCTACAAAGGTATATATAGTTTATATGTTAATGGTAATATAAAACGTTATTGTCATTTAAGGTTAAGTGGAAGAGCTTGAGGTGTCACATGTGAATTGTATACGATTACATGTGCCACTCATTTGAACTTCGCCTCATACCATGTAATGTAATGGATAATAAACTGTTATTATTATTATTATTATTTTTTTTTATAGCAAAAGCCTAACCAGACGGATCCTCCTGAGCTCCGATGCATCAGGCGATGCGCTGGAAATTAAACCAATGATTACTCCCCACGTGCGTGAGGTAAGTAGTCATTGGGGACGACTCTCGTGTGCCCTGAGTAGCCGTAACGATCCAAGGATCACAGCCTTCTGCATGCCACCGGCTAAGGTCTCGGCCGATTCATGGCATGCCGGTATGGTTTTGAGTGCTGAAAGGAAGCTTTGTCTCATACCACCAAGGGATCCTATTATCAGCACCACTAGTCTGATAGAATGGCCTGGATACAGCCTACGGAGCTCAAACAGCAGATCTTGATATCTTGTCCGTTTTTCCTCCTCCTTCAAGACAATGTTTATTTCAGCTGGAGCTGAAAATTCAATAACAAACATTGTCTTGGTACGAATATCGAGGAGGACAACATCAGGCTTGTTGTGACGTATTTGCCTGAGGGTGGAAAACGAGTAGTTCCAGTAGATGCGACACTTCTCGTTTTCCACCACGGACTCGATTTCCTCTGAAATATAAGGCAGCACTGGTCTATCCCATACGAGTGTCTAAGAAAGTAGTACAGCACTCGTAGGGCCGGATTGTGTCTATGGATATAGGCGGAGACTGCGTATGTGCTACATGCAGAAAGTAGATGCATTATAGTTAGTTATTATTATTATTATTATTATTATCATTATCATTATCATTATCATTATCATTATCATTATCATTATCATTATCATTATCATTATCATTATCATTATCATTATCATTATCATTATCATTATCATTATCATTATCATTATCATTATCATTATCATTATCATTATCATTATCATTATCATTATCATTATCATTATCATTATCATTATCATTATCATTATCATTATCATTATCATTATCATTATCATTATCATTATCATTATCATTATCATTATCATTATCATTATCATTATCATTATCATTATCATTATCATTATCATTATCATTATCATTATCATTATCATTATCATTATCATTATCATTATCATTATCATTATCATTATCATTATCATTATCATTATCATTATCATTATCATTATCATTATCATTATCATTATCATTATCATTATCATTATCATTATCATTATCATTATCATTATCATTATCATTATCATTATCATTATCATTATCATTATCATTATCATTATCATTATCATTATCATTATCATTATCATTATCATTATCATTATCATTATCATTATCATTATCATTATCATTATCATTATCATTATCATTATCATTATCATTATCATTATCATTATCATTATCATTATCATTATCATTATCATTATCATTATCATTATCATTATCATTATCATTATCATTATCATTATCATTATCATTATCATTATCATTATCATTATCATTATTATTATTATTATTATTTTTATTATTATTATTATTATTATTATTATTATTATTATTATTATAATAAATAACAGAGTGACTAACCATACATACAGTTTAGCATTTTTGTATTTTATATTAATATCGTATGCATATGTAAGTAGACATAAACTAACTTTTTTTTAATCGTAGGTTGGCTCCCAATTGGGGAGGTGGAATTCAAAACCCATATTGTCACGTATTTTTCGAAACTCTGTATTGATATTTTAGTAAAGACTCAAAACAGACTTAATGAAATGGCGGAAACTTAGGTATAAAGTTGGGGCGTCAAAGTAAACTATAACTTTGACCACAACAGGGTCTGGCGCAAAATTAGCTTTCTCTCACTAACCATTCACATTACTCCATTACTGCTTTCGTTTGGGGTTATTACTTCTACATGTTATATTTTTTTTCAAAAAATTAGGGTATTTGTGGAAAAGAAATAATTACTGTAGTAATGAAAATTATTTGGAAAAACGTTTTTCTGTTTTAACAGAAAATATTATTTACCAAGAATTTTGATCTGAGTGACAAAGTTGGTTTGGCTTGCACCACCTTAATTAGTATATACATCGTAAATTCATAACATATTCTTTTCAGTGAAAATTTGTTTGACTAAAATAAACTATTGATATAATACTTCTTTTGTGATTAAAATAATCATTTATGTGAATAAACAAATGTATTTTATCAGCTATACATATCGATATTTCGAATCGTCATATATTGCGTTCTAAAAGTCACCCCCATTCCAACAAACTGATATATTAACTTGAAAAAATATCACACAGATACACTATTTTTTTAAATATACTAAACTGACAATTTCATTTATTTTTATCTATCGTCAAGAAGGTGGATTATAAGCCATCTAAAACGAGCAATGCAAAGCAATTTTTAGACACAAGGCAAAAGGTCGATTTTATGACAAAAAGACATTTTTGGAAAAAATTAACCCATTTTTAGCAAAAAATAGGTAAATTTTGAGTAAAAAAGCCGATCTTTGATTTTTGTACAAGAAGGCTTCGGGCCCATGCCTAGCTACGGCACGTGCATACCTCCTGGGCCTATAGACTGGATCATCATTCCGATAGGATTCACAACTATATGTTAAAAAAACGTTATTGTGTAGAGAATTAAATTGGTATTTTTGATTCACCCTATGTTACTTAAGAATAAGTTAGATAGAGGAAAGTCGCCTAATTTCGGACACCATTTACATTGTATTCAATATTTAATAGTCGGTATAACATTTTGATAATTTTTTTATAGAACAACATACACTCTAAATTTGTCCGTCAATCTTACAGTAGTTTTAACTGTAATAATTAAAGCAAATTTACAATGTTAGAATGTGAATTTACAATATTTGTTAAATTAACCTCAATATTACTAGGTTTAGTAAAATCTCAGCTCTTTTCCTGTCGGTACAATAATTTTGCATTAAAATTCATGCATGTGGTCCAAAAAGCGGGCACTTTTTCCCGAAAATTACAAGAGCCCGTAATACTGCTTGAAATATACATTAAATTCGATGCTTAAATTTCTGTAAAATCACAGGTAAAAATTCACATTTTTACAGATAACTGTGAATATACAGTACTGATTTAAATTTACCACTTTCTTTGCTGGCAACATATGACCTACTTTATGTATAATTACCATATTTGCATTTACAGTGTACAACTTATTATAAAGAACCATGATTTATTATAAAACAATTTTATTACAGTTTATTTTTTCCAAAAAATATGGTTAAAAAAAACACGACTAAAAATGTTTTTCTGCATTTAAAAAAAGGATCCTAATTTTTGACATATCCAAATTTTTTTTTTTCAAGAATAAATCCGGATCCCATTGCTTATGTTTCTTGTTATTCCTTGACATTTAGGAAGTAATTTAATCCTTAAGCAATTTTTTACGAAATACTATAGGAGCCATAATTTTAGATTTCCAGTTTCGGATATCTTATTATGTTGAGTAATTTTATCTTTTTTAGAATTGTGTATCTTAGTTTGTTGTATCATTATAATAATAAGTATTCATAGTTGGTTATACTAAATAAAAATTACCTTTCGGATATCCAAAACTGTGAATCAAATGCACAAAAATGATCTATCCGCAATTAGGCAACTTTCTGCTTTTTAGATTAGAAATTTGTAAAATGTTTGTTTTCAAATTGCTTAATTATAACTAGTGGATCAACTTAACCAATATCTTAACTTGCCCAAACAAAAACCCGAACTTTTATAATAATTATTTATAAAATAAAAAAACATGCTAATATAACTGAGCACGAAACTTCCATTTGCAATTTAAACGACATGTGCTGCCTTTTTAAGGGAAAAGCTCTACCGTTATCATATTACAGGACGGATCTAGTTTAACTTTTGGCTTCACACATAAAAGTAGGTTTCTGTTTACCTCTGCAGGTAGTATCTTAAGTATACTACTATCCGAAATTAGGAAACCATCTGAAATCAGGCGTCTATCCCTTATGCTTCTTTTTCCTTTTTTATGGTTGGATCCAAATAACTAAACTAAATTAGAACGGATATCGTTCATCTCTTCTAAACTTTGATCTGTCAAATACTTGTCGCGTTTATAGTTTGGAAGTTTAAACTTATTTGATTTGCTCAAGCCATACTTTCAATAGGAATGTTATAAATTGGCATTTGAAAGAAATACTGTTGCTTTTCAATATCAATATCATTTTGAACTCAGTATTATGGACCGGGTGATTCACCTAAAATAAAGTATAAACAATACTATATTAGGTATTCAATACTATTTTAGGGCTATTATTGAGATGGCCAACTGAGCTCGGAGGGCAAGGTTGGCAATTGCGGAAATTACGGTTAACCGCAATCGCCCTAAAAATAGTTCTCTTCCTTGTGTCATAAATTATACTTTATTCCATTGCAATATCTTGATAAATAAGGTATTTTTATTCTATTGTTTCTAAAAGCGAGACTTTTTATTTATGTTTTACGGGCGAAAAGTTGAACTTTGTGGCCCTAGGGCCAAAAAGTTTTTTTCGCCCGCTAAGACTTGTAATTTTTTAGCTTTTTAAAAGAATATGCTTTACCTTTACTGTAATATTTATAAAGAAATATGACCGTTTGGCCTTGAACTAACTGTTCTTTTTGACCAGATACAGTTATTATAATCATTTCATACAAAATAAATTATTTTTCTATAACATAACCTCAAAATATATGTTAACTGCCTAATCTGTATTTATCCACTAAAATAAATTAAAAACACAAAATTTCAATTGTAAAATCAATTTCAATATTTATAATATTCATGGAACGGTTTCAGAAGTATTATTATTTTTATAACAGACACATTTTAACAGAAATTAATCACCAAGCTATAGCTTTTTTAATTTAAAAATGAAACCGTAAGCAAAAGAAACGATTCAATTGTTTCTTTATCCATTTGATTGGATAACTAGATAAGTAATAAGATAAAAAGAAATATTTTTTGGAATTTAAAATTAAGTATATTTTAATAATTTATTATAATTAGTAACAATCGAATAAAAAATATTGTATAATACATGGGCAAAAAGTTAAATTTCAATTTATTAGGTTTATTACCCTCGGGCCGGCCCCATCGGTAGGCCCTCGTCTTCTAAAAACCTACTCAATAGAAACATTTAACTTTTCGCCCTTGTATTATAAATATGACATCTGTCATTCTCTTCATTCGAACCTCTCCCGATCGTTTGGTCGGAATGGCGAGAATGGTCAAATGTCAGCAGTAAAACGATGATTTCGTTCAAACCAGTGGCACCAGTGGCAACAGAATGATGCAGTAAAACGCACTTAGTATCTACCTAACATATTTGAATATAGCTTCTACTTTACATATATAGATAAATAGTTACATACCTAAAATAAAAATTGTATTCAATGATAATATATCTTTGTATCCGGTGAGCAGCCAGCTTTTGAATTTTAAATAAGAATTTGTATTTTTAAATTGCATGAATGACAATACGTATGTTCATCCGGAAATGATTATCACAGCCATAAAAAAATAATTAAAGTTAAAATAAAAATAAAATTAGTTAAAGTTAAGTAGCTTTATTATGCAGTTAACAAATTTTATATATTTAAAGAAAATTAAAAATTAAGTCATAAAGAGAAACTTATTCTTTTTTTAAAGCACGACAAGATGAAAAACAAAACTTTTATATTTGAGATTTTTTGGCCAATAATGCAGTAGAAAATATGTAGCTCTCAGAATACGAACGGCCTAAACCACTTTTCACTTGTCTATTTTTTTTTCACAATATTTTCTTGCTTATTTATTTTTTCCATATACTTAAAAATTATTAAATCCAAAACTAGCTAAATGCAGCGTGGGTTTGGTCATTCTGGTTCTAGTAGCCTCAGATTACTCTACACTGTAAAAAATAAATAGAATAATAGGTAATGTGTTGTCATGCAGGTACAAGTAAAATTTACGAGATTTTACATGTAATTTTACAATTTTATATGAATATTACATGTAATTTATATATAATATTCATATAAAATTTTACAATTTTATATAAATGTTACATGTAATTTAGATGTTATTTGCATATAAAATTGTAAAATTACATGTAAAATCTAGTAAATTTTACATGTATTTGCATTGAATCATATTTACGTGAAGAATCATGTGTAATTACTTATTTATTTTTTACAGTGCTGAACTATTTAACTTTTAGCCAGTCAAAAACAGGAAGCATAGTATATATAAAATTTGTACTTTATTTTTTATTTTTTTTTGTATTTTAAATGTCTATCTTTATAATTTATTTCCTAATAATAAATTTTGGTATATTTTCATTCAAAGCCGTAACTTCCGCTAGAAGTAGTAGAAGTATGTATATTTTTAAACAAAACTGCGTGTTTTTAATTTTAAAACTGTGGTCTGTTTTTTTAAGCAAGATAATAAATTAAAAATCGCACAGTAAATATTTTTACAACAGGTTTGAATAGTATATGTTTGTGTAGAGAATATAGTTGTGTTTTATAAAATAAACTACGCAGTATATTCGCACATCCAATATTCAAATCTGTTTTGAAAATATAAACTATGCGATATTTAATTTACTACCTTGCTTGATGAAACAGACCATAATTACTTTCCCCAAGGAAAGTCTTTCGTTAGTAAAAAAATTTCGAAAAATTTTTATTGCTGGATTTTTTATATCCGAAAAATATGATTTCCGTCAAAAAAAAAATCTGACTGTCGGTCTGTCGGTCTGTGTGTCCGGGAAATTTCTGACCACGATTACTCAAGAACACTTCGGGCTAAAGACATCAAATTTGGACCACATTTTGATTATCCAAAGTTCTAAACTGGGATAGTTTTTCGTAAAAATCGGGTTGGGGTCAGGGGCTAAAATTGAATAAAAACAATTTTGTTCAAAAACATATTTTATTTTATTTTTCAGTTTACGAATTTTTTTTTTTATTTTTTTTTTGTTTTTTTTTTTTTAATTTTTTTTCGTCTTGCGAAAAAAGGAACCTTTTTGAAATTTTTTTTTGGAAACTTTTTAATTTTTTTTTTTTAAATATTTGTTTTTATTTTTTTTTTTTTGGTTTTTGATTTTTATTAATCTAGGCATATAGGGGAAAGTATTACTTAATTGGCAGCAGTATTTTTATTGCAAAGAATTAGGTACTTTTTTTATACAGCGTGTTTTATAAATAAAGATACTAAACTTAAGGGGTAATTCTAAATAATCAAATAAATAAAAAAAAGTTCGTATAAAGATTGGTCCAGAAATGAGCCCTAAGGTTACGTCCAAAATAGGATTTTTAATTAATATCTCTGGAACCTTACGAACTACAGCAAAGAAATTTTGCACATACCATAACACTAATGAAGGAAACCACCTATCTATTTATTTTTTATTTGATAACTTTAACCAGGGGCTTTTTTTACATTTTGTCGATACAATATCATTTTTTAGTTAAAATTACATAAAACATGTGCTCTTTATGTAGAGCTAACCGTTTTCGAGAAAACTTCTGTTAAAGAAATGTTTCGAATATCAAAAATATGTAAGAACTAAAAGTGAGCCAATAATAAATAAATTTTAAATACTGCATGGTGATTTCGAGGGGTAAACCACCAAAAAAAAATGTACACCTTTCCTTAAGATTTACTTAGGATCAAGGTTACCTCGAAAATTTTTGAAAATTACCTAAAAAAATTTCTCACGTTTGTTAACACTTTTGCTGCGTTTATTCAGAATGTTGGTCACCCACCAACCTAACTGTTTTTGTTCGAAAATATTGCCGCCATTTTACTGTCTTAATAATGCAGCGAATCGGAAAATCGGAAAATCACTAAATAGGTCATCAATTTAAATGTAAGTTTTTTAAATTTTAGAGCAAAATAGAAAAAATTGTATAAAGCACTCGTTTCATAACAGGTTTTTAGCGCACTAGTACTTTCTAAACTTGTACTCGTCGGCAAAAAATGGTTGTTATGAAACTAGTACTTTAATACACTATTATAATGTGTAATTACAGCAGTTTAAAATGTATTTTTTAATTTTATACAAACAAAATGTAGTATTACCATATTTTTAAAGTAAATATACATTAGCTGTATGGTATTATCACATTAGATATAATAAAATATTACTTTGTGTATATATTTGGTGAGTTAAGGTCCAGGAGTTGAAACAAACATACATACATTTTTCAATTTTAACGCTGTCAAAATAGAAACATCTAAATTTTTAGTATTTATATTATATTATTATAAAAATAAGAAAAACAAATATATTCTGGTCAAGATGAGATGGGAAAATAGAATGAATAACACTTGTCTACAAGACCCTTTAAAATACAGAGCTCTTATATATTGAAAAATGGAATGTAAAGATTGTCATGACAGCTGCAGCTGATTGAGTATTCAGTAGTAATATCATAAGTGCATGTTGATTATCGATAATTTTTTACTGTATTAAAAAAATATTTTGCTTGGCAATTGTTTGAGTGCATTTTTTGTGTTAAAAAATTATTTTAATTTTAATTTTGACGAAAAATGCACGAAAACAATTTCCTTAAGCAAAATATTTTTTTATATACAGTAAAAAAATTATGTATAATTCAAAATAAGGAAGTATATAATTTTACAATGTTTTATGTTGTTTCATATTTAAATTAAAAATTTAAGAACTAAACAACAATATTACTTTTCAACTATAATTAAAAATTTAAATCTCAAATTTGCGCGCTTTTTAAATCCACGATGTTCACTTATTCGCAAATGTCTAAAATTTGCTCGAGGGATATTTTATGCTTGAGATTATTCCAATAATAATTCCAATAATACTTGTTAGTTGTTATCACATATATTAGCATTTAAATAAAGATCATTGCTGTTTTTGTTTAAAAAGTTTAGTTATCAACTAAAAAGAAATAAAATAACGGGTGTTTCCACCCATAAAAAAAAACAATTTCCTATCGGTTGCTAATAAACTTTGGCAACACTGTACTGTTACCAGCGCAGTCATTTGATGTTTTGATTTTCGTAATTCTTTACTGCAAATATATTTTTAATAAATAAGTGTTTAAATTAGTTTTTAGTGGCCTGTTTTTAATACCAAGATTCAATTAAATAAATTAAAATTTAAGAATATCAGTGATTTAAAGCTTTTAAGATGGAAAGTGCATAAAATATAATATATTATCTGAAATTAATTAGGGTTTATACCTAGCATGTTTTGATAATAAAATAAGCATTTATATTGCTTATAAATAAAAATAAATCAATTAAAGGTAAGCTTCACAAATTAAAAACACATTTTGCAAAAATATAAAATTTATTAAGATGTCAGTAACTGTCAATTTCTTGTTTCCATAATAACCAAGTGATAATTGCATTGTGCAAAAATTATCAGATTCATTTCGATCTGATTGGTCAAGAAACTAAAAATGCAAGGTGTTGATTTGCCTGTATATTGTTTGTGAAATAGTTAGATTAATATATTACATTAAAATTATTATGTATTATTATCAGTGTAATATGGTATAAACTACCTCTTAGAGAGGTCCTAGAACCACTATTAAGTAATAAATAATAAACAATTAAATTTAAAAATTAAAATGTGTATAACATGATTGATGAATGCCTTAAAAATTAACTTTAAAGATAACTTTTTACCTAAATCCATCAATACTCTTAAAATTAAATAAAAGTTGTCCTTCAGTTATTATTATTAAAATATAATCTTAAACAAAACAGATATTATGCCAATAATTAAAATTTTCATTATTCTATTTTAAGATTAAAGAAAAATTTACGAGCACGGTTGAAATTATTTTAATAGCTCTTTGCAAAATTAAGGAAATTGAGGTTATAAAAACTGTAACATTAAAACTTGTATTTATAGCTTTTAATATTCTACGGGCGTTTTTAATTTTTCTGGAGTAATAAATAATAATTTTAGTATGGATTAGTCATAACGTGTCTTATTACATTTTATAATACACTAGTCGTTTTACCCGTTCCTGGCCTGGACCATATTTAAACAGGTATACCATGAATTTTAACTTTTAAAAATTAATCGACTTGTCAATTTCAAAACTTAATATCAATCAAATGCAAACTTTAAGTAATAAAAAATTCTTCTAATTGTAATACTTTTTACTTAGATACTTAAACAAAAATAACTGACATCTATAAAAATAAACATAAACATATTTAACTAATTTTAAAATATCAATAATTAGTTTTATGTTCAATTACTTGTTTCCAAAAAACTGTTTATTAGTTAATTATTAGTACCATTTTTCATTATTTTTAGTATTTTAAATACTCAGTGTAAATATCTACTTGCATCCTTCATTTTTTATCTACAACTTAATACAAGAAATTTTATTATTGAAACTAAGCATTTTTACTTGATTTTCAAGTTTCAACTAATAATAACACTAGGCACCAAATTTCAACTTTTTTTTTCCCCGATCGGAAAGTAAATTTTTCTTACTAATTCAAGGGCGTAGAAACCGAATCTAACCTTAGAAATATTTCAGCACCTAAAATTTTTGAGATATCAGTCCAGGAAATAATTACGTGTTTTTTCAAAATCTTTAAAAAAAAGAGTAGCATTTTGAAAATTTTAGGGTATATTAAAAAAATACGAGGAACTCAAAAATATATATGCCAAGGACTTACTGTCAGAGTAAGTACGCGAAAAAAAAAATAAAAAGCTTAAAATGAAAGAGCAGAGTTTACTTAATTGCTCTTTTGTGGCAAAACTATCAAATCTGTATAAAAATTTTATAGGACTCAATTTGTAAATTATAAATTCTCTACAAAAATATTTATACAAATATTTTTTTATTTTTCTTAGTTCGTAAAAAGTAAATAAATGAAAAAAAAACAAAATTAAAGTACACAGTGTAAACTTTTTTCCCGAGCCCAAAAAATATATTTTTCTTATCAATTTAAAGGCGCAGAATCCAAATTTGACCTTAAAAAAAATCCAGCATGTCTTATTTTCAAAATTTTTGTACAGGCAATTATGCCAATTTAAAAATAATTTATAAAACAAAATATTGTGTATTTTTTTGTTTTTTCAATGGTTCTACATCATAAAAATGTTACTTTATTACATAAGAACCATATTACGTAACATTTTTTTAATTAATTTTTGACCCCCTAGTAATGATTTTTGACAATTTTTAGCATGAGTACGTGGCGATAAGCTTGTCCTCTTATGCACCCGTACTTAGTTTTGTCACATTATCCTTTTTTTTAATATTTTTTTTCATAATATCCCTATTTATTCTACCATGTTCCATGTTTTAAGTTGGGTATTTTTTAACTAATATTGAGCCGCCGAATCTAAATGTGTCCTCGGAATATTTCTATCTCCCATGATTTTAGAACAAAAGAGGGATAAAATAATGATTTTTTAACATATTTATCTCATTTTTCTCAGAAAACTTAGGTAATAGAAATATTCTGAGGCCAGATTCGATTTCAGCGACCCCAAATTAGTTAAAAAAACATATGACTCCAATCAGGGCAAGAAACCGTGTTGCCTAGTGTAATTGATAGCTCTAATCAATTAAAATGTATAAATGTCTAAAAATGTGTCGTAAAAGAGCTAAGCCCCTTTGAAAGTGCTAAAAACAATCGTTTTTTATTTAATAACTCGGAACACTTTGAGATATAGCAACGAGGTTTTACACGTAAACTAATCTTAATAAGGCCCATCTCCGTATGTTATATTCATGTACTTATTTTAACCAGGGGCGTGCAAAACGGTGGGCCTTATCAGTTTTTTGTTCCAAACTGTTTTCTGTGTAACTTTTTAGTAATTATTATTGGAACATAATTCCTCTGGTCAAAATACATAAAAAGGTACACTTGTTGTGATACTGTAGGATTAACCGTTTTCGAGAAAATTTAATTTGAAGGTTTTGAGGACGAAAGTTTAAATACTAAAATTTAAAATCAAAACTTTAATAATTCGGGATTTTACATCAAAAACTAAGAAAAAAGTTTTTATACATGTAGTTCAAAAAATCAATTTTAAAGCTACTATGACCCCTTAAAAATTGTGCATTTTTGGGAGACCAAGTTCCCTTAGGATTGTTTTTTAAAGAAAATACCTGTATATGAGGTTTTTTGTTAGTTTTTGATGTACATTCATATTTTGATTTTCAAGATTTTAGCCCTTTTTATGTATTTTGATTCAGGAATCATGTTCCAAAAATAAAACAAGCCGTGAAGATATGTAATGCTATGTATTTCATTATATAACTGGTTATGCTACCTACTGAATTTATATAACAATATATTTGACAAAGAAATCATTCCCCATACTTGGTCGGAAATTTCACTTCTTATGCTTCACAAAAAAGGTCCAGTTGAGGATCCTGCTAATTACCGCGGTATAGCTCTACTAAACTGTATGGAAAAAATATTCTCTCAAATAATTTTACAAAGGCTTACAGAGTGGTCCGATACATTTAATGTTATACCGGAATGTCAGGCAGGCTTTAGACAAAACCGGGGTTGCTTGGATAATCTATTTACTCTTAATTCCCTCATTAATATCTGTCTACGGTTGAAAGGTAGAAAACTTTATGCGATTTTTGTAGATTTCAAACGTGCGTTTGACTGTATTAACCACCATCTGTTATGGAAAAAATTACACTCTCTTGGAGTAAGTTCGAAAATAATCAGGATCCTCAAAATGTTGTATGACAAAGCAATTGCACCAATAAAAACTGCTGAAGGCTATTCAAAACCCTACAACATTTCTGAGGGAGTTCTACAGGGTGAACCATTAAGCCCCATTCTTTTTGCATTGTTTATTTCTGACATAGAAAAATATTTTAGGGAAAATGGAGCCTTGGGTGTTAATGTGGATTCTCTCTCAGTATGCAAATGAAAATGGCCTTAAAATTAACATTAAAAAAACGAAAATAATCTGTTTTACCAAGGGTGGCTTTAGGTATTCAAGTGACTTAAACTTTAAATATGACGGCGAAAATATTGAAGTAGTAAACAAGTACGTTTACCTGGGTGTTACATTCTCTCAGTCAGGGCTATTCGCTGAAATGACCAAAGAAGCATGCAATAAAACAAAAAAATCAATCGGTACCGTTATGTCCCTTTTGTCAAACTCAAAAATCAACAGCTGGCAATCCCGAATTAAACTTTATGAATCTATAGTCCTATCTACTTTGCTTTATAGTTCTCCAGTTTGGGCGTTACGTTTCTTTAATGAAATTGAGCGTGTTCAGTTGGCCTTTTTTAAAAGATTATTTTTACTCCCCCGCAACACCCCGGATTATATGATACGACTCGAAACTGGGTCCGTTAAAGTTTCTTTCTTGATTTTTAAAATGTGCCTTAATTGGATTGAAAAGCTTATTAGAATGCCCGCTCATATATACCCCAAGCTTTGTTTTAACCGCTTACAAAACTTAAACAATGGTAATACAAAATATAACTGGTTGGCACAGTTTCAATGTATGCTGGAAAAAATTGATGAATCTAACTTTTTGACTAATTTAACAGTAAGAAAAATAAAATACAATAGACCAATTTTACTTAACAAATTTCGCGAATTTCTACATAGAGATGACATAAATTCATTAATTTTTTCCAAAAATTCAACTATTTATCAAAAGTTTAGAATTAATCTGGAACCTCAAAATTATTTATACTGTCGAGATAATATCTCTATCATTCGTATTATAATGCAATTACGTATGGCTACAAGCTTTTCTACCTCCTTCTCATTCAATGGCAGCTTTTACAAAATCAACCCTAAAGAAGTATGTACTATTTGCAACTTAAACGAGTTTGAGACTTTAGATCATATTTTCTTTAAATGCCCCATGTACAAACCGTTGCGTGCACCTTACATTGATAGCCTTATTAACCTAGACGGTCTAGTCTTTGCACTTAACTTTCTTAATGTAACTAAAATAAAAATGCTGCACAGTTTTATCGGAAACTTATTAAAGCTCAGTTCCTTTATAATTAACGAATAATGCTTTTTGTCTTTAACCTTTAAATATTGGTATTATCGTTTCTTCTTTTAATTAACTTTTTTTTTGTATTAAAATTTTTGCTTTTTCTTTTTATTAAATTATCTAAGAATATTCATCAAATTACTTAAATAGTTAGGGTTTAGTATTTAGTGTATTTCTTTTCTCTTCTCTTGTATTTTTTTTTATATATTCAAACTTCTTGTAACAAGATTTGTAATCTTTTATACAATAAACGTTTATTATTATATTATTATTATTATTATATATTATTCACAGGAAGTGGTATATTGCATTTTTCCAAATAATTAAAAAAAAAAGTAATAAAATTACATTAAAAAAAAAAGATCTTTTTTTAAAAAACGAAAAAATAAAAAAAACTTTAAAATTTTTTCAAAATTTTTCGTTTAAATTTTTTTCTGCGAAAAACGAAAAAATTTAAAAAAACATTTTTTTTTTCAAAAAAATAGTTTAAAAAAAACAAGGATTACTTACATTAATTTTTTATAAAAAAGTTACGTTAATCGGAATTTTCTTTCAGCTTTTTCGATTTTTTTAAAAGTTTAACCCCCCATAACTTTTTATTATTATTATTATTATTATATACAAGAATTTTTTGTCTAGGACGATTTTTATTTTTTTTTTTTTTGAAATTCGAAAGTACCGTATAATATTATTCTAGCGCAGGCGCTGTGAGTAATATAATAACAAAAAGTTTTACAGAAAAAAGTTTAAGACAAAAAACTGATAGCCCCCCATTTCGCACTCCCCTGGTTTTTATAAGTACATGAAAATAAAATACCAAGATGGGCCTTATTGTGAATAGTTCACGTGCAGAACCTTCTTGCTATGATATATTGATATATTATCTCAAAGGGTTCCTGAGTATTAGATAAAACCCGATTTTTTTAGAGGCTCTGAAATGGGCTTAGCTCCCTTACAACACATTTTAAGACATATGTTTATAGGAACTTTTTTTAATATTTTTTAATGTAAAATCGCCCCCTTAAATTATTGACCCTATTTCAAATACACCGTGTACAAAAAAAAACTTGATATCAGACGGACATTTAAAAAAAAATGCTTATTTTTTCATGAAACATGTTTATATACAAGAATTTTTTGTCTAGGACGATTTTTATTTTTTTGAAAATTCGGAACTACCGTATAATATTATTCTAGCGCAGGCGCTGTGAATAATATAATAACAAAAAGTTTTACAGAAAACGTTTAAGACAAAAAACTGATAAATCGCCCCATTTCGCACACCCCTGGTTTTAATAAGTACATGAAAATAACATACCAAGGCCTTATTATGAATAGTTCACGTGCAGAACCTTCTTGCTATGATATATTGATATATTATCTCAAAAGGTTCCTGATAAAAACCGATTTTTTTAGAGGCTTTCGAAGGACCTTGGCTCCCTTACGACGCATTTTTAGACATATGTTTATAGGAACTTTTTTAAATATTTTTTAATGTAAAATTGCCCCCTAAAATTATTCACCCTATTACAAATACACCGTATATGGTATTCTGTCTATAGGTGTAATTAAATTAATTACTAAAGCTATTAATTAATTTATACGTACCACAATTTGCATGAAAATGTATTTTCCCTAATTCAAGTACACCTGGAAATAATGAGAAACTGTATTAAATTCTGGACCAGAAAATGAACATTGATTTTAAGAGCTTTGCAATCAAACAATAAATAAGTAGTTTGTTTAAAAAAGGTTAAAAATTAACGTCTAAAAATATTTTTTGCACGACCGGGGCTAAAACATTATTTTACTCCCTCTTTTTCGGGACTACACCTACAAGTCAGTTTCACGGCTATCGCGATTTCAATTGTTTTTTAATATGGTTGACACAAACGTCAAAAAAAATGGACGAAGATGATAAATTTTAAGTAATGTATAAATTGTTATAACAATTTTATTTTTAAAGGTTTTCTTTGTCAAAATCAAATAAATTGGTTTGAATCGCTAATTTTTTACAAAACATCACCAAACCTAATTTTTGAACCAGCAAAGCACATAGTAAGTTTAATATTTTAATATTATCAAGGTTGCCGTGATTTTTATTCCCTTGGGAGAAAAACGGCAAGTTTAGTCCCGAAAATGAAAGCGTAAAATTAAGTTTTAGTCTTGGTCGTGCAAAAAATTAATTTTAAACTACTTATAAGTAAAATAAAATATATAAAAATAAATATTTTTTTAAAAAGCTGGCTTTTTAAATATCATAAAGATTTTAACTACCCTATTAAAAATCTTAGGTGAAAATCTTAATAAAAAACTAAAACGTTTACTATACAAGTAAAGCAAAATCGTGAAAACATTAATATGTTTTAAGACTCCAGTTACGAGACACGGTTTTCTTTACTATAGGATTTACCGTTTATGTAAGAATGATATCGTAAGCGTCACATAATTTTTTGACACTTTCGCGTCACATAATTTTGGGACAATTCAAGCCCCGTACCGTCCAAAATATATTAAAGTTAAAATGTTTACGAGATTTTACGAGGATTGGACTAAGAGATTCTACCAGGCCTAGAATTTAGCCGTCCTAATGAAAATCTCAAGTAAAACCTCGTTAAACATATTTAAAATTATACTAGGTTTTTACAAGAATTTTTAATTATTGTAAAAACCAAGTAAAACCTTGTAAACTTTTACGAAGTTTAACTTGAGACATTTATTGGGGTACCGTCTTATTTTAAAGCATGTTAGATAAATTTTACGTACATTTTTATGTATTTCCTTCACATGCTATTCGTATTTAATTTGAATCAAAATTTAAAGATCTAATAAATTTAAATATGAAATCGTCGGCAAATATGAAATCCAATTTTAGAGATGCGCCCTTTTAAATTAACGGGTAGGATTGAAATACCATTTTTTTAATTAGATTTTCAAACAATATCACATTTATGAAAAGTCGTGAAAAATAGATATCTAAGGTTGGTTCACGTAATAAATAACACTTAACACTAACATAAAGTATACGCAGCAAATTAAATTTATTTGATATTAAATATTTGAGTATTACTCATACCACTCTAAATACTTACTGAGTAATAAATATTATGTTACAAGCAATTTAATTACTTAATGTTTCTATTTTTAGATAAATAATTTTTCAAGTAATGTTATTAAAAATTAATATTATCGATATCGAAAGAGTTTACTTTTTTAAGCAATTTTGCAGAATATTCTTCTTTTTATTTTCATTTGTTTCTAAGATATTTAAAATCGAAATTGATAAAACTCATTTTTAATCAGGTCTGCCATTGTAACTTGTTGAGATATTTAAAAAAATTTAAATAATTTAAAATTAGCTTAACGCCATCTACGAATTGTATGTTAGAAAATGACCACAAAAAGGCTCTAAGCACCAGAACACAATATCTATACAATAAAATAAGTTGGCGTTGGTATTAAGTTGGAGCGATTGTATGGTAATTTTCTAACATAAATTTTGTAGATGGCGTTAAGCTAATTTTAAATTATTTTAAATTTTTTAAATATCTCAACAAGTTACAATGGCAGACTTGATAAAAAAAATAGTTTTGTCAATTTTGTTTTTAAATATCTTAGAAACAAATAAAAATATAAACAAACATATTCTACTAAATTGTTTAAAAACTCTTTCGATATTCGTAATAAAAATTAAACATACACTGAAAAAAATATGAAAACAAATGATAATCGAATTTTCTTGAAAAGCGACGAGGTTTATTTTAGTTTTGCTCCTAAAATAATCAGGGGATGTCCCCAAATCAATATCTAAAAAAATAAAAGTGATTACATTCCTGATTAAAAATTAGTCAAAGCCCGCCGTGTCCGGGCAATTTTAAGAGCTGGAATTTTGGGAAAGTATTTTTTATATATCTGTAAGTAGGTATGCAAAATATAATAATAATAATAATATTGTTTTTCTTCAAGCGTACTAAAATGTTCATATTTTATAACTGAACACACTAGTTAGAGGTGATCTATTTTTTTACAGTAAAAAAATGAGTTCATTGTTGCACGCCGTAAAAAAAAGTTAGTTATCAAAACCACCACTGGCGGCAGCACTCTTTCACTTTGATGACAGCGATACTTCAAACTTGTTTTTTTATTATGTAAACAGGTGGTTGACCCGATGCAAAAACCTTGTGTGAAATTAATTAAAAATGATTGAAGAAGAATATATGGTTTATAAACCTACATATCTCTCCGAAATTGCAAATGCTAGACAAGTTACCATAGAAATCGCGAAAAGTGTACAATTTAGCTTACGAAAAAAATTTAAAATAAGCTAAGGAAGGTTTAAGTTTATTTCAAAAGGGTTTTATTGGCCTATTTTAATAAAAAAAAACATACTTTATTACTGAATAAATTAAATTCAAAAATTAATATTTAAAAATATATATATAGGATGCTTGAAGAAAAAATAGTATGTTTCACTCAGAGGAAAAGTGCTTTTTTTACTCGTCTGTAGTTTCCGGACTCCGCTTCTTATCGTCCGTAAATTCTACGACTAGTATAAAAAGCTTCACTTTTACTCTTGGTAAAACAATATACTATTTTCGCGTTTAGCCTTACAATACAATACAATATTAGTGGGGTTGTGAGGCATGGTACTGCCTTTCAAATCACTGCGACCAATGAGATCTATTGTGAATCCCCCGCGTTTAGCCTTAAATTCGATACACTCTTTTACTACCAAGTTTTTAATACAGATTAAAAAACCCAATAAAATATTTTATTCGCTCAAACATGGTTTGTCCCGGTCTACATACATAAAATTTTCTAAGGCTCCATAAAATATACATAAATGCTAACTTACTATTTGAAGCAATTAGAGTAAGGTGTAACATTGTAACACCGTTACAAAGCACAACTTACAATGTATTTTTAAAAATAGATCAATGGAATTGGGCTATTTCGAATAGTGTGTCGAAGAAGATTTATTAATAGTTTCAGGGACAGCATTTGTTACAATGGTTAAGAATAACTGACGGATGATATACAGGGTGAGTATTATTTATGTCCACCCCTAAAATTATTCTTATCTTGTATTTGATAAAAACGAAACTTTGATGAATTATATAATTTTACATTGGTTATAAAAGGGCGGTATTATTTTTTATTTCGCTTCCGGTTTCGCCGGAAATGACATCAACTCTTGATTTTTAAACGGAACACTCTGTATATTTTTACATTTGTTAATTTAGAATTTTATTTTAAGTACAACCATAACATTTGTCAATTTTTGGACAGAACGTAATTTTTTAATAAACTTTAATAGTCGTTTTTTACCCAAAAATTTTGATTAAATTACAGTGATTTCATATTATTACGGGCCGCTAAAAATAGAAGTTTTATTAAAAAATATGACTTGCCTAGTTTTGAAGAGCTTCAAATTGTTTAATAATTAATAATGCAACTAGATTTAAAATTAAAATCAAAATAAAAAATTGTCAAAAATTAACAAATGAAACATAGTTGTCTCAGAATTTAATTCTGAATCAAAATATGTAAAAATACATAGAGTGTTCTAATTGAAAATCAAAAGTTAAGGTAATTTTTGGCGAAACCGGAAGAAAAAAACAAAAAAATCTTAATTTTAGAGGTGGACATAAATAAAACTCACCCGGTATATCATTCGTCAGTTATCCTTAACCATTGTAACAAAACCAACACAGATATGGATTAAAAGTATACTAACACATTTTTCACAGTGTAACTAATTAGTTTGATTAATGAATGTCCATCATTACTTTAAAGGGAATTAGATAAAAACGTTTATTTTAAGGCTATTGATAGATAACCTCTTGAAAATAAAATTTTTATTAGTTTGATATGCAGTTTTAATTTCATTTCGTTCATTCATTAATAACTCTACAAAGATATACAAATAATAATGAAAGCTTTTAAATTTTTAGTTCATAAGTATAGGGGTAATTAAGCTTAAATACTGTATTTTAAAATTACCTTATTAGTAATTAGTAATTCATGTAATCCAATAATTAAAATTAAACTAACTAAGAATTTAATCATAGGTTATATCCCGAGACCTAATGATTTAACAGGCTTAACTGCAAGTAGATTTGTTTTTGTTAATTTTGCTAAGAAAATGTTTGAAACTTAATAATTTATTATAAAAATTTTATGAATTATTAAGTTAAAATCATTTGCTTAAAAGCTAAATTACCAAAAGTTCAGCAGCTAATTTTACTAATTGGCACCTGGAATGTGATGCGCGGGGAAGATAAGAGGTAAAATTTTGTGTGTAATCTATAGGTGACCTTGCATTCCAAACATTCCAGTGAGATGCCAGTTCGTAAAATTTTAACTTTAGGCTAGGCGATTTAAATAATTAGGTAAAGTGGTATATTTTAAGATTATTTCCTGAAATAAAACCCTCCACCTAATGATTTAAACCACATAAACTACAAGCAGCTGTATTTTTGGTAATTTTGAGCTATCGATATAATAGTCACTTATCTAAATAGCGAGATTCTATTTAATTGCTCTTTAATTAACAGGTCAATTATGACATTTTCTTAAAATTGATTGGTTTAAAATATATGAGGGAAATAATCAGTTAAATGAAACGAGGTAGGGGTCTTTACAGCGCAGTCCATTACCGCGAAAGCCGTTACTGCGAAGAAAATGACAGTGAAGCGGTCAATACCGCTCATGGACTTTACCGCGAAACCATTACCGCGCATAATTATTAAATTCTTTTTTTTGAAGAAAAAAAGATTAAATAAAAAAAACAAATATTTTGCAGAAAACAATCAAACAGTTCTAACTAATATAGCTGCTGGGTCAGGGTTATGGCCATTACTAGTTTCCTTTAAACCATTTCCGTCCTAAGTAAGCAAACGCCCCTTGCAACAAAGCACGTCGTAATTTACGCACTTACAATTTTTTTTATTTTTAACAGTTTTTCTTTCCTGTATATGAAATATTTATATACAGCGAGGTCTTTGCCCCTAGCACTTTTCATTATTTCGATCGACATGACGCTTCGTACTAAACTGATTATTAATCAGCTATTTATACAAATCAGTCGATATAAATTTAAAAAAAATACACATAAAAAAACCCAAACACAGATATATGGGTACATTTAGTAAACGTTTCACTTTGTCAATAAAAATTCAAACCAAAACCAAAACTAACCAAACCAAACTGCCATCAATCCCACGGAAATACCCTTACATAAAATAAAAATAATATATAACGATTTTCTCTGTAAAAGTCATAAGCGATAAAGACCGTTCGCTACGTTCGGTAATAAACTGCACGGTAAGGATCTTCGCGGTAAAGGACATGCGCAGTAATGGCTTGTCGCGGTAATGGCGATCGCGGTAATGGACTTTTTAATTCTTAGTTAGTTTAATGCTAATTATAATAATTATTGAGTAATCAACTTTAAAATCATCTTGGAAAAAACACAACAATATTTGTACTAAACGCTTAAAAGCTTTAATCAACAAGTTATTATCGAGGTAAGTATGTAGTTTTATATTTTGTATGGTAATTCTACAATAAAAGCTAAAAAATAGTTATTTTCTTAACTGGTCTTTTAAGTGGATAAAATCACTTAATACACGAGTTGAGAATTAAATTTTATCCCACAACCTTTAATTTTAAATAAAAATCTATAATTTAGCAAAAAAATATTAGAAAAAGATCAAGTTTTCTTAAAACGCAAAATAGTGAGCAAACCATTTTTTAGTCACTAGTGAAAAAAACTTACCTTTTGATATTTAAAACAGTGCTAAAAACAAGTGTTTCGATGAAGGTTTTAGATAAAAGTATTACAAAAATGCGCCCTAAAGTGACTACAGCGCTTCAGAAAAACCTCCATTAGAAAAAAGAACATCTATAGATGAAATATGAAAAAAGTTCCATTATTTATTTTTAAAGAGGCAATTTTACGTTCCAAGCATAAAAAATAGGAACTTAAAAATGCACCAATAAAAATTTCAGTACTTTTTTATGTATTTTTAAATAATGATTAATATTTTTTTTAATATTATATTTTTTATAATATTTTAAGAAAATGTCAAAAAATAAATGAATAAAAAAGTTTAGGGCAAAAAATTTTTGCACGTCCCTGGTTAAAATTACTAAATAAAAATTACATGAAATGCTAGCATCTATCAATGCTAAGGCATGTGCAAAATTCGTTACTGTGGTTTATAGGCTTCCAGAAATATTAAATAAAAATTACTTTTTAGATGTACCCTTAGGAAGATCTTAGCCCCTTTAGGGCTCATTTCCGGACCAATCTTTATGTGAACTTTTTTTCATATTTTTTAACGCAGAATCACCTCTAAATTTTTAGAACTTATTTCTGAATAACCCTGTATGTATGTTTTTTTTAATTTAAAAAAATCCTAAAATATAGGTATCTTAAGAAAGTCCATTTTCCAGTTATAACATCGCCTTTAGGTAAGTAAATACATAGGGTAGTTTTTTTCTGTCATCCCCAATGTATATAATAAAAGGGCCCCTATATTGAAAATGTATTAAGTTACCAGTTTACAGATTTTCAATTTGGGCGAAACTCTTGGGAATTCGCATAGGACGAAAACCCTTATAATTTTTAAAATAACTCATCTCGTTGAACTTGAACGGTTCCAGAGTTATTGTGTCTTTTTTTTCTGATTTTCCTTAAAAGAAGGACCAACAAAACTTAATTCCAGATGCTTAAGGTTGGTTTGCCCATTTAATTAACACTAAACTAATTGAACTGAAAAGGCAATAATCTTTTAGATGTTACAGGTTTTTATCAACGAACTAATAAATCTTCTCTCTAGAATAAGCATTTCATTTGTAAACACTGACAAAAACGTAGCCAACATATACGTTTGTCTGTCTTACTCGCACAGCTTTGTTCTAACAGAGACAACAATAACAGTAACTGGTAATTGTTATTGTTCATGCCTGAATATACCTACTATTTGTTTACAAACAAACCGAGATGTTGGCGATACTTTATATTAACGGTATGCGTATTGGTTTTAACTAAGGTTTATTGCTAAAATTCATTTTCATATGGTGGTAACTCCTAAACAAAAATTAGTTAAAAACTTTTGTGTAGCTTATTGGGTCTATAATCAATGCTATCAATTGAATTTAGCTAGTTTAGAAATAAGCTCGAAATGTCCTATATGTCTAAGATATAACTGGTATAACTATATTTTTTTTACTTTAAAATAAATTATTATTCTGTGTCCGACTTACCACAAAATAATAAAAATCCAATAAAGTTTCGACACAAAAGTGCACTTAACAACTTGAAGCAGACGTTTCGGTTTCAAGCAACGCGTTCTCGAACCGTATAGCAGCGAGACGGGCTGCAGACTGTTCAAATATCAACACATTGATGCTTTATTAACACCAAAAGGGTGTACTGACTTGCATAGTCGACTCGTTTCCGAATTGAGAAAAATAGAAAAGGGGAATGAAAATGAAAGTAAAAAAAATAATTATAGACTTCATATATGAAATGAGGGATTTTCCAAAGTTTGGACCAAAATCAAGGCCAACGTTTCAACTTGTATTATAACTTACAGACAAATCCAAATTTTTTGCGTTAAATTATTAAATAAAAAAAGTCCAAACAATTTTAGTAGATCTGTGTGAATATGACATTATAAAAAATGCTTGCAATAAAATGTATTGTTTTCTTTTTTAAAAAATAAAAACTGGTAAGAAATAAAAGTTATATAAAAAAAAATTTAATATATTCTTCAACAAATAGGTGTGCATAAAAGATCTTAAATTCGTCAGCGAAAAAGGCTATAGTTATTGATTTTATTAAGTTTTTTTAATAAAACTTTATCTCTAAACGGGATCTTATGATCCTTTAACGATAGAGATGGAAAGAGAACCATTAGTCCAGCCTGCGCAAGATTATTTTGTGACAGAACGGGGCAGCGAAATGACCTAACGCAATTTATCTGACCTTGCGCAGTACGCATCTCTATCAGCTGTGAAATGCTGTCGGTCGTAAAACAATTCGTCACCCCAGTATTCATTTGTCTTATCTCCAAAAATCACCCAGTAAAAATCTTAAAATGTCCAAAAATAGAGATATGGCAAACCAATACTGGGGTGACGAATTATTTGTAGTTTGTTAATACTGTCAGTACTGTCAGATCGTCGTTTGTTACTGTTCATTTTTCGACTTGTACTGTACTTTTAATTGTTTTTTTGCTGCATTAGTTTATAACTTTAAACATGACCTGTATTGTTGCTTTATGAAGAGCAAAGGGTCAATCCCTGGTGTACTCAAAGTAGATGTACAAAATCCCGAAACTCTAACACACCTCAAAAAATTCTTATAAAATAATTTTAAAAAACTATTTCGACGTTTCTTTGAAGATATTTATTGTTTTTTGTTGAATTATTTACAATTTTTATTTGACACACAAAACTAAGGTTAAAAATACTCGTCAAAAACAACAATAGTAGTGCGCATGTGCAAGTTTGTCTCAGATGCGCTAGACACATTTATCACAGTAAGTCTTTTCTTGTCTATGCCTGTAACTTATATGCACCTAAGCATATAAGAGAACGTTTAAGTATTACGTAACGCTCCTAGGGGGGGGTCAATTTGGTGTGTTACGCCCATGTTAATGGTATAGAAAAATTGCGTTACAAGGGGGAGTGGGGGTCCAAAATGATCAACATTTGCGTTACGTAATACTTGAACGTTCCATAGGATCTTATAGACTATAAGATATTATAAGCTTAGGTGCATGCTATGCTTAGACCAAAAAAGGCATTCGTCTAAATAGTTCTCAATTTATTCTGTTAACCCCTTCTGCTCCATTGTATCTACGTATGGATATTTTTAAGTATAGCAAAATTTACCACAATATTCACAGTTGGATATTCGTATATGGGATTTTCCATATAAATTTTAATCTGGTATAGGGACTGGATCGGAAGGGGTTAAAGAATGTATCGAAAAGTGTGTCTGCAAGTAAACTTTCTGCACCCCTGATGTATGCAGGGAAAAGAAATTTTAATTGAAAAAAATAAAATAATAGATTTAAATTGTTAAGAAAGGTTTTGTTCTTCATTTAAATTTAATTGCAATTTTTAGCGTAGAAACTGAACAAAAAAAGATTATATATATATACAGGAAATTATTATTTTTTAATATTTTTGTTGTCCACGTCCAAGTTGTAGTAAAGAAAGTTCATTTTTTTCTATGAAAAGTAGGTATTTACCTTAACTTTTATTTTTTAATTGTTACTTTATTATCAATAGACTAATATTTTACCTAATATACTGAGTATTTTTTTAATTATTCTGCAAAATTGCCGCCTTCTAATATCTTATTAAGTATAAAATTTTTATGATTTCATTCAGTGGTGTCACTTAGATTTACTGGTTCGGGGTTAACTGGACCACTTATATCAATATTAATTAGTTCGGGATTAACTGGGCCATGTCCAGTTAACCTAGGAGCAGTTAACCCTGAAACATATCTAATATTTAACATAATACGTTGTCTATTTTTATGTTAGAATTAAATTTTATTTTATTTCAAATCGTTTTTATTCACAATAATTACAATACAAAACATTTTTGTTAGTGGACCTGAGTAGTGGTCCAGTTAACCTTGCGATATGGGGTTAACTGGTCCAGCGGTGTTAACTGGTTTATGGTTAATAACTTGTTTTATATAAATAATATTTGTCTGAAGTATTAATATGTTCTAACTATAGTAATAATCTACCCTTTGATATAAAAAATATTTGATTTTTTTACAGGTTTTTAAAAAACTCGATATGAAAAAAAAGCGGCCCAGTTAACCCCGACTTTCCCTAAAGTAAAATGATCAAATATGATCTTTAAAAAATTCAATCAAATATCCCAAAAGACATTCGTATTTACGCTGCGTTATACGATAAAAGAATCAATTAATTTGTCAATGGAAATGTCGCTATGATATTTTGGGAGCGGATATCGTAGGAGCGTAATCCTCTAGTACAATGTGTAAGGAAATTATACACCTAATAAAAGGTGAAATTTAATTTGATTTAAATATTTCTTGAATTGATATACTTTAATCAAACAATTTATGATTATATTTAGTATAAACATGAATGTGATATGATATATTTACTGAGTTGTTAATATTATATGTCTGTCTTTATTATTATACTTTGATAAGATAAGTACCTAAACAGGGCCTTTTAGACCTTACTTCAAGCATGTAAAATTTAAACCAGAATATAATAGAGAACGATATTAAGTTCTATAATCACTATAAGACATAAAATTCTGAAAAAAAAATATGAATGATAAACATTTCATACACTGTTAAGCAAAATTGCAGAGAAGTGCATCAATGTGAGGCCAGGGGCAAAAAGGGACAGCAACCAAATTTTTTATACAGGGTGGTCAGTAATTGCCATGCCAAAAGTTAAGAGGTGATTCTACATCCAAAAATATGAAAAAAAGCTTCTATAAAGGTTGATCCGGAAATTGACCCTAAAGGAGATACGGCCCTTCGAAGATGGCATATTGAATGGGAAACCAAAAAAGCATCAATAAAGTTTTAATACTGCAGGGTGATTCTTCATTAAAAACTGAGCAAAAAAGTATTGTTCACCAAAACACCGAAATTTTATATTAAAAAACCTTTTAATAAGTAACGCTTTTGGTGACACAAAACGTTACTTCCCCTTAATTGCATTTTTTTTAAAACGGTTGCACCTACACGGAAAGAAATTAGTGGGCTCTGCGCTATACATTATAAGATATTTGGTAACAGTGGCAAATTATAGTGATTTAAGCTATAGATTATAAGGGACACAATAACTAATAATGTTAAAAATTAATTGGAAACGATTATATATATTACAGACACGATTATATTTATTACAGGCACTATTATAAATTTACAGAAATTTTATTATATTATAAAAATTATTAGCACGGACAATAATTAAATCTATTTAAGCTATAAATGCCATACTATTTGTTATTTTTTATTATTCACTAAACAATTAAAGTATTTCATATAAATTTTTACACTGACTGCCATAATTGTAAGAGAAAGCCTTGTATTTATATAATAAGCGATTATAATTTGCTTGGTATGTGTGTTATAGCGCTCCTAGCTATAATTTTTTTTTCCGTGTACAGTGTTACACTATGACATTTTTTATGTATTTTTACTCAAGGAATCTATATATTTTTTAAAAAATCCAAAAAAAGTACAGATAAAAAAAATTGGGGCAAAAATGTGTTAAGCCTAATACATTTTTCCGTTTAGGCACGCCTCTGGATCAATTAAAAAAAATAAATTAACATAAACTTATTGACCTTATTAATACTAGTATACATGCCAAAGCTCGTCGCTCTAGCTTAACGGGTACCAGAGTTATTAATTAAAAACCTTATTTTTATTACAATTATTAAGCCCCTAGCTCCCTTATGGCTCATTTTCGGAACAACCTTTATAGGACCTTTTTTTTATATTTTTGAATGCAGAATCACCTCTTAAATTTTGGCATGCCAGTTATTGATCACCCTGTAGATAACTCGCTTAATTTTAGCATAAAAAGAAATATTAAACCAAAATAAATATCAAACAACTTTCTACAAAAAAATTCTAGGCATTTTTGAGTTATGGCTAGAACTCTTTGAGGTACAGGCATAAAAAACGGCGGCGCCTAGCGACGGTGACTCTTAATAGACACGGTAGCAGCCATCATGTTAGGATACTAAAAAAGTTATGTAAAATCTTGTATAGGATATTGTCTTAAGCAGTAATGTATAATAACGGCATTCATTTCTCGCGCCGACCCTTATAATAGCCGGTGGCAGCAAACGTGTTAAAGTATTGATAATAATAAATTTATCCTGTTTAATTTTATTTCAATATTTACACTAAAAACCACAAATAAATAATAATTATTAATTTGGAGTAAATAGAATACATAAATAATTATAATTAACAAATTATCGGAGCGACTAGTCGTACACAAAGTGTGTACGAATACAGTGTAATTCTAAGGTTTGTCGATTGTCGACCTTAACCCTTTGAGACCCAATTTTTATTCCTTTTTATATCAACTTTTTTGAGTTGTAGACTGGTCATTGGCGTTTACAAAGTGTTTTTTGTTGTTGTTATGTAATAAATATTTTACTAAGAAAACAAAAAAAAGTGGGACATATATGACCCAGTAGGCATCTTAGTCGGGTTATATATGTCCCACTGGGTCTCAAAGGGTTAAATAGGGAATTACATTTATTCTACCAATCATAAAACAAAAAAAAATGAGCATCAACTCATATAAATTTTGAGCGATGAAAAAAAGTTAGGTTATGTTCACATACATACGTACGATTAGTAACTCTGATAAATTATTCAATGGAATTTTATCTAATAACTCAGAATTGCTATTAATTAGGATATTAATTCATATTTTTAACACTATTTGAATAGTCTATTTTTAGCATAATAATTATATCAATTGGTAATCACATCACAGCGTAATTTATATTTGGAATATTTATTATATAATTTGATATACTGCAACAGATTTTCTATAAATAATAATTCGTTTTTGTAGATAATTAGCCCAATTAAAAGATAACACTTATTATTAATAGCAGTAATGTCGCGACGTTGCGACGCATTGCGATACCGATTCTAGAACGTGTGATAGAACATTAGATCATATATACATAGGTATGGCATTAATGTTGATTTGTAAACAAACCACTATAGCGGTAAGGTTGCGAGGAGGTGAACTATAACATATTTGTCAACAAACCACTATAGCGGTGGGTAGTGACCAGAAGCGGGAAGGTGAAATCTACCTGGATATAGCAATGAAAACATTTCGGTTTGACGTGGACTCAAGGCGCATCTATGTATATATGATCTAATGATAGAACAACGCATTGCAATGGTTAGAATATGGTGTTGAAACCAATAAAGTACGATCACAATCCCACACAGGTGTCTTGAATCAAAAAGAGATTAAAAAACCGTTAATATCAAAATCATCCCCAGAGCCCTTTTCGAGAAAATTCGGTTTAAAGAGGATCAAATGGGCCTAAATTTAGTTTTCTAGGGATTTCATGGACAAGGTTACCTCTAAGAAAAAAAAAATGTTTTATTATAAAAGATAGATAAAGAATTTATTTATTTATTTGAAATAGATACACAGAATCATGGAGAGTCCCAAATAAGTTACAAAACTTGTACTAGGGGCTCTCCACTAATTTACAGAAAGAAAAACGTCCAAATATTTACAAAGTTGGCAACCAAATGTAACAAATAATTTCAATCTTCCATCTTCACCTTTTCTTTATTTTTACAGGTTCCTCGTTCCTCAAATACCAAACTGTTTTTTTAATGAACTCGCTAGGTCAAACCCTTACCGTTGAATAGCTCCAACAAAGTTGCCCATTAAGATAGCATATTGTCAATCCTTTTTTAAACATGCATAATTTAAAAAAAAACTCCAAAATCACAATTCCAAAAAAAAAAAATACTTATTACATAAGAGATTCTTAGTTAAATTTTACACGCAATTTTTTTTTATGCTAATAGCTCCAAAAGATCAAGAGATATATAACTCCAAATGTTATAGTTTTAAATTTCATGTTACAATTTTTCCCTTCATTTGCAATAAATTAGTTTTTTTTTTAAATATATTAAAACCAAGTAAGAAAAATTAAAAAAATTATATAACTGAAAAAATAGCAAAGAAAATTATGTAGAAAGCGCTGTTTTATTTGTTTACTTAGCTCTATTGGTTTTCAAAGTATAGCTCGTGAAAATAAGGAGATATTTTAATAATTTTGAAAATATATATTTTTTTATAATATTTTTTTTGTTAAATTATTTTTTTGGTAGCTCTTATGTTCAAAGAGATTTTTCCAGGTTTTAGTAGTATAACTAATTTTTTTTTTTCAAGCGTACTAAAATGTTCATATTATATAACTGAACACACTAGTTAGAAGTGATCAATTTTTTTACAGTAAAAATGAGTTCATTGTTGTACGCCATAAAAAAAAGTTAGTTAGCAAAACTACCACTGGCGGCAGCACTCTTTGACTTTGATGACAGCCATACCTCAAACTTGTTTGTTTATTATGTAAACAGGTGGTTGACTCGAGATTCTGTGCAAAAACCTTGTGTGAAATTGATAAAAAATGATCGAAGAAGAATATATGGTTTATACACCTTCAAATCTCTCCGAAATTGCAAATGCTACATTAGACAAGTTTCCATCAAAATCGCCAAAAGTGTACCAAAAAAATTTAAAATGAGCTAAGGAAGATTAAAGTTTATTTCGAAAGAGTTTTATTGGCCTATTTTAATAAAACAAACATACTTTATTACTGAATAAATTAAATTAAAAAATTAATATCTAAAAAAATATACAGAGCGGTCCAAAAGTCACCCCCCCCCTCTTAACTTTTGAACGAGTTTAGATATCGACTTCAAATTTAGAAATCTTAAATAAGACAACTTAAACTATCTTTAAGCATATATTTGATACTTTTGGCTCTTAAAATGTGGGCAGGGGCGCATGGGGCGACATTTTTTTAAATGGAAAGATGGGTCGTGTGATACATCATTTTAAAGCTTATAAAATTCTCCATTTAACTGTATATTTTTTATTTTTTTAAAACATTTTTTTTTTTTTGGGTTTAAAATAGGTATTTTTGTCAGAATTTCTCTAAAAAAAAATTTTTAAAAATGCCTAATTTCATAATGAAAAAAGTAAATTATACTTTTAAACTAATTTTTCAGTTAATTAATAATTGAAATTTGGTGGAAGCGATAAGTGAAACGGACACTCCCTAGAAACTGGTTCGAAAGTCAGTATAAGCCGGTGGTTCCCTCTACTACTAGCCCACACAAGTCCTGGACTTAGGGGATGCTTAATTAAGTAGAATAGTACGAGGTTAAACAAACATGTAATTTTAGTTGACATAAATAAAAATTAACAAAAAAAAACTTAAAAATTTATTTTTTTACCACAAAAAACTGAAAAATCAAAACCTTAAAAAACATGTTTAAAATTTTTAAAAATATATGGTTATATAGAGAATTTTAAAGGCTTTAAAATGATGTAACACACGACCCCCCTTTCCATTTGAAAAAATTTCCCCCCATGCCCCCCTGCTCACATTTTAAGAGATAAAAGTATCAAATATATGCTTAAAGATAGTTTAAGTTGTCTTATTTAAGAGTTCTAAATTTGAAATGGATATCTCAACTCGTTCAAAAGTTAAGAGGGGGGGCGGTGACTTTTGGACCGCACTGTATAGGATGCTTTAAGAAAAAATAGTATGTTTCACTCAGAGGAAAATTGCTTTTTTTTACTCGTCTGTAGTTTCCGGACTCTTCTACAGACTAGTAAAAAAAATTCACTTTTCCTCTTAAAACAATATTCTATTGTTCTACCACTGTTTCATGATATTAAATTTATAAAATCCTTATTTAGCAAAACAGTTCTATCTCTAAAGCTGTATACGCATAAATATCGTTCCCTTTTGTTAACAGCCACTACACTGCATGCTGTTGAAATGTAAGCCAACGGTTATTACCAAAATTTAACCCCAAATCGACCATAATTTAAGGTCCAATATCCCTTGATAAGTTGGCCATGTGTGCGGAGCTTTCGGCAGGGCCTACTATAATCCATAACGGTCTCATGAATTTAAAGAATTATAATTATAATTGACGTGCTCGGGGAAATAAAGGTCATATGCCACATTTCTCATATTTAAATATATTTTAAGAAAATCGACTTTAAAGGTTTTGGGGAAATACATTAAAATACATGTTTTCTATCAAACAATAATGTTTGGAAAAAATGCATGGAGTATTGGTATAAAACATAGAACGCTTGAATAAAATCTTTTTGATAAAAGGAGATAGGATTGATTAACTGAAGGCTTTAATGTTTTAAATTATTAAAAGTCTAACATGGTATAAAATACCTTGATAGGTCCCAGAACGATAAATAAATAAATAAACAAATCTTAAGAAACTATATTTCAGTAAATAATAATGTGACATATAATACCATGTATCCTTTTTTATAACTTTAACGAATCTGTTTAAAAAATGCTTATGACTTTGTTAATTTAATGTAACACTATCATCTAAATTAAAATAACTCCGAAAATTAAAGGTGTCATGATCCGCATATCTTATATGGTGTTCAAATTTTTAAAATAATATTGCTTTAATCATAGTGTAAATACATTCTACCTTCACGAGATTTGCTTCGGCAAAGTCCGGCTTGTTCTACATTAGATCGCACCCTTTTCGTTTGGACTTTTCAACAACAAAGGCACAGAAAATTAAGGCAAGTGCCTTTGTCATGGTGCGCATATATTATATGGTTTTAAATTTTTTTAAATATTTTACCTTCACGAGATTTGCTTCGCCAAATTCCGGCTCGTTCTACATTAGATCGCACCCTTTTCGGTGACCCTTGTCGGTATAACCTAATATGTCATGATTCGCATATTTTATATCGTCGGCTTACAAGTACAAGGCACTAAGTCACTTTTTTACAAAAATGGGATTTTAATGGCACTGTAATTAATTTTTGATGATCTATGTATAGGTAAACCGAACTAACTTCTAGGTGGACTGCCAAGGGAGTTACCCACTATACAAAACGCACCAATTTGATTTTGATTAAAATTTTATCTGGCAATAGGGCACTTAGGGCGTTTTACTTGTAGATTATTTCAAAAGTTTCTGCACTAAGCGACTTTCTAAAAAGAGTTAATTTATAAAAATATGATTGCTTGAATCATTCATATGATACAATATCGCGTTATTTATTGTACTGACAAACGCATTCAAATTTTATGTTAAAGTTGATGGAATAGAGACAGAACAGAGAAACAAAACTTTACCTGTAAAATGACAATGCTTTTTACGTGTACTTTCGATGTGTAGGTAATAATTTAATTTTTATTTGCATTGGTTTTTTTATTATCAGATAATATTTCAAAACTAAATTTGAAGCCTTCACACTAAGTACAAAGTCTCGGTGCATTTCTGAGGAGTGTTGCACCGTGAAGTGTTTTATCATTAATAATGATTCATTATAATTATTGACTTTAGGAGTTGCTTTTTTGCCGGCACAGCCGATGGCCTCTGAAACCTGTCTTAGTTCTGGCATAGTAAGCAGTTTCATATAATTAATACTAATTAATTATTATTATTAATTTTGGAAACATTCTTTAAACAATCAAAAAATCCAAACCCTTCTTTTAAAAATCTAGTTTTTGAAAATTTATGTAAACATCTTGTTTTCTACTTTAGAGTTATACATTACGTTTAATTAATAGAAGGGTTTTAATTTTAAATAGTTGTTTTTTATATTATTTTATTGACTTAGTGCTCTTTACTTGTAAGCCGACGTCGTGGGCCTACAAGTAAAAGGCACTAAGTCCATGTCTTTTTTCAAATTTAGTTGAATTAAACTACTTCAATTTTTATTTATTTAACTGCAAATGAGACATTATTATGTCCAAATATGTCATTGCAATTTGCGGTAGTTTTTTTTACAAAAAAAAATATTACAAAAATTAAAAAACAACAATAAAAGTTAAATTTGTCAATATCTCAAAACCATGTTTTTGGACTTAATGCTCTTTACTTGTAAGCCTACGATATAGTGTTTGGACTTTTCTACCTTCACGAGATTTGCTTCGGCAAAGTCCGGCTTATTCTACATTAGATCGGACCTTTTTTGGTGACCCTTGTCGGTATAACATAATATGTCATAATTCGCATATTTTATATGGTGTTAATTTTTTTAAATAATATTGCTTTAATCATAGCGCAAATACATTCTACCTTCACGAGATTTGCTTCGGCAAACTCCGGCTTGTTCTACATTAGATCGGACCCTTTTCGGTGATATAAGTTTATAAACAAATATAATTACTATTCATGACATTTGAAACGATCATTTTAACAATAAATTATATTTGTTTATAAACTTATATCTTTTAAGTTATACCGACAAGGGTCACCGAAAAGGGTCCGATCTAATGTAGAACAAGCCGGACTTTGGCGAAGCAAATCTCGTGAAGGTAAAATATTTAAAAAAATTTAAAACCATATAATATATGCGCACCATGACAAAGACACTTGCCTTAATTTTCTGTGCCTTTGTTGACCACAAGAAAACTAAATATTTTAATTAGTAAACAAGAACTTTTAGGCACAATTTCAGCATCTGTGTTTATTATTATATTATTCACAGCGCCTGCGCTAGAATAATATACGGTAGTTTCGAATTTTCGTTTGGACTTTTTGGACAAAAAGTTCTATGAGGGGAAGATCCATATTGTTTTTGAAAGTACTGCCCTCAACAACAAAAAAGTTATGGATTTTAAAAAAATCGAAAAAAGCTGAAATAAAATTCTGATTAACGCAACTTTTTTAGAAAAAAAAAATACTTTTATTAAAAGGATCAATTCTACCAATTTTTAAAGTAATTCCCTCAAAAACAAAAAGTCATGGTGGGTTATTTTATTTGAGCCATTGTAAATTATTTAAACTCAATAAATATTATTATTCTAATTAATCTTTTTTGAAAAATAAAACTATCATTAAAAAAAAATCATTTTTAGCAAAAAAAAAAATAAAAAAAAAATTGAAAATTTTTGAAAAAGTTTTTTTGAATTTTTTTTGAAAATTTTGTTTCTTTGAAAATTTTTTTTTACAAAATGTTTTCTTTTTTTTTCAATATCTTTTTTTTAATGTATTTTTTTATTATTTTTTTTATTATTTTTTTTATTATTTTTTTTTAAGTATGTATTTGATAAAATTCAATATACCATTTACAGTGAATAGTATGGAATGGAATGGGAAGCATTACATATCTTCACTACTATATAGTCTTTAGAGGGTTTGGACGATATAGGGGCAAGTTTCTATAAAGATATTTCGATGTAGTGTACCGTAATTAATACGTTCACTGCCAACGGCTAGTTTTGACAGCGGAGCAATGGGTATGGGCAAGGGAAAAATAGAAAGAATTGATTAATGTTGTTGGGGGCGCCAGTTACTTTAGCTTTTACTCCTTTAGGTAAGTAACAACCTAGTGTAAATACTTAAGCTTTTCAGTTTGAGAAAATATAACCCCTAAATAAAATAAGATAATTCATTTGAGAAATTTATTATAAATAAACTTAATTTAAATCTTAATGTAAGGCTCTTATTAACAATTTCTTTCATATCATACGTAAATCCCAACAGACAGCAGCAAAAACAGAATACCAAATCCCGAAAATACTGAAGCTACCAATGACATCAGCAATTCCTTTTTGATATCCCTACTTTGTTTGGTAGTGGTAACTTCATACACAAAGAACCATGCAGTAAAAAATATTCCAATCCCCAGGAGAACCAACGTTAAATGTGGAAATACAGCTGGATTCACTGGAGATACATATCGAGTCAATTTTGCAACATCTGCCATTGTGATTTATTTGTGTTATTTATGAATAAAACTAATTTCTTAACAAATTAACGTGGCAAAACAATACCGGTTGTCAACACAGCTGTCTGTTGGGATTTACGTATGATATGAAAGAAATTGTTAATAAGAGCCTTACATTAAGATTTAAATTAAGTTTATTTATAATAAATTTCTCAAATGAATTATCTTATTTTATTTAGGGGTTATATTTTCTCAAACTGAAAAGCTTAAGTATTTACACTAGGTTGTTACTTACCTAAAGGAGTAAAAGCTAAAGTAACTGGCGCCCCCAACAACATTAATCAATTCTTTCTATTTTTCCCTTGCCCATACCCATTGCTCCGCTGTCAAAACTAGCCGTTGGCAGTGAACGTATTAATTACGGTACACTAATACGTTCACTGCCAACGGCTAGTTTTGACAGCGGAGCAATGGGTATGGGCAAGGGAAAAATAGAAAGAATTGATTAATGTTGTTAGGGGCGCCAGTTACTTTAGCTTTTACTCCTTTAGGTAAGTAACAACCTAGTGTAAATACTTAAGCTTTTCAGTTTGAGAAAATATAACCCCTAAATAAAATAAGATAATTCATTTGAGAAATTTATTATAAATAAACTTAATGAAAGCACATCAAGTAATGTATTAATATATATAAAAAATATGTGTAATTATATTAAGATATAATTAAAGAAATCTTAATAAAAATTACTAAATTCAGAAATCATTCGACTTAAATGTATAAAGAAAACATGAAGTTCAGCAAGCACCAAGAAATGTATGTAAACAACAATCATTTCTTGCAGTGTATAAAAGTCATGCTTAAATTAGAAATCATTTAATCAAAAGTATGATATTTAATAATTAATAAATGAGATTAAATGTTTTAAAAAAAATAAGTACCTAAAAATGAACAAAAGCCAGAAGGGCATATAGTATTAATCAATACTATATCAGATCTGATAAAGTTTACAGTTATAAGAATATTGAAATAAAAGAATTTAAAAATATGAAATATTGCTTTCAAAAGTTTTCAGAATGAGTACTTAGCTGGTTTCTGCAAAATCCATGAGGTATGAATTCCATCGTCTTTATCTGTGCAAGTCTCTCCTATGCTGATGAATTCATTTCTCAAATGAAAGAAAAAAAAAATATAGGCTGTCCCATCTACTTTGGAAAAATTATCTTCCAGGATAAAATGTACGATTGAAAATGTTGTCCGGGATTAAATATGCTTTTGAAAATTATGTCCAATATAAAATTGTCTGCTAGACGGTTACATAGAATTTATCTATGCCAAAAATTACAGAACCATGTTCCAACAGAACATTACTCCATGCGGAGAACTTGTATATCAAATATACCAAAATAAACTTCAACTTAAATTAATATAATTCCATATTAATGGTATAGAAATGGTGAGTAATTAATGGTCTAGTGATTGTGCTTAATTAATGGTGATGTCATTCTAAGTCTTCGATGTCCATCGAAACGTTATAAATGCGTAATTGTAGAAAATAACAGTTATAATATCTTCCGCATTGTTTAAATATTCATTTTCACTAACTTTAAATAAAAATACATGAAGGATTACTTCGATGATTACAGAAAATAAACACTCGTCAAAATGACACCCATTTTGTATCAAGGTTGCTTCAAGAAGGAAGCGAAAATCGACCTTATCAACCGGTATGAACCCTTCAGGTAAATAAAATCCTATTTCTGAACTATTAGCGACATCTATGCAAGTCATTATCAACTACAGTTTTACCGTATAGGATCCCTAATAAAGGTAACTGAAACGACACCAAAAATAATAACTAATTAAAAGAATGTTTCCTAATAAATCCGTATTAGTGATATCTAACCTCAAAATATTACTCTAAGAAACAAATATAAACAATACTTATTGTTTATCAGCAAAACTAATAAAAATACGAACAGAATACTAAGTGTCCTGTGAACTAAGTATAAACAAAATACTGAATCTAAGTGAGCAGTTCCAGCAAACTATTTTCAACAAATTCTGGATTATCCCGAAGAAATAATCATACGAAACTTTCCAGGAGAGACAAACTACAGATGAAAGCCAGTGAAATCCAACCCTCAATAGACTCTGAAACATATAAAAACCAGGTAAGTCCATAGACAAATGCACTATAGAGAAATAAGTCATATGATTCTTTATTATTAAAAATCATATTCTAATTATGTTTTCTTTATGTTATTTTCAGGTAGAACTATGGAATAGAGACTCATATGGTTAGAATTCAGTTCCTGCTACAAAATAGTCCCAGATACAAAATAGTTCTGTACGTACGTAACTATTTATATACAAAATAAACATAAATTATAACGTAAGTAAACGAATAGTTTAATTAACCCTTGCTATATTACAAAGTGACGATTTATGTCGTTACAGTATTTAAAAATATTGTTTGTGTCCCTTGTTCCCCCAAGTCCTTTAATTCATATACGCGCTTGGGAAAAATTTATGAAGACGTTGTCGCATAATTTTGGATATCAATTAGGGAGAATAGATTATATGTTAATAATTTAATTATTCAAAATTATCAAGCATTATTTAAAAAATTTTGTTTGATAATTATAAATGGGTATTACTTACTGTTGATCCGCAGGGTTCTGTGCTTGGGCCCATTCTGTTTCTTATTTATGTTTCGGATCTTGATAATTTAATTTCGGTGCCTCACAATTTCTATGCCGATGATTCCAAAGTGTTCGGTAATCCTCTTGAGCAGGGCAATTTAATTCAACAAAGCCTTAACAACGTTGCTGAGTGGTGTAAGACTTGGTTAATACCCTTAAATATATCCAAGTGTACCGTATTGCACCTTGGTTCCAATAACCCTCATATAAACTACACTATTGATGCCATATCTTTGGCTACTGTTCAGGAGCAGGTAGATCTTGGTGTAACAATAACTTCCAACCTGTCTTGGTCTAGACATGTTGGAAATATTGTTAAGAAAGCTAACAAAACTACCTACATAATGTTCAAAACTTTCCAAAATCCCTCTCCATCCCTCTTTAATCTCCTTTATAAATCATACATTAGACCTCAACTGGAACATGCAGCGTTAATATAGACTCCTAACTTGATAAAGGACATAAATTTGTTGGAAGGTGTTCAGCGTAGAGCAACTAAATCTGTGCGTAGTATTAGCAATTTACCCTACCATGACCGTTTGGAGGCACTCAGTTTGCCAGTCTTGTCTGAAAGACGTCAAAGAGGAGAAATGATTTTCACCTATAGGATAGTTAATGGACACTTCAGTGGTGATATCAATAATATGCTGACTTTAAGTGATAATCTGCAACTACGTGGTCACTCATTTAAGTTAAAGAAAGAAAACTACAAGTCAACAATCCGTCAGAACTTCTTTTCGAACAGAGTTTTCAACCGCTGGAATGGACTTCAGTCAAGTGTAGTAACTGCCACAACTGTTAACTCTTTTAAAAACAATTATGATAGAACACAAAGACACTTTAACAGCTAAAAAGATACTAATTTGGCATAAAATATTTTATGTTGATAATTTTTAATTTTTAATAATAAAACAAGATTAAAATAAAAGAATCTATAAATATTTGTAGCAAATCGGAAATTTTATTATGAAAATTACGGACACAGCAACCATACGCAACGTAGTTTTTATTTACTGTGCTAGTAAATAAAATCACATTTGAACCTCATATTAAAATTACATTTCCAACTCCCAAAATTCTAATTTTACAGCAGGCTTAGGCCATATCTCAATTTGAAACTGTTTCATTTTCTTGTTGGTTATAAATGGGTCATTATCAAATACGGTTATCCAAAAACGAAAAATATAAAGGTATTTTTTTGGAATTTTATTGCTTTTATGAAAGAATAAAAAAAGTATTCTTAGACTAATTATGAATTTAAACCCTTTAGCAAACCGCAACATAAATAAAAAAGAACTCACATCTAAATTTTAAGACACTTATTGCAACTAGAGTCATACAGATCAGTTTGCCATATAAATGCAAATAAAGCGTTTCACGTGTTCTTATTTTTCACTAAATTCATATTTGAACACGAAGTACTTGTGACATCCTTTCTCGTGATAATTAAACACATAGAACGCTTCATTTATATGGCAAACTGATCCGAATGACTCTAGAAAAAATCTGATCGTTGAGCAAGATTCAAGATTCATGATTCATTTATTTGGTGCATCAATAAATTTTACATACGTCAGAAATTACAGTGAGCACTGAGTGTATAAAATTTAGAGGTGAGTCAAATTCCACCATTCACTAGAAAATCGCATTGGTCAAAAAAAATCGTGTTCTCCGCAGATCCGTTATCATGTTTATTTATATTTGCAACAATTTTTTGTGACTTTTTTATTTATGCTAAGGTCATTTTGGAGTGTTACGCCCATGGTAATGGTATAGGAAAATATGGTTACAGGGGGGCGGTCCAAAATGATCACAATTTGCATTACGTAATACTTGAACGTTCCCTATAACACTTAGTATTAACCATATATTTGGGTTTATTAATGTTCACATTACAACACTAGTGCTTTTTGAAGATATTATGAAACTCGAATGATTTTGTTTTTAATTAGACAATTCACAAGTAAATATCAGATTTTGGCTGTAAAACGTAGGTTAAGTAGTTTATGAAATTTGTTTGTGACTTGCTTGATTTTTTTTTTTTTAATTCTCGTGCACTAAAAACAAGATTTTTAATTAATCGTTATATAGTTCAATCCAACAACAAAGAACTCCTATGTGAAATTGCAATAAATGTACACGGGCTGATATTTTAAAGAGTAGTAGTGGATGGTAGCAGAACACTCCTGTTTTTTCTCCAGGTGGTTTTCGATAAAACTGCATATTAACAATTTTGTTAAGGAGTTAATTAATTTATTTGGATCATTTTTTTCATATACATATTAATAACAATCGAATTATAAACAATAAAAAATGGCCATGTTGGTGGTGAAATTGCGTTTTTCGATTTTTCAACCAAATTATTCATCGGAGGATAAAACAGGTTATTAGCAAACTTGTAGCTCTTGAAATTCTCTATAAGTTTTATATATTATGAATTTTCATAAGTATTTTGGTAAGGTTACAGTGAGCGCTGAGTTGTGCCCTCCGTGAATAATTTGGCTGAAAAATCGAAAAAACTGTTTCACTTCCAACATGGCTATTTTTTAATATAACTCGATTGTTAATAATATAATGAAAAAATGATTCTTAAAAAAATTGTTAGAAATTTGCTCCTTAACAAAATTGGTAATACCTATAGGTATTACCAATTTACATATATGTATTTTCATCCTAAGATGATTATTTATCGAGATAACCGCACCCACCCCTCAAATTCAAGATAGCAGGCACCCCTTACGCAAATTATCCGGTGAAAAAATAACAGGAGTGTTATGTTACCACTCACTACTACCCTTTAAAATATCAGCCCGTGTACTTTTGTTGCAATTTATATTTATTATTTTACTGGACTAATACAGAACAAGGAATATTAAATAAATATGAAGCTCAAGTTTGCATTGTTTTTTTGCATCGAAAATTCAAATAGTATATTAAAGCACTTATTCCATAACACGTTTTTAGCTCACTAGTACTTTAAAAAACTCTCCGCAAGCGGCTTGTTTTCTAAACATGTACTCGTGCGCTAAAAACGTATGTTATGAAACTAGTACTTTAATATACTATTTGAATTTTCGTTTCAAAAAAACGTTGCAAACTTCAGCTTCATAAATAATTTCAGCAGCAAACTAATATCATAATATACTATTTCCTACAATGTACATGGTGCATAAATATAAATGCATTTTTCACAAATTAAATCTTGAGAATGTGTTTGTCGATAACACTGTAATTACACGGTAGACGCCATGCTATTACAGTATATGCGACCAATTAACTTAAAAGGACGTTCTGAAAAATAATTAGTCGCATCATTAGAGCCAGAGAGGGCTTTTTAAGGGGAAAACCTGGGGAGATATCCTTAAAAGCTTTTCTTTCCCATCAAAAGTCAAACCAAAAACTAGGATTAATATTAATATACGAATCTGAAAATATCTGGATCCGGATTCTATAACGCTATCCGAATCTGGATTTCACAATGCTACTACCACCAGAAAAAAATCCTTTTTTTCAAAATAAACTGAAAATGGTAAGTGTCCACCGCACTTACTTCCTCGCGAAAAGATTCAGATAAGTTTTAAGGTTTTAATTATTTTGTTGTTATTTTTATGATCAATTTTTATTTATTTTCGATCATTACGCAAATCGCCAGGTGAAAACTAGCAAGAGTGTTCTGTTACAATCCAACTATTGTAATTTAATAAAGGCATGTCTTGTTATTTGACTGGACTAATACAGGGTGTCCCAGATCTCGCGTCCAGCCTTGAAGGGGCACATAATATATCAAAAACTATGATCAAAAAGTCATATAAACATAGGGCCGGTCCTAATGGAGTTACGGCCCAATGAATGTAGGTCCCTTAAAAAAGCCCAAAAAAGCTTTAAGAAAATAATTTGACACTGCAGCGATTCCACATTAAAAAATAAAAAAAAAGTTCGTACACCTTGACCCAAAAATAAATATTAAGTGAGTTGTGGATTCTTAAATAGTAACACTTTTTAGGTGCATGTTCTCTAATTTTTTTTAAATGGATTTTCTTTGAAAACAATTGCTTTTACTGTATTACATTAGAAGAATCTTTTCGTGTATTATTCTTAAACAATTTGTAAAATAGTGCAATAAATTTACGCTAAAAAAGTTTTGGCAAAAATGTGGTAAGCGACATTTCACACGCACTTTGGGAACATTCAAGTATTACGTAACGCAAAATGTACCAAAATGCATACACTTCATACCTCGGTTTTCGCGTAATTCAAGGCTGTACAGATTTTATATTTTGGCTAACCTCCTAACACACCCTTGTCCCTCTAGCTCAAAAGGCTCCAGAGATATTAAATAAAAACCTCATTTTTGGTAAACCTATAACCTCTTCAGTACCAGGTTTGCCATATGTGGCGAAAAGGATTTTTTCAAAAAAGAAACTATGTACAGTGGAGAGAATTTTTATTATCAGATTTAGTTTCATCGACCCCAAAAACCCCTAAATACTAATTTTCACGGAAACAAATAAATTAAAATTGAAATGAAAATATTGTAAAAAAAACTATCCTACCCCTTAAGCATGGAGTAAGAATTTTTTTTTAATATCAGGGTTAGATTTAGCGACCTCAAAAACCACTATACACCAACTGTCAAGGAAATATTGAAAACATTTTAAAATTATTGAAGTACCTTAAAATCTACAACATGTCTAAGCCACTGTTATTATTTTAATATTTATTTAGGAAAAATATTTTAGATAAAGTTCTAAAATATAACGAAAAAAAAAACTAAGTTATAAATACTTTTTTTGTTTTGGCCAGACCTGGGACTGAAGTGGTGGAACTCCCTTAAGAGCGATTTGCGGGTCTACATTTATATAAACTTTTTTTAATATTTTTTGTAGTGGAATGTTATGCTTTTTTTTAATTTTAAGCAAAAATATTAGTGTCGATCGGATTATTCGTTCTTCAGTTATCGTCTACACAAAAAGGTGGCATCGGACGGAGGGACAGACGGACATTTTCAAAAAAAAAAAGTTTCCTATTTTTTCATCAAATAAATTTATATCCAATAATTTTTTGTCTAGGACGATTTTTGAAAAATTTTGAAAATTCGAAACTACCGTATATAATATAATATAATATTATTCTAGCGCAGGCGATTAGAATAATATAATAACTGAGAATTTTCTGTAGGAGCGAAAAATGTGACTCATTACATATATATTTGATTTTGTTTATTAGAAAGATCCTTAATAAAATTATTATTAAAAAGTACTTTTTTATAAAGTTTTTGATTTTTTTACGGTGGGGATTTTGCGGGCATTGTATCCTTAAAAGCTTCTCATTTGAGAAAAGGCATACAAACGTTATCACAGCCTACAATTTATTTAGAGATGTTATCATGGTTTGACACGAAGGACTATCACAACCCGCTATCTACAAATTATATTAAATTGGAATGAAGCAGAACTCTTAACTTAATTACACTCCTGCAACGTATTACTTGAGTAAAATAAAGGTTAATTATTTTAAATATTTAGTTTAAATTACCTAGATTACCTATTTATTTTTTCGTAAAGTACTTGTATTTTTTTAATAGTTACAATCTAATATTAATTTTAAATAATTATGATTTTATTAATCTTTATTTGCACAAAAAAAAATTATTTTAAATTATTTTATATTTCTTGTAGTAGTAGAAAAAATAGTTGTATGAAAGAGTATCTTTCTTGAATTCACGACTTATGCAAAATAAATAACTTTTCGTACACGTTATGTAATATACTATTTTGAGATTTTGTTTGCACTGGACATTTCTAGACCTATAGTTATAATAAACATAATTAGTTTCCACTGCAGTTGCCTCTTCACGTGACTAGTCACATTTATGTTTCAACTGGATATAAATTTATTTATAATTTAAAAACAATTTTAAATTGATTTTCGTAGTTGTCCCTACTACCGATATGTGGCTCTGAAGAGTGCTAAAAAGCAGGAAATCGATCAGTCACTTCGGAGGGACGACTGCGTTAATCAAACAAAAGTCGTTTTAAGGAATAGTAAAATGTTTTATATAGATTTTTTAAATTTGTAAATATCAAACAATTTATTTTAAATTAATTTTAACAATGTTATTCATGCAAATAGTAGGCACAATTAGCAGCAGCGTTTAAAATCATATATTTAATAATTCAATTCAATTATAATTCATATGTGCACCCCCGGCAACAAACGGCCTTTATTATCGCTTAAAGTTTACGAGATATAATAGCTATTTATGTACCAAGAGTAATTGTTTATGCCCTTACGGCATAGACATCTATTAATACACATCATTACTTTTAAGTCATACTAGTTCGTTAACACAAAAAAATGGCTAAATCAATATATTTAAAAAAAAAAATCCGAAAATCTAATTTGATTTTAACACTATCGTTACTATGGTCTGTTTCTTCAAGCAAGATAGTAAATTAAAAATCGTACAGTGAATAATTTTAAAACAGATGCGAATATTGGATGTGCTAATATACTGCATAGTTTATTTTATAAAACGTAGTTATATTCTATACACAAACATATACTATTCAAACCTGTTATAAAAATATATACTGTGTCATTTTTGATTTACTATCTTGCTTGAAAAAACAGACCATAGGAAAATACTGTATTAATAAGTTAATCAAAAATTGTTTTTTTGTATGCACTGGACTTTTCTAGACCTATAGTTATCCTAAACATAATTTGCTTCCAGTACAGTTGCCTCTTCGCGTGACCAGTCACAATTATATTTCAACTGGATATAAATTTATGTATAATTTAAAAAAACATTTTAAATTAATTTTTACAATGTTATTTATGCAAATAGTAGGTACAATTACCAGCAGCGTTTAAAATCATATATTTAATAATTCAATTCAAATATAATTCATATGTAGACCCCCGGCAGCAAACGGCCTTTATTATCTCTTAAAGTTTACGAGATATACTAGCTATTTATGTACCAACCAAGAGTAAATGTATATGCCCTGATGACCGGGGGCATAAAAATCTATTAATATACATCTATTAATACCTGCGGTGCATACAAACTTTAAGTCATACTAGTTCGTTAATACAAAAAAAAATGGGTAATATTCTATACACAAACATATACTATTCAAACCTGTTGTAAAAATATTTACTGTGCGATATTTAATTTACTATCTTGCTTGAAAAAACAGACCATAGGAAAATACTGTATTAATAAGTTAATCAAAAACTGTTTTTTGTTTGCACTGGACATTTCTAGACCTATAGTTATCCTAAACATAATTAGTTTCCAGTGCAGTTGCCTCTTCGCGTGACTAGTCACATTTATATTTCAACTGGATATAAATTTATGTATAATTTAAAAAACATTTTAAATTAATTTTAACAATGTTATTCATGCAAATAGTAGGCACAGTTAGCAGCAGCGTTTAAAATCATATATTTAATAATTCTATTCAATTATAATTATAATTCATATGTGGACCCCTGGCAGCAAACGGCCTTTATTATCGCTTAAAGTTTACGAGATATAATAGCTATTTATGTACCAAAAGTAATTGTTTATGCCCTTAGGGCATAGACATCTATTAATACACATCTATTAATACCCGCGGCGCATACAAACTTTTAAGTCATACTAGTTCGTTAACACAAAAAAAATGGCTAAGTTAATATATTTTTAAAAAAATCCGAAAATCTAATTTGATTTTAACACTATCGTTACTATGGTCTGTTTCTTCAAGCAAGATAGTAAATTAAAAATCGCACAGTGAATATTTTTAAAACCGATTCGAATATTGGATGTGCTAATATACTGCATAATTTATTTTATAAAACGTAACTATATTCTATACACAAACATATACTATTCATACCTGTTATAAAAATATTTATTGTGGGATTTTTAATTTACTATCTTGCTTGAAAAAACAGACCATAGGAAAATACTGTATTAATAAGTTAATCAAAAATTGTTTTTTTGTATGCACTAGACATTTCTAGACCTATAGTTATCCTAAACATAATTAGTTTCCAGTGCAGTTGCCTCTTCGCGTGACTAGTCACATTTTGTATTGAATATTATCGCTTAAAGTTTACGAGATATAATAGCTATTTATGTACCAAGAGTAATTGTTTATGCCCTTAGGGCGTAGACATCTATTAATACACATCTATTAATACCCGCGGCGCATACAAACTTTTAAGTCATACTAGTTCGTTAACACAAAAAAAAATGGCTAAATTAATATATTTTTAAAAAAATCCGAAAATTTAATTTGATTTTAACATTATCGTTACTGTGGTTTGTTTCTTCAAGCAAGATAGTAAATTAAAAATCGCACAGTGAATATTTTCAAAACAGATTCGAATATTGGATGTGCGAATATACTGCGTAGTTTATTTTATAAAACGTAACTATATTCTTTACAAAAACATATACTATTCAAACCTGTTGTAAAAATATTTACTGTGCGATATTTAATTTACTATCTTGCTTGAAAAAACAGACCATAGGAAAATGCTGTATTAATAAGTTAATTAAAAACTGTTTTTTGTTTGCACTGGACAATTCTAGACCTATAGTTATCCTAAACATAATATGTTTCCAGTGCATTTATATTTTAACTGGATATAAATTTATGTATAATTTAAAAAAACATTTTAAATTAATTTTTACAATGTTATTCATGCAAATAGTTAGAAGGTAAAATTAGCAGTAGCGTTTAAAATCATATATTTAATAATTCAATTCAATTATAATTCATATGTGGACCCCCGACAGCAAACGGCCTTTATTATCGCTTAAAGTTTACGAGATATGATAGCTATTTATGTACCAAAAGTAATTGTTTATGCCCTTAGGGCCGGGGGCATAGACATCTATTAATAAGCATCTATTAATACCCGCTGGTATCGTTACTAGGGAAATAATAAGTTAATCAAAAACTGTTTTTTGTGTGCACTTTATGCCCGCGCGGGCCATAAAATGCACTTTTTAAAGTCCGCACGGGCATAAAGTACACTATTTGTCGTATCAGAACAACAAAGTTTCAACCAACAAAGTTGTCACTTTTTTGTATTTTTGAATAGAGCTTTTTAATACCTTTTTGCCTGTACTTAAAAAATAAAAATATTATGCACATAGCCCATTTTATTTACAATACAACCACGTTGTATCTGCATTTTTTGAGATTCAAATTCCAAAGCAACTGATTATTTATTTTAGCTAATATTTAAAATATCAACAAAATGGGTATTATAGGTACTAATTTATCCTAATATAAGCCCATGCCAGCATAATACGCCACTCAATTATAAAATTTAAGGTAAGTTTCATGATTTTAAAGTTTGGATTGATCATAAGTTATGATTCATAACTCAAATCTATAATTTATACAGTTGAAACCTTGTTGTTCTCATACGACGTATTATGCAGTTGGTAACTAAGCAATAAAAACATAATAATGAACTACGGTGACATAAGAGATTTTATAAATTAATGTCAAAATTCACAATTATGATATATCATCATATATATAAACGGCATTTTATATATAAAATGCCGTTTTTAAAAATACCCCTTCCCTAAATACAGAATGGCGGGCATGTTAAAAAGTATTTTTTAGGTAAATACGAATACATAGCTAATATATTAGGTAATAAAATTAGTTAAGTTAGACTTTATTGGATTTTAACCCTTTTTTATGCGTCACACCCGTCGTGGATTTTTTGGTGACAACCCAGTCCTTAAAAAAACTTCTGGGTTTCTGAATCTGCCGCTACGGCACTCCATGCCCTGTATAATATTATATTATTATATTAATTATAATTAATATATTTTAGGACATTCAGATTAATTCTATTTTAATAAATATAATGCTTTTATAACAAAAGTCTTATTTAACAGCTTAAGCAGAAAATTGGTTAAGTTACGCAAAAATATCATTATATTTAAGTTAATGTCCTTATAGCATGTTAAAAAGTTTCTTGATCATATAAATAAAAACATTCTTAAAACACTAAATCTTGTTAAAAGAGTCTTGTGATTACCTGAAAAATATATTTCTATTCAGGAAATGATTATTATTATACTATTCACAGCGCATAGCTCTAGAATAGTATTAAGTATTCGGTAGTTTCGGATTTTCGCCAAAAAACGCCCTCGACAAAAAATTCTTAGTAAAAATGTGTTTCATGAAAAAATAAGAAACTTTGAAAATATCAGTCTGTCCGTCCTCCCCTCTGCCCGTCCGCCCATCTTATGTCACTTTTTTTGTTAACACGATAACACAAGAACGAATAATCCAATCGATTTAAAATATTTAGAAAAAATCAAGTTATATGAGGGAAAGATCCTTATTGTTTTTGAAAGTAATCCGCCCAAAAACAAAAAAATTATGGGGGTTAAACTTTTTATAAAAACAAAAAACCAACATTTTGAAATATTTTTTTATTTCATTCAAAAGTTTTTCGTTTTTCAAAAGGGATCTTTTATTTCAATTGTTAATTTTTTTTATCTTTTTATTTTAAAAATTTTTCGTTTTTCGCAAAAAGAAAATTTAAAAAAGTTTTTTTTATTTAAAAAAAAATATATATCAAGTATTTGGCTTAATCCAATATACCATTTACTGTGAATAGTATATAATGGAATGTGTAGCATTACATATCTTCAAGGCTTGTTTTTGAAAATAATATAATATAATAAAAAAAATCCTGAAACAATTTGACCTAAAAAAGTACATTTTTTATTTGTAGGGTAAGTTATATAAATTTCTCTTTCTCGTTTGGACTTTTTGTATTTTGTCAATATAGAAGCTATTTTATTTTTTTTTTTCAATATTTTGTTCTTTATTTTTTTTTTGCTAAAAAATGAGATTTTTTTTATAAATTTTTATTTGCATCATCTAAAATTAGTATAAAGTACAAATTACGTAAGGTGTGTGAGCCAATTATTGCCATGTTCCTAATATTCCCACCCCTCTTAAACTTGTTAGTTCGTCTTCTGTGTCATAGATGGCACTGCCAGTATATCTGTTAATTCGAAAAAATGCCTGTAAATATGATGCATCTGTATCCAGTTGGTAATGGCGTACACAAAAACACAGTTAGAGTTTCGTGTTTCCACTATAAAATTGATTATTGCAGATATTGCTCAATAAAGAATGGAAAAGGTAATTTTTTGAGATTGTTGTCTGTGTTCCTTATATTACAATGCGATGTAGCTGACAATGAAAAAATGTCAAAAATGAATTACAACAAAGGAAGAAAGTTACGAAAAAATCAGAGAGTTCTGGTTTTGCTTTTAATTCGAAGAGAATCGCCAGGCGGATATGGGATACGTACATAAAGAGTGTGTGGGGCTTACTAAAAACGACAAAAAGTGCCATAATTGTAGCTAAAAACAGCTGAAATTGTTATTGTGCCACATCAGTTTCTTATTAGTTAATTTTTTGTAAGTTTGTTTTTTTTGCAATATTTGGGACATTGACTCCTAATATTGTCAGTACTTATGCAATCTTTTTTAAAAAGCAAAAATATTTTTTTTTAATCTACAGCAGTTTGTTTATTTTTTACCCATTAGACTAAGGATATATTTATTATTAATGTAGTAAGTAGTAGTAGTAGTAAAAGGTGGGTAGGCTCCGATGCCTGACAAGTAGGCCCAATGGCCCTTTTTGTCTGCCCCAAGATTACCTACCCAACCTGCTGCCTATCCTCCCTCTTCCTGAATCTGCCAGACCTTCTGATGAAGTTCATAACATCTGACCAGGCTAGGAGGCTCATCTCTTCCTTCGCTAGTGTTACCACTCCGAAGACGTCTTGTCTGAGCCTGCCCAGAGCCTCACACTCCCCTATGAAGTGGTAGGGCGTTTCCTCGTCCATCCCACACCCAGGGCAGGTCGGATCGTTTTCCGTCCGCATGAGGCTTAGGTGTCGCATAAGCCCACAGTGGCCCGTAAGGACCCCTGTAAGGAGGCTTATGGTTGCTCGGCCCCTTCCTAGTAGCCAGACCGACCTAGCTTTGCTTGGCCTGGTCAGGAATTCCTTTGCCTGCCTGCAACCGCTAAGCTCGGTCCAGTGTTCTTTAAGCTGACTTTCCACCCAAGCGTTGAGGGCAGTCTTCACTTGTTTCCTTGTGATACCGAGAATTGGTTCAGGTCCCAGGCAGGGCTTTCCGGCACCCAGTCTGGCGAGTTCATCCGCCCTCTCGTTGCCTGGAATACCGCAGTGACCTGGTACCCACACAAGGTGAACTCTTTTTGTTCTTGCTAGCTCATCCAGCTCTCCAGCGCACTCCTGCACCAGAGCGGATCTTGTTGCGGGTGCGCTAAGAGTTTTTAAAGCTGCCTGGCTATCCGAGCAGAAGTATACATCTGTCTCGTTGCCTGAACGTACTGCCTCACACCTTGCCGCCTCCTGTATAGCGAAGACCTCCGCTTGGAAGACTGTGGGGTACATTCCTAGCGAAAAGCTTTCCTGTACCTCCCTGTCCTCAATGCAGAATCCTGCTTCCGATGTCTGTGTGCTTGCCATACGGGAACCGTCTGTATAGCACACCACGGATGTCGGGGCGAAAGCAACCTGCTTTCTCTCCCACTGTTCCTTACTGGGAATTGTGAGAGTGAATTTCTTGTTATACCTAAGCTGATCTTCAGCCTCAATCACTTTGATACTGCTAATAGGGATTTCCTTTTTAGCGATCTCTGCAATCTTGGTGTGACCATACGTTGCTTCTCCTCCCAGCCAGTATCCAGCGTCTCGCATCCTCAGGTGGCTGGCCATCGCTTCCTTCTTTATCCAAGATGGAAGCGGGGGCAGCCCCAGTAGGGCTTCGAGCGCGGCTGTAGCGGTCGTCCTCATAGCGCCAGTAATCCCTAGACATGCTAGTCTTTGGATTTTACTTAGCGTTCTTGCTACCATGGCTTTGCTGACACTGGGCCACCAGACCACCGAGCCATACTGCACTCTGGGTCTGATGACTGCGGTGTAGATCCAGTGGAGGATCTTTGGGCTCATGCCCCAGCTTTTGCCAACCACCCGGCGCAGATGCCAAAGAGACGCTATCGACTTGTCTACGACTTTGTCGATGTGCGCCTTCCAGGTGAGCTTACTGTCTAGGGTTACCCCTAAGTACTTAACCTCTTAAGCAAGCTCTAGTGGCCTACCGTACATTGTGGGTGCCCTGAATTCCTGTATCTTCCTTTTGTTGGTGAAGAGGATCATCTCTGTCTTTGCTGGGTTGACTGAGAGTCCGTTCTCCTCACACCAACTTTCTATAATCCTGCAGGCGGTTTGCATTTTATCGCAAACAATGCCTAGGAACATTCCTGTGATCAGTACTGTCCCGTCGTCTGCATATGCCTGCACATACAGCCCCTCAGCGGTCAGCCTCCCAATAAGACCGTCCATTACTAGACACCATAGGTGGGGAGAAAGGCAGCTGCCTTGTGGGCAGCCGCCTCTGACCCCGATGTCCAGTTGGCAGTCTCCTAGGGAGGCCATGACCCTTCTTTCCTCCAACGCAGACTTTACCCAGCTAATAAGTACTGGTGGGGTGCCTCTGGCTCGTAATGCGCTGCAGATTTTCGACGTTTTTGCCTTATCGAATGCGCCCTCTACATCAAAGAAGAGGGCTAACGCCCACTCTTTCTGATGTAATGCCTTTTCAATCCTTTGTGCTAGGGCGTGAAGAGCCGTTTCAGTCGACCTTCCTCGCCTGTATGCGTGCTGCCTTTTGTGGAATGGGTGCATTGATAGCACTTCTTCCATTAGGAACCTGTCTACTATCCTTTTCAACGTTTTGTGAAGGAAGGAAGTTAGACTGATGGGTCTGAAGGATTTTGCCTTTGTGTAGTCTTTTTTCCCAGCTTTTGGGATAAAGACTACTCTGGCCCTCCTCCATTCCCTCGGGACATATACCAGCGCTAGACTGGCTTTGAAAATACTTTTCACCGCAGGCATAAGGACTTCCAAGCCTTTCTGTAACAGCGCCGGAAATATACCGTCTGGTCCCGCTGCCTTAAATGGTAGGAACTCGTTTACCGCCCATTTGATAGAGCCATCGCTGATCACACCCTTGGCCAGCGTCCAGTCCCCTTGTGGGGGCTGTTGCCTTTCCTCGGGTGCGTTCTGGATGGCTCCCTCTCCTGGGAAGTGAGTCTCCAGCAAAAGCCTTAAAGACTCCTCGCTGGAGTTGGTCCACCTACCATCTTGCCTTTGTAGGGATCCTACTGTCTTGTTAGATTCTCCGCTAAGAACATAAGCCTTGCGGATTCTGCCGTGGACTCCATGTCCTCGCAGTATTTCCTCCAGCTTTGATTCTTGCTTCGTCTGAGTTCTTTTTTAAAAAGCCTTCTAGCCTCTCTAAACTCCTCCCACGAGGTTTCACTTCCAAATCTGATGGCCTGGTTAAGGGCTCGCCTGCACTTCTTTCGAAGCGTATCAAGCTCACCACTCCACCATGGAACCTTTCGGCCCCTTGCCACCTTGAGAGGGCATGCCTCCTCATAGGCTGAGACTATTGCTCCGTTCAGTGAGGCTACCTCTTCATCCAACTGCTCCCTGGTGAGTATTTCACCTTCAGCGGCCCAATTGTGGCGACCGAGGCTTGAGAGGTATTTCTCCCAGTCGGTCGCCCGAGGGTTCCGCTTCGGGGTTGGTTCGGGCTTGTCAGACAGTAACTCAAATCTGATCAGCCTATGATCTGACATTGTCAGATCTGACGTGACCCTCCAGTTGGTAACTTCCTCTAGTAGAGGCCTTGATACCAGCGTTATATCAATGACTTCCTTGCGGATTCTGTTGAAAAACGTTGGTTCCACCCCTCTATTTACTATTTCCAAACTAGTTGAGGCTATGTACCCCAGCAGACTCTCACCCCTAGCGTTAGTGTTACTGCTGCCCCAGATCGTGTTAATGTAGTAAAGTTTCAGGTAATTACAAATAAATTTGAATGCAGTAAAAAATTAAATGTTTTAACATGACAATAATTGGCTCACCCACCTTATTTTGCCTCATGTTTTGCATCATGGGTGGGGATCATTTTGGAGTGTTACGCCCATGTTAATGGTATAGGAAAATAGCGTTACAGGGGGGGGGGGGTCCAAAATAATAAAAATTTGCGTTAGGTAATATTTGAAGGTTCCCTTCTGAGAAAAACGATTTTCATTTGTTTTAACAAACAAAATATGACATATTTAATTTTTTTTTATTTTCAGAATTTATTTCAAAAAGTGAGACAAAAAGTTTCTATGAACGTTTGTGTTAAATGGCTTCTTAGGGAAACTAGAAGACGTTTAAGGGTCATTTTTAGACTATTATTCACTTCATAACTCAGAAATATTTTAACTTATTGACTTGAAATTTTTACTGTAGTATGCAACCAATAAACATTATCATTTTCTGACATAAAACAAATAAATATTTACCCAGAGCGGACTTACAGTTTTACATATAAATTATGAGGCACCCATTATCTACGCCCGTGGTCAAAAACTTAATTTTAATAAAACGTTAAATGCTTAAATTTATTGGTTCTATAGTTCAGTAAAAATTTCATGTTAATAAGTTAAACCGTTACTGAGATATGAAGTGATAAAGATTCTAAAGTACGCTAGCTCCCTTAAAAAGCAACTTAGCTCAAACGTCTATGAAAACTTTTTTCTTACTTTTTGAAGTAAAATCTGAATATCTAAAATAATTATAGATTATAGATTTTTTTAAATTTGGTCTTAAAAAGTTGCCAAAGCTCTAAATAATTAAATTCTGAAAAAAAAAACTTGGGTTATATTAAAGTTGAGCTAAAAATCATTTTAAGACCGGGGTGTGTTGGTAATAATTTCTCTGTATGTGCTTTTCAGGGTTATAACGCTTTGGTCTGCATGAAATAATAGTTTCTTATGCCCCATAGGAAATAGTGTTTTAGAAAGGGGAAGACAAGTCTTAGATTTATTGAATTTAATATAGTTAGGGCACTATTTCTAATCGTACTGTTTTCGCACCATTCTAGCATAAACATGGTGGTTGTTAGTAATAGGAAGTATCCCAAAAATGAAAATTTCGTGCCTATCAAAAGACATTTAAAAAAGGGGAATAATATTTAAAAAAGTTAAACTTTATTATCACTGTTAAAAAACTTATTTAAAAACCTTGTATAGGTATGCTATTTGAAAAAGAAAGTTGAAGTAGCTGGCAGAAAGAAAACACAATAGTTACATTTGTTTTTCAAAAACATTGCAATAAAAATAAAAATCGATTTGCTCCAATCTTTTTGAAAAAAATAGTATATTGTTTTACTAAGAGGAAAAGTGAAGCTTTTTTTACTAGTCTGTAGAATTTACGGAGGACGCGAAGCGGAGTCCGGAAACTACAGACGAGTGAAATTTCGGAGAGATTTATAGGTGTATAAACCATATATTCTTCTTCAATCATTTTTAATTAATTTCACACATGGTTTTTGCACAGAATCTCGAGTCAACCACCTGTTTACATAATAAACAAACAAGTTTGAAGTATGGCTGTCATCAAAGTCAAAGAGTGCTATATAATTTTTATTTGGTAATTTTAGGCAGGGACGTGCGAAATGGGGGGCAATGCCATTTTTTTTCACCAAACTTTTTTATCTGTAGATTTTTTAACATTTTCTAAATAAAATAATAATCTTCAATTACAAATACTTAAAAAAGGAACATTATACATTAAACATTATGTATGATAATAATAATAATAATTCATAAAATATATATTATTTCTGTTCAGCAGCGCCTTCGCCAAAACTGCAAATGACAGCTCGTTGTTAATAGTATATTATTTACGAAGTGAGAGAAGTTTTGACCTGGGTCAAATTGCGGGATTAGCGTGCTAGCGCGAAGCCCGTAAGACGCGGTCTAAAATGTTAAATCTTCACTCACCTGGAAAATATAGTATTTTTTTCACTACTAGTACAATTAATTGGCTATTTATTTATTTATTTTACTATAATTTAATGAAAAAGCTACTTTCTTTAGTTAATTTTTCTCCAAGTTCTTCCCTCTCTGCCTACTGATTTTAATGAAATGGAAAACCCCACAGTACCCCACATCTTTGATACAAATTTACCTCATACAGAACACAGAAACTTTAACACATAATAATTTAACGGTAAAAAAGAGAAATAAATATACCAATAACATCACCTTCTCATATAAATATGTCTTGCCGAAATTGTACAATTAACTATAATTTTTATAAGTAGTTTACAAAATTACTAATAACTTTTGTTAAATTTTGTTAATAAATATGTAATTTTAGAAAATAAACAATTTTATTTTAAGGTTATATCAACAAAAGACCAGATTATTTGTGCTGCGCAAATTGCACAAGGCTTGGAGCAAGGTATATGCAACCTATAAAACATTGTCGTTTTATGAGTTGAATATCTAATATATAATATATGGGGATTGTACCTCTATGATCTTTGTATAATCTATGGTTGAATATGATGGACCAATGGTTTTCACTTTTTAAAGTGTTTTTGTAAAACATGTTTTATATGTACTAATTTAGTGCCTAAAGACACTTGTAAAAAGCAATGTGATTTAATAATAATGTGAAACGTCAGATGCAAAAACAGCTGAATAAAAATTCATTATTAACCATGGTGCAATTTCATTATTTTTAGAACCTCTGACGTCATTCGTAGAGAAATAATATTTCTACCAATAAAAAGAACAGTAACAAAGATGTGCTTTTAGGCTGGTGGTGAAAAAAATGTATTTTATGAAATTGTACATAATAATATTTGGTAACTACCTAATTATAATTTTATGTCATATTTTCTTAATTTTATAAATACTTATAAAATATAGCATATGCCCTGCATATTATGAGGCATTAGCTTTTTATATAATAAAAACTTTTTGCAAACAAAAATTAACCGACTTCTGTCTCTAAAAAGTAAACAATAAAAAATAAAAGTCGATGCCAATTTCACTACTAGCTAATTTAATTACTAACAATTAGTTTTTTATTATTTTATTATTGTTTGCTGTGAAGTTGGCACCGACTTAAGTATTTTTTATTTTTTACTTTTTAGAGACATAGAAGTCGGTTCATTTTTTTTGCGAAAAGTTTTTATTTTTTACTTTTTAGAGACACAGAACTTGTAAGGTTATCTAAACTAAATTATAGTTGTCCTTCCATCTCGGCAAGCTGCTGACGTCACAACGCACTATTAGTGCATTGTTGGTTTATCATCTTAAAGATAAATTTCTAAAAAATAAATTTAGTAGTATTTTTATTTTAGCGACCAAGAGTCCAACCAACCTTATTTTAAACGAAATACTAAATAAAATCTTTAAAAACTTTAAGCCTTAAGTAATAATCAAATAACGCCTTATGGTATAATCACAAATTCTATAATTTTCTCTTGGTATTTTAATATTGCAGGTCCACAAAATCAAGTTTGAGTGACCCCTTAATCAAGTTATCCGACTTATCCTAGTTGTCCGATAATTTTCTAAAAATTTAGTTGGTATTAGAACTAAATTAAGCCGGTTTTAAGTGAAATTGCGTTAAAATGATTAGATTTATCTTGTTTATCCGGCTTACCCGGCATTATCCGAGCGTCAACTTAAAACGGGACAACCTCATGAGTGTCCTCTTTAAGTAGCAAAAAGGTTTTATCAAATTCCGTTCATAGGTTCCAAAGTTATGCGGGAACAAACATAAAAAAAAAACAAAGTCACACGTCGAATTGATAACCTCCTCCTTTTTGGAAGTCGGTTAAAAATACACGAATATTAAACTTTTAATGATTCTTTTCCAGTTGAGCTAAACCTTGATACCCCATCCATTCTCTGAACACAATTATGAATAATTAAAACAACTGTTCTTTCATCTAAAAACTCTGATTGTCATGATTTAAAAGTAATTTATGGAGAAAAGAATATTTCTGATTGAAGTTTCCTTCATTAAATCTTTTCAAGACGAATCTAGTTAAATAGAGAATTTTAAGTCTTGGAAATAAAACGAAAAAGTTTTTGGAGTATTTCAATTTATTTCAAAGTTTGAATGGATATAAACTGAAAAAAATACAGCTACTTCGGAAGAAAAGTTTTTAAAGTATTACCTTCATGCTAACAATAGGTACGTTTTTTTGGGTAGGTAGGTAGTTTACACACTACACTACACTTGTTGCGGAAGTACTCACCTATAGGTACATATATGTACCCATCTATACTAACAAACCTACCTATCTAGTGATCTAGTTTTATCTTCTTGGCCAATTGACTTGTTTTTATTTCCAGACGATTTGAAAAGTTTACGCTAATATTTTTAATTAATTAAAAATAGGTTAATGAGTCCTTTTCTCTTCTTATACCCAAAATTTTATTCTTCATTTTTGCCGCATTTGCTATATTTATGTTCCGGTTTTCACAAAATTTGACACAACTATATTTATTTTTATTTAATTTATTTTTTTTTTCATTTGATCAAATTTTATAAAAAAATAATGGGGTAATTCCAGAGTTTATTACGTAACATATTACGCCTATTTTAACTTTTAATTGTTTAAATTTTGTCAATTATATTGAAAGGAATAATATTTAAATACATTATTTATTTTTACCCTATTTCGAAAATTAAAAATATTGATATCCATAATTTAACGTACGTATTTTTAGTAAATAACAAAGTAATAAAACATATATTTATAATTAAAATGATAAGTTTAATTTAATTTATTTAATTTGCTACAAAAAGAATACTAAGATTAAAAGAAATGCTGGCCAGCAGTATAAAATGGAGAAAAATTGTAGGATCATAACAAGATAAAGCCATTTCCGCCGATACATCTTAATGAAGATTTTTTGAAAATTTCAAGTACCTGTAATGATATTATTTCGACTACATTTTTCTCCTAATTAATGAAGAGTCCCTAGCACAAACCAGAAGCTTATTTGGGGCTCTCAATGACTCTGTATAAAATGCTAAAATAAATAAATAAATAAATAATAAAAATAAATAATAAATTTATAATTTTATGTAATGTTCCTTACATTACATTTTGTGACTTAGATTTTGACTGAAGTACATGTATCCTTAAATTTCTGTTCTATTCCAGAATATAAAATCTTTTTAAAACCAAAGTTGTATTTGAAAAAGTTTATGAAGTCAGGCTAAAATGTTTTAAATCTTTAACAATTGCTGAGTTATGTATTAAAAGATGAAATATCTGTTGCTTACGATACAAGGGAATTTATTGCTTACGTTACATTAAAAGTCCCTATATTTTTTTGCATTATAAACTGTCTATCTTGAGAATGTATGTAATACCGAGAGTGTACTTTGATTGGTACACTTTTAGCTTTTGTCCCAGGTATTGCTTTCCCATTTTAATGTTTTCAAAATTTTGTATTCGTGAAAAAAAATAAAAAAAAAAAAATTTGCCTACTTTTTTGTTTTATGACGTTTTATGTCAATATAATTCAATTTCAAGCAGAAAAAATTGTTGTTCAGTGAATCGGTGGGTCGATCTTTTGGTCGATTGGTCGGTCGCTTGGTCGATTTATTTTTGTCGGTCGATAACTTATGAACGCCTTAAGCTAGCTAATAATACTCTGTATTTTATTAAAAGTCACTATTTGATGGAATAGCCCAATGGATTTTTGTTTCAAAGATAATCACTTACGTATGACAGTAAAATTACAAAAATTAATGTTTTTATGCCACAGTGACTAATTGTATACATAGTTTAGCATTGCTGTATATTTATTAATATTATATTATATCGTTTTTCTTTAATCAGGGACAATAAATTTTTGACGAAAAACGTTTTTGTTGTTCTACTTTAATTAACTTGCCGTAAAATCTCCGTTACTGGATTCAATCTAAAACTTTTTTTATTTTTACAAACTTCCCATGTGTGTTAGTGTTGCTTATAAAAATCGGAGCCATATCTTTAGCATTTATATAAAATTTTCATAAAAATACATTTCTCCATTTTTTTAATTTGGAAGCCTATAAAAAAGAAACGAATAAAGATATTTTAAATCCATTTTTTTTTGGCTTTAAGCCCCATTATTAGAGAACCAATCCACCGCAAAAAAAAAATAAGTAGTATTTAATTATTTTTTTTACTACAACTAAAGGCAAAAAAGCACTGTGGGCTATATCTCAAAAAACCCAGCTGATAGAGAAAACGGAAAAAAGCTAGGTTTAGAATCAGAACATCAAATATTTTTCTGTAAAGCAATGTAATAAGAGAAATCGTAAATTGCCGTTTTCTCGGCAAAATGATCAGCCAGGATTTCAAACGAAAATGTTTTTGAATGTTGAAAACCTCACAAAAAAGGTAGTTCAACCCGTTTTGGTTGACATTTTCATGATACCTGTCCACCCTTGAAGATCACCGTGACCAGTGGTATAATATCACACAAATAAGCATTAACTCGTTTGAACATGACGTAAACTTTGGTTAATAATATTAAAGTTTTCAATATTTGGCTTTTAAACTGAGTTTCTTACAAATATCAAACAAACAAACGTGCGCTGACCACCTAAGAAAAGTACCTAATTAAGTTATATAAAAAATCGGTTAAACATATGATTTTTCTCGATTTTAGCGACAAAAACCAGAATCAAGTAAGCATATTAAATATATTTACAATATCGTTACAATTTGAATTAAATCAATAGTTGCCAGTGATTTAAAAAATAAAAATAAAACATTGTTAAACTTTTTATCTGGTAATTTGTTACAGGTAACTTTCGAGTAACTCCGTAAGTTTTGTAATAACTTTCAACATTTTCTTAAACAACAGACTTTACTTTCGCTAAGTTCTTAAACTTAAATCATTAATTTACTTTTTTGTTAAAAAATAAGAATAAAAAAGCAATCATAATTAAAACACTAATAAGTTATTATATCATACCGGAAGTTTATTAGGGTGTTATTTATTTAAAACTTTCTCCACTAATTGGTTAGCTAGAAAACTTTTTAAACTCAAATTATTTGGTTTGGAGTTTTAATAATAAGATGTTTAATATTGTTTAATTAATAAACAAATATCGCGAATGGAATTTCAAATATAAACCACTAACTCTTATACACTGATAAAAAATACTTTTTAGTTTTATTTGGATATGGTCAATTAAATTATTTGGTTTTGATTAGTAAATTTTATTTTAGTCAGATAAACATTTAGTTCATGTTTATAAGCCGACCCCGGTGGCGCAATGATTGGCGCGTTTGATTAAGGATCCCGGGGTTGTGGGTTCGAGCCCCACATACAGCATGGATGTATAGTGGTGTAAAAAGTCGGTAGATGGAACTACGATGACTAACTGTAATGTGGGTTGCAGGTGAAACTGTAGACACATTTCAGGGTGGATGCGAATTCTGTTTAGGACCATTAGATCATATATACATGTATGCGCCTTGAGTCCTCGTCAAACCGAAATGTTTTCATTGCTATACCTAGGTAGATTTCACCTTCCCGCTTCTGGTCACCACCCACCGCTATAGTGGTTTGTTAACAAATATGTTATACTTCACCTCCTCGCAACCTCACCGCTATAGTGGTTTGTTTACAATTGGCTTTGTATATGTTCTACATAAAACAAATCAACATAATTGCCATATCTATTTATATATGATCTAATTTAGGACCGTGCTTCGGAGGGCACGTAAAGATGGCGGTCCCGTCAATTAGGCCATAGCAGCGAAAAACGACGTTAAACAGTATAAAACAAACAAACAATAATGTTTATAAATATTTTAATTTCAAAATCATTTCTTAATGGGAAAAAAATAGTTTATTTGACAGAAATAACATTTATTACTCGCAATTAAGTAATTCAATTGGCCATATCCGCCCTATAAAAAATGTCATATTGAAACGCATTGAAACACATAGAGATGATTCCAAATACGTATTAAAAAGTAATTTGGAAGTATTTGGAATTGTCTGAATGTGTTTTAATACGTTTCAATACGACATTTTATATAGGGTGACCAAATATTTTGTACCCACAAATAAACTGTTTTATAAGTGTGCAATAGCGCGACATGTTGTCTTTAATAAAGACTTTCTCAAGCTAAAAGAGAGAAAAGCTTATGTAATAACACCAAAATTATATCAATTTAAAATATAACAAGCCGTGAAGATATTTAATACTCCATTATATATTATTCCAAGTAAAAGTATATTGCATTTTCTGAAATATTAAAAAAGATTTTGAATTTTTTTTTTTCAAAAAAAAAAAACCAAAAATAAATTATTTTTTTTTTAAATTTACTTTTTGCAAAAAACAAAAAATAATTTGTTTTTTTTTATGATAGTTTTTTTTTAATTTTTTAAAAAGTTTTTCGATTTTTTTAAGTTTAACCCCCACAACTTTTTTGTTTTTTGGTAAGATTACTTTAAAAACAATAGAGATCTTCCCCTCGTAGAACTTGATTTTTCCTGAAATTTTCAAGTCGATCGTATTATTCGTTCTTGAGTTATCGTGTAACAAAAAAAAAGTTGCTTATTTTTTCATGAAACAAATTTATATCCAAGATTTTTTTGTCTAGGACTATTTTTGATAATTTTTGAAAATTCGAAACTACCGTATAATATTCTATTTCGTTTCCTGAACATTTTTCGTTTTGCGATATATTTTTTCCCTGTTATAAAACTCGTTAAAATTAAAAAAAAAATCCCTGTTTTTGTTTCATTGTGATTGTTTATTGGGTATTTTAATAAGTAGGTATCAATTAATTTTTTGTTTCAATTTTTTACTTCAGGTTTTACGAATTTCCATTTTATAATTACCAATTATACAACTTTAGTCAGAACTTTTTTATTTTAGATTCTACCTGGAGACCTGAAAATGAAAATTTACATCAAACACTGATAAAAAAATCTAAAAATATTAATACAAAACGTTTATTTGTTTTGTCAACTTTTAGGTGTAGAATAAAATAATCGTAGTATTCTAGAACAGTTATATTATATAATACATTAGTTATAAAATGGCGGATTTAATTTTTTTGTTTCACTTCCGATTTCACCAGAAGTAGCATAATATTTTTTAATTAGAACACCCTGTAATTTTTTACATTTTTGAATTCAGCCGAAAATTCTATGTATACAAAACTGATTGTTTTTTTCGTTTTCATCGAATAAAAACGAGGTACACATAATTTACCTTCTTTTTACTTACTTAATCTTCAAAATACATCATTTTAGCATAAGAAAAATAGCGGCCAAATACAAATAATGTTTACATGGACATTAAAAAAATAGAAGTTCAGGAGAAAAGCCCGTTTTTTTAACTTTATTTCGCTGTCTGATCAAATTTT